>VWPW01032550.1:851047-1002385 GCA_013389825.1 Crypturellus undulatus
GGCGAGGTGGGCCGGGGCGGCCGCGGCGGGGCCTGGCAGCCTCCGCGCCGGCGGGCAGGGCTCTCCCCTCCGCTTGTTGTAGCTCTGTCGTTTTCTTTTTCCTGCCGAGGCGGCTGCAGTTAATATTGCCCCAAACCCGGGGGATTAAAAGTGATTGGCACTGTCAGTTAATAAAAGCCCGTTCCAGTGGGACATGACCTTTGAGATGCTTAAAGCTCACACATAGGAACATACCAGCCTACTCTGCCAGGTGATTTTTTGGTCACCTTGGGATGATGGGAGGTCCGTTGCAGCAGGTGGATTTGTTAATTTCATGCAGATCCAAAACGCTGGCTCTCTGGGCGGCTTTGGGGTCAGTACCGACCAACGCGCATTGCCACCTGCCAAGCAGCCGCTGAGCAGTGAGCCTTGGCCGTCCTGATCGGGCGCTCGCCACCCCCTGCAAGCCAGCTGCACCGAAAGGTCTTGTCTCCCTTTAGCACAGAAATAAAGACTTGTTAATCCCACAATACCAGGATTTATTCTTGGGGGAACTGTGCCCTAAGCACGGGACAGGCGCTGGCTTAGTCTTTTCTAACTTCTACATGCTGAGAACTTTCAAAAAATGTTTCCTGAAAACTCTAAAAGATAAGTTGAAAAACAGATACCTCAAAATATTTCAGTCCTGTGTTTTGATTCCTTGGTTGTTTCGGCATGATTCAGTTGAACCCAATTCATGGTTATGCTCACGGATGTTTAAGTAGTGTGTGCACAACAGCAGTCAGATTCAAATAATTGATAAACATGTTTTTTGACTTCATAATCACCCTCACACACAAAAATGAAGGAATATCAGCATCTGGCTGCATGATTTTGCATTATCTTAAGATTTGTTACAGAGGTTGTTCTTGCACTACTTTGTAGCACAGTACATTTAATCCTAGGACAGTTTTATCTAATTGTCCTGTTTGTTTTGTTTTGGCTTGGTTTTGTTCACAGTAATAATCCTGTGTATGCCCAACAGGCTTTTTGAAGGATCCCTAAACAATAAGTCATAAAGAATTGTGGCTCCATGAAAAAGAACTCCCTAAGAATTTTTCACCATTTTCAGTTTTACTGTCTTTAATTTCTTCTTTCCTAGTCCTCATCCTACAGTAAAATCCCATTGCCAGGGATTCTTCTTCAGAGAAAGCATTCTTCATTCAGCTACGTAGCTAAAGCTCTCTTTTATGCTCCTGTCACTTTGTATTTCTGTTACAACAATGTCATTTTTGGTGGCTTTGGCAGATACAGTCTTGCTCTGCTCATATGCAACCAGAATTGTTGTTGTATAAAATAATCCCCTTAGCTCATTGCTTTGTCCATGCATCTCTCCAGTGTTCCCCATCTCTGTAAGCACTGTGCTTGCATTTTCAAGGCCTTTCATGTTTTGTTCATATGCTGTATTGTTCCACACTTAGTGTTAATATTTTGCTTCTTGCCTCTAACTAACCTAGGGTCCTGGCTCCTGTTACCCTTTATTTTTTTTTTTAACCTTTCCTGTTTTTTTGCTTGTAATTATGTCTTCACTCAGACCATCCAAACCCAGAAGTTTAGCAGGGTATCTACTAAACCGTGAAAACTTAAAACTACTTAAACCACTGGTGTGGTGATCCTAGTACCGGTCATCCTAACCAGTGCCACGTAAGTGGTTCTCTGTTAACCGCATCTGTCCATCTGAGAGCTCATGTCTCTTGTCTTACAGTTCAGTCGTAATCTCTTGAAATCAGGGTTCTTCCCATTGCTCTTTGCTCGGTTAGCGTTTACCTACACGGTCCCTCAAACGATACATTCCTAAACCGCTGCGCCAGCGGCCGTACCGGAACCCCCTGGATAATGATCCTCACCTGCTGGGTAGCAGGAATGTGGAGCCAGTGCTCTCCCATTTCAGCCGCCCCGCTGAAAATCTCAACAGTGTCAGCCAAGATAGATGGTGCATTTTGTGACACAGACAGCCTGCCATTAGGACAAACTCATTTCACCGGAGAGCCATCTAATGGTAATGACTTTCAGTCACAAATTGACCTAGGCCGGTTTGAATCTGTGTGTTAGAGGTGAGAGGCTTCATATTCCATTACCAGAACTCTGAGCCATCAAGTCTACTCCGTCCCACCCTTACTTAATCTGTATTGATATACTTGGTAGCATTTTCCTAACTGCTATCATCCATACAGATGTCTGCCATCATTTTGTTGATACAGTCAATCAATACTACATTAAATGTTACCTTCAGTTTATCCTTAATTGCCTAAAGTAGATGTGGTATTTTCATTATTTATACAGCTATGGCATTAAATTATGCATTCCAGATTAAAAGAATAAAAGATTTGTTTACATTATTATTATTGCTCTGGCATCAACTTTTGGATTTCTGTATAAAGAAATTAATCTCCTATCGGAGGGGGAAATGGGGACTGACAGGCACTAGCTCCTGTTGCCTCTGGGACATAATTATGCTTGCAAATACAAAAACAGAAAAATCATAAGCTTAACACAGTAGAGTCTCTTGAAAGTTTCATCTCAGCATGAAGTTATGTTTTAATTATTATTTTTGTCTGCATTGTTCAGATCGACAGTGCACCAACTAGAATAAGTGCTTATCTTAGTTAATTCTTCATGAGGCTTATGTCACTGGAAGATGCATTTAATTTATTTCCCTTTTCTTTTCTTAAACCAACATTGACTAAGTGGTAATCTGTAAACATTCAACAAAGATTTTACTACTTGAGGGCCATATCCAAAGCCTGTTGAGTCCATTAGATTTTTTCCATTGACTTCAAAGATCGCTGGAACTGGCCCATTTACAAGGCAGAGGCAGGTTGTGGTTTGTTTGGGGACCTTGTAGAATGAACACAAGTGTTTTATATTCTGCTATATTAGCATATTTTCTATATGTCTGCTCTTATTAATGGAGTCTGGACATTCTACCTCTAAAATACATGCATATAAATGTGCACATTTATAAGATGTATACGCATAGTATATAAGGGGAGCATCACAGTTTTACAGATGGGGTAGGAAGACACGAAGATCAACCGGGAGGAGCTAGGGAACTACAGACCAATGTATCTGGCTTCTATATCCTGAAAATGTTTGAAACTGCAATAGCAATAGACTTGGATGGATGTTACATGTAGAGGAAGACACCCCCTTGAACCATTCTTGGGAACTGTTTGGGAGAGTGCTAGATGGCAGAGGCAAACAGTGTTATCAGGGACTGTTAAAACTAATATGGGTATTCAAATGCAAATGCCCAGGGTCACCCTGTGGCAGGGTTTAGTGTACTGCTCTAAGCATAGCCTTGGTGAGCACTTAGCATTCAAGGAGATCCTAGAGTCACTGCAGATAGTTTCTTGAAAATACCAGCTCAGTGCTTGACAGAGATCAAAATAAAATAAAATAAAATAGTCTCTTCAGAATTGTTTGGAAAATAACAGAGATCAAAGCAGAAGTTATGATGATACCACCACATAAAAACAACAGGGTGTTTGCATCTGGAGTACTGTGCCTTGTCATCCCATCTCAGGAATATACCTAAAATTGAAAAGTGCCACAGAGGTGGATAGCAAGGATGATTGGACTTGGTTACTGTGCAAGAGGAGATTAAACAGATCAAAATTCTTCATCCTGAAAAAGAGATAACATCAGAGGGGGACACAAAGTCATTACTTGCGAAAAGAGTGTCAGCAAGGATCAATTACTTGCTGTTTTCCCCAAAAAAATCAAAAATAAGAGGGCACAAAATGAAATAATCAGGCAGCTGGTTTAAAACAAAGAAAATGATTTTGTTTATTAAACAGTGCAAAATCAGATAGTGGGAGTCCTTGCCAAAGGATGTTTTGGTTGTGTGCTAAAAAACAATAAAGAAAGTAAGATCTAGCAAAGTGAAGAAAGGGGAAAAAAATAAAAAAAGAATATAGTTGCAAGTGAATCTGAAGGTCCCTAAACTGGAGCCTGCCAAAGCTGAGGACATTTTGCTAGGGAAAAGGTTGCTCTGTCTTTGTCTGTTTTTTACACTAAATTCCTAAAAAATTGACAATGGTCCCTTTCCGGGGAAAGAGTACTGAGCTATATGAATCCGTTGTCTAGCTCCTAATTAGTGTTCTTCTAAAAGAAGTTTTGAGAATCTGAATGCATCTTCAGGACCTAAACCTGACATTTTGGGTCCCGATTGCATTGAGAAAACCTCCACTCAGCTTCAGCATAGCCTACCAGGGCAATGCAGTAGATTGCTGACCCTGAGAGCACCAGTTCTCGGAAGGCTGCCTGAAGGGACCCTGGAGATAAGTGCCCGAGTTGACATTCCCCTCAGCTTCTGGCTCAGCCTTCAGCTTTTCCTGCTGCTTACTCCATATTCCTAATTTAACCAGAAATTCCATGGAAAAATTCAGTGTGTAAAGATTTGCATGTGAAGTGGATAAATATGACATCCATCTCTTTCTTTAAAAATATTTGGTGTTATTTTCAGGTAACTGTTGTAAGAGTAGCATCTACTTTACAGTTAGCGATAAGACTGCTTGAAACATTCATTTCTTCTCAGTATGTTTCTTTTATGTGTACAATGTTAGATATTTATATCTTTCATATGGACATAAATTAAAAGATTGTATGATCCAGCCCAAGGTGCAGGTGGCTTCTGTGGGCTTTTGTCTCACTCCTCGTGACAGGTTACTTTCAGAGAAAGCACAGCTAGACACAGACACCCGTGCAGCCGTGCCTATATTCTCTAGATCCACAGACTGCAGTCAGAGGAGAAGATTAGATCCTAGACTCTCACATTCTGTATATCACGTGGAATGATGCATTTCTAGCTGGAGCACTGACAAGAATTTTACCGAGTGCGTGGCCTAGTATCATTGCCTGCAAAATGTCATAGCTTCAGTAGAAGTGTATCTTCAATAATAAGTAGCTGAATAACAAATAACAGAATTAGAAAGCGTGTCTTTTAGTTGACAGGATTCGTAGCAGCTCCGCAGCATGGAGGCGCAGGAGCGACCCGAGGGCCGTGCTCGAGGCCGGCCTTGGGCTGGTCCCTCGCGCGTCTGCGCGAGCACCAGCGCGCGCTGCCGTGCCGGGCAGATGGCGCCGGCCTCGCTGGGCCGCATCCACAAACACCTTTTCCCTTTGGTAATGTCAAGTGATTGACACAAGGCAGAAGGAGCCTTCCTAGAAAGATCCTGGCATCACCTGCTAGCAAAGCAGATGGGATTTTTACACAGCCTGAATTCAGGGATAATGTGGGTGCTTTCTGTGTCAGCACTTCAAATCACCTAAAGTACAGATCTAACCTGGATTTCCTGGCTAGCCATGAGCCCAAATGCTTGAAGTCATCAGTTCTTTAATGCCCCTTGACTGTGATATGGCTTTGTGACTTTCATACTCCCCTATGAAAAATATATATCTAAATGTTATCCAAATCAGGAATTTGGGTGCTTGCCTCTTAAGTGCGAGCTCTCGCTGGTGGGCAACATTCACAGAGAGCACTCACATTCTCCTGCTTATTTTACCAAGTGGAACAAGAACGAAGTGGTAACAACCCAGAACTCCTCCAGCCTTGCAAGTAATTGCCGAGCACTGCTCCATTTAGCTCAGAAAATAGCCAGCCAAAAGGACGCCTCTTCTCACTGTAATGTTTTATCCTAACTGCTGCATAGTGTGGTTTTTCTTGATGCTGTTTCTTGGTGTTTTAATGGCTGTGCGGATTTTATTTTTTAATTAGATTGCTATCAGAATGATCTAAATAGAAACTAAAGTTGCCTAAAAAAAAGGATATTCTCAGAGTTAGTGCTAAGTGAAGGATTTTTTCATTTTCATCTCCTTAGAGCTGACTCAGTGTCTTTATTCAGGTGAAACATCCACCCCAATGAAAGACATATGGATCTGACAGTAAATACCTCAATACATTTTGTAAATATATTATTATTAATGCTGGTAATATTAATGTTGCACTATGCAACATACAATTATACAGCAAAAAATTACTCTTTAATAAAGAATTCTAAAACTGAGCTTTGTGTAACACTAATGAGATACATTATAATAGTGGACACTGTGAAGAGGGGGGGTCATTAGCTTCCAAGGACTTGTTAAAAAAACAGTTTAGGATGAGGTATAAAAACATACCCAATAAAACAATAAAATATTTCCTTAATGATGTCTGTAAACCAGGCCTCGAATAGCCAGAAATAGCTACTTTTTTTTGTAACATTCCCTCAAACACACGTGAATTTATAAATAAAAAATAGTTTTCCAAAACATTAAGAATTAGGATTAACTTTCTACTGGGAAAGCTGTTCCAGTATAATTAAATTCTGTAGTGACAAAAAGGAAATACATGCAAATAATTAATTAGAAATAATTCAGCATGGAGAATTAATACCCTGCATAACAAGGAAAAAAAAAGGTATTAGAACTAAAAAACGTTATTTACTTCTGCATGTTTTTTGTATGTATCTTTCTTTCATCCAATATATAGTCTCTTCATTCTTACTCTAGATATTATTCATTCCAGACTTATATGCAAAAATCCTGATTCTGCAAAAAATTATGCATATGCTTTATTTTATACAATTTAGTTCTAAGTAAAGAAAAGTTATGGGCGCTAGGGACTTCACATCTTAATTATAAAAATCCAGCTTTAAATAAAAATATTTTAACTCCTTAACGTACTGTATTGTTCATGTTAGCAGAATAAATAATAAATTAATGTGAGAGGCAATAGGGTAAATACGAAGGTTGCACTTACAGCTCTAACCTGTTTTGAGTAAATCTGACCAAAAGACTTATGAACAGAAGTTTTCTATTTCCGTTTTGGGGTAGATTGTCTTTACTCTGTGAAGAGGAGTACCACTGGGAGCAGGGAATCTTGCTCTGAAATCTATTTTCCTTGAATGAGCCTTTTACTACTGCAGTTTCATAGCCGTTAGTCTTTTTCCAGCACTAATCATGCAAGTGATGTCATAAAAAGTAACTTTTATAAGTTTTAATCACATATATTTCAAATCTCAAATAGGCCGTTCAGACAATACACTGTTTAGAAGATCCTATTATATCATGCAGTAGTGTGTGATGAGGAGATGCTACATTTATTTTAGGAGAGAAAGAAATCTGTATTTCATTTGTTACACTGCTAACTTCACTTTAGGTAATTGCATTCAGCTTTATTATTGCCCAGAGCAATAACTGATTGTTAGTTATTGAAGTCTGAAATGATTTTCTCATTTCCCAGGGGAATCTGGAGATTTACATGGTGCACAGCAGTAACTAATAGATATAATCTGGTCATAATGTAGCCCTATAATGTGTTATTTACTTGTTGAGAACACGAATGTTGAACATTTTAACATTTCCTCAAGAAGTGTGGCAGATTTTACTTATGATATGTGAGCTTTAAGTGTTTACTACTCTTACTTTCATGACAGTTGAAATGCCAGCAACCGTTACAAGGTATAAAAAACCACGGGAAATTGCATGTATGTACCCACCCATCTGAACTGAGTATTTGACGTATTTTATCCTCTATTTCTAAAATGCATACACATTAATTAAAAATAATCTACAAGAAGTAAAATTTCATCAACAATAGATACTTATTTGTTTGACATGGAATATTTATATTACATGAAGATAATTATACAAGGACAGAGAAAGGCTTATGTGAAGCAGAGCTTACTCTCCTTGCTGTCCTCTGTATCCATTTCAGTACTGCCATATATGCAACTCTGGATATTTTCAATAGCTGTGTGTCTTGTTTTATGAAAGACCTGTGACACTCTGTAGCCAAAGGACATTATAGGCAAGTTGTAACAAGCAAAATGCCTCTAACTGTAGTCTGGAAGCAACCTGGAACACTTTCAAGATGGGATTCAGTTGCCTTAACGTAGGTATCCAGTGCCATTTTGCATACCATGACACACTGAAGTTGCCCCTGGCACATAGGACACTGAACCTACAGGATTTCTGTGGTCTTCTGGAGCAGCCAGGTGAAATGCCATAGGGCACATTGGCTGCCTAGTAGCACCCTCTTTTTTTTAGGTAACCACCTACCCCTTTGAATATCCAATATATTTATTCAGTGAGGAGCCCTGGGGAATCCAGCCTACCTGGGACCTGCTCTCCTAGCAGCAAGATAAGCCTTAAATAACAATCTCTCTGAACTCAGCAGGCTTCTGGTACAGCTGTCTGATGTTGAAGCCACATTCAGAAATAGGATCTTGTAGAAAGAAAAGAGAAACTGTTCTTTAAACATGAGTTCATTCTAATGGCTTACTTAGTTAATGTACCTCATTTTGAGGTTACAGTAAAATGAACTGTTAATGTTAGATAAACAAGCCAGTAATATGAAGTGATCTTAGACTTATAATATATACTAGTGATGCAAGTGTGTTATACATGATACTCTGATACATAAAACGCCTACTTCTCTATAGGATAATAATAGTAAACATGTTTTATTAAAGTAGGTTTTCCTCTCCATCAAATATGAATGTTTTATGAACACTTGAAAGTATTCCTCAAGGAAGCATTAAGGAATCAGCTCTTCGCTCAACCCACAGGGGATTTGTGACTTTCTCACATTAAACCTAAGGAGGAATATGGACATAAATATTTGGTGCGTCAGGAAGCAACTAGACCCTTAATCTTTAGCATCTTCATCATCCTTGTGACACAGGCTCCTCCTCTTCCCAAAATGATGCTCTTCCTCTCCTAGTGCCTATTTCCCAGTACAAAAACATTCATCCTAATACAGGATGATCTTAGTGTCTTAGTGTATAAGACTTCTGTCTCTTGACTGACAAGGCTGTGATGCTTTCGATATCTCCAGTAACATGCAGCTGAGCTCTGTATGCCATTTTAAAGTTTCATTGAGATCTATATTGGTTGAGAAGAGAATCAGAACCCTTCTTGCTCCCTGGATTCACACCACTGCACTGTTTATTATCAGATGAAAGGAGGGAGATAAAGAAGAAACTAATAAAGTGAGAATTGCAGGACAAAGGGGTGGCTGAGAAAAGAGATCTGTGCTCTGATAAAAACAAAATATATAATTAAGAGTTAAAAGCCATCTTTTCCTCAAAAATAATTTGAATGATGAAAAAAAAGGGAATAGCAATAGCATTCTCCCTTAAAACATCAACACTTATTATTCTGCCTCCCTCCCAGAAACTAGAGCAAACAGACCTGCATCCTGGAGCTAAATAGCTCTTTAAAGCTTGTGGTAGTTCTCCAAGCTCTCCAAATGTGGGATGTGCAGCTGCCAGGTCTCCTCCATCACAAAGCTCCAGAAGAAATGTGCTTTGTTCGTTCAACTCTTCATACAATAGCCTAGACTCACAGCCTCATCTGCACCTGCACGAACTATAAATAAAATCACCTGGAGCAAAAAGACTGGGTTCCTTTATAATCTTACATACGATGCTGTGCTGGGCCACTGTCCATAACATCACATATCCCATTGAAGCCGTTTATCAGGTAACTCCTGCACTGGACTGTCAGCCAAGGCCACAGGTATAAGCACTAACAAATTATGATTTGAAAGAAAGCATTAAAGATTTTAGCCAAAATTAAAACATCTCAGTCTCCTCAATTCTTGTCCTGCTCTTCATTTTCCTTTATATCCCTTCTGATCTCCTGTGGTCCCAATTGCACTGCATCTTCTGCACATGTTTGTTCATTGTCAGCCTTGATCACTCCTGTAGAGCTCGCTCTCCTCCTTTTGGCTCCTGCACTTGCACATTATAGAAAGGTTCTCTAGTATAGAAACTTTGCAACTTTTCTCTAAGCTTTTGCTTGGCCTTTAGCGACAGCCGCTACTGAAATGCTTTTGCCCTTTTGCTAATCCTAACTCCTTCAAATTATCTCCTTAAAATTATGCTGTCAAGCAGCTGATGTTTTTACACAGGAATCTTCCTGATAGCTGAAAAGTCTATACATACCTGAAAGATAAGGTATTGAGAACTTGTCATAAAATACTTACCTTGAGGGTGTACTTTCCATAATTGCCATCCCCATACAATGTGTGCTATACCACACATAAGTACATCCAATGATTAGTTTAGAATGACAACTCTCAGACTTTCAGGATCCATATTGTGTTCCTATTTCCTATACTAATTATAACTTCTCCATTCCACTATCTTTTGCCAAAATTCCATGCACCTACAATTTTCAGTCCTCTCCTGATGAGACCACTTAAGGAAGACCTATAACCCATGTTCCAGTAGAAATAGATGAGGCTAGAACAGACATTGCAAAGCTTTGGATGCTCAGATTAATGGGAAATCTTTCCTATGGCAACATATCAGATGAGTTTAATGGGATATATGCCAAAAGAATAGGAGTGCCTAGAAGCAAAATATTTAAGCTAGGGGATAATACTGAAACACTAACAAAAATATCATGGTAGTACTATTACTATAATACAAGAGAAATACAATATCAAAACTGACTATGAACAAATTTTGCCCAGCTATTGAGAAGATTTCTAATCTTTTGAGAGCAAAAGGACTGGGTGTAGCTTTTTAGTGTACGTGCAGCAAAAAAAAAAAAAAAATCCACTCTTCTGAAATAGTTGTGAGTTATTTGAAGGAGAGTGCCTGTTGTGCTGCTTGTGACAGCAGGGACATGGACTCAGTGACTAAGTGGCCTTTGCTATTCCACTTTTTCCACTTAACTTGAAAGCATTTGGGAATGCTTCATCCTTTTCCCAGGTGTTACATAAGTAATTTCCACTCTTATATGTGGCTTTTGCCACTTTCTAGCCCATCTAAAATATTGCTAACATCTCCTACTCTAAACGTGTCTATCTATAAGATCAAAAGCATCTTTTTGTAGTGCCACATGCTTTAGAAAAAGAAGCTTAATTCAGGGGTCATTGTTATCCATATAACTAAACCAAAGAGGAAATCAAAATAAATGAATCCTTGCTAATGTCGTAAAGAGTTATCTCTCTAACTTGGTAGACCTAATTTTATTGAAGACCCAACAAACAATTGCTTGCTTCCATTTTCCTGTTTTGGACAAACAGATTAACTCAGCAAATAAGCTGAGTACACATGAACCGTATCGACTGTCAGGAGAGTAACTTATCAGTTATATATACATAACTTAGATATTGAAATATCAATAAAGAAGGCAAGAATCTATTAAAATAAACCTTTAAAATTAACTGTTCCAACGATGTTGCTGTTTGGCTGTTGTAGCCATCTGAAATACAACCTTGTGCTTCCTAATGCATCCTCTGGAAGGATGTCTGAGGTCAAGGTAGTCATTAAAATTTCCATGAAGCTTAAGACAGGCATTCTGAGATCTATTCACTCTCTATACAGGCATGAGACAGTAGCATTGCCATTAATTTATCAATGAATATAGCTACAAAGCATTATTTCTAATTTCTTCCATTAAATTAATGAATCTTTACTCAGGAAAACAGTTATTTTGAAAGAATGGTACCACATTTTTGATGATGCCATGGCAATATGCCTGTGTAACGCTTTACAGAGTAGTAAACATTGCCAGTGATTAGTACTATATGCGGTAGGACTGGAGCCATCACCATGGCAGGCCTTTCAGGGACGCTTGAAACTCCCTGGATACCTGGAACAGATATTCTGAACCACAGCTCTGCTCTTACAGATGCTATTTCACAATTTTCCTCCCATATTTTACATCTTCACATGTTTGCTTACAGCAAGATTGCAGTTCTTCTAACTGTATCATTTTTAATTGCCCAATTTAAGAATAGAGCTGAACTATACACAAATGTTTTTTCCAAGCTTTGGGGAATTGTTAAATGACCTTGTCAACTCCTGGCGAATAACAAAATAACATTTTGCAGTTAAAGTGAGGATTTTTCCCTGTTGAAAATGCCTGTTGTTTTTATTATTGTAAGAATTGGTCCACTGAACTTAGCACAGCCTCTGAGGTCTCAGTGAGAATCCTATGATTAATGAGGTAGCCATTAATGTCAGTAGATTGAACAACTGAAATCTGATTATATTAAAGTGCTTCCCAAACATTAGGGTCACATTAACAGTTTATTGAAACAAGCTGATAAAATTTAAAATGGTCATCTAATTCCCTGGGGTTCCTAATTGTTGCATGATAAATCACTCTGTAGAGAAATCTATTACAATGTTCCAAATGAGAAAATGTAATTTACTCTACCATTAGTGGGGTGTTTGAAGCACATCAGTTCTTTCATGGGGGGAGTTTTGTCAGAATAAGACAAAACTCAGTATATAGAGTTTTTTTTTTTTTCCTTTAGGTCAAGATTATGCATGTGGCTTGAGCTATCTAAATTATATAAGAAAAATGAGACTTTTTATGGGAACAAATCACCTGACAATGACTTGTAAGTCTATTACTAAAGGTCCAGCATGAATGAGCATTCATCTATGTTTATGGTATTACTCTGGTTAGAAGCACATTTTTGCAGAGATTAAAAAGTTTTCATGCTTCAATTATGGTGTCTTCTTAAAGAAGAAAAATCAGCTTAAAATTCACACACTTCTGCTTTCACAACCTCGATGCTGAAACAAATCTGTGCACAGAGAACCCAAGTTATGCCTATCAATGTCTGCAAGACTAAGTAATTTTGGTTTGGGGATTTTTTTTTTTTTTTGGTGTTGCAAATTCCCTCACACTCATCCGCGTTTTCCTTTCTCACTTTCTTCCTCCAATTTATGTATTGTATGATTTTACTATTCTCTTATGCTTAGGTAGCATTTGAGCTTCAGAGATTCATATATGCATTTCATTTTGTGCATATAAATAAAGTGGTTCTGACACATAAATTTGTAAAATTTGTTTCTAGGTTTGGGGATAAATTTAATCATTCCTGCTCTATTTAGATCTTTCCCAAATTCATGGAAAAATAAAAAAGCCATTAAAAATAGGAAACTCTTTCATAATCGCAGATGAAAAAGACATGTAGTCACGTATCTATCTGAAAACTCTACATCAGACATAAAAAATGAAGCAGAGACATTGTAGAGACTAAATTATTTGCCCACTGAACAGTGAAAAAGAGACACACATTTTTCTTCATTCACACTGGAGTAGACATGGTATAGGACAACATCTCTGTGATAGAGAGGTAACAAATAGCTGAATAATGAGCATCTCAACATGCACCAATTCTCTTCCATTTCTTGTTTGGTGGGAGCTCCAGTCAGATAATCACAATTACCATGTCATTAAGTTGCAGCAAGAAAGTAAAATGGGCTTAGTTCTCACAAAACTGTTATTATAGGAAAAAAATCTCAGCTTTTGTCTTCCTCTTTATAAACAGAGTGATAAAATACCGCAAAAACAACTTATGGGATAACATAGAGTGCTGATCCTACCAAGAGATACCTGTTTTTTTTTTCCTTTTTTTTTCAAATGTGCCATTCTCTTCATGACAGCATTTTATTCACATGGCATATGGAATGGAAATTTGTACATGTTCCATGTTCAAAAAATCTAGTGCAGAATGTGGAGTGATTAGCATTGTTTGCAATTCTGCAATATTTGGAAATCTCAGCCAGCCAGCAAAGTTCTGTGTATGGAGATGCACAAACGGGACAAAAGACATGCTTCAATAAATTTCAGAGAATAAAGTAAAATATGACAGATGGGTATAGGGATGTTAAAAGAAGCCTTGAAATGAGCAGCATCCTCAGCGCTGCTTGATGTAGATTTTAAAGAAAAAGAGCATTCTAAGGAGGCTCTCCAGAAGAATAATAAGGCTCGGCTTTGTGGAAATTTGCTGTTCCCAAAGCAAACATGCCTGCAAAAGGAACTTTTGCCCTGTTATGCAGTACCTCCAGTGGTCCAAGTAATCTCATAGAATCATAGAATGCTTAAGGTTGGAAGGGACCTCTAGAGATCATCTAGTCCAGGCCCCGTGCACACGCAGGGATACCTAGAGCACTTTACACAGGGTGGCATCCAGGCAGCTATTGAAGATCTCCAGAGAAGGACCTTCCAAAACCTCTCTGGGCAGCCTGTTCCAGTGCTCTGTCATCCTCACTGTCAATAAATTTTTCCTTAAGTTCCCGTGGAACTTTTGGTGCTTCAGTTTATGGCTGTTTCATCTTGTCCTATTGGTGGCCACCACTGAAAAGAGGCCGGCCCCATCCTCCTCACTGCCTCCCTTGAGGTATTTATAGACACTGATCAGGTCCCCTGTCAGCCTTCTCTTCTCAGGACACTTGAATACAATTTGCCAGCCACATTAGTTTGGAAGTCAGGACAGAGAAGTTCTAAAATTAGTTTTGAACAAACAAATATATGTATATAATATAAAAATCTAGGCTTTGGAAATGAAAGAGAGAAGAAAAAAATTAGATGGCAGTTGAAGGACTACCTTCTTTTAAGGCAAAAAGAGACTCTGACTGTGAGGGAGAAGGGGCGAGACAACGGAAAGCAGAGCATAAAAGGGACTCTCAAGCCACACTCTTGAGTGAGTTCAAGAGACATCACACAGCAGACTTAAAATACATGTTTGGACTGTGAAACACATTGCTGCAAGATGCTGTGGAGATAAAAGGTGTATTTTTTTTTTCAAAACGTTGTTCAGACACATTTATGCACATTTATGTCTGGAAGCAAGCTTTGGCTAGGAAGTCACTGAGTAATGATGGGTTTTATTTACTTTCCCTTACCACCTATTTGTCACTGTGTGTTCAGATATGAGGCACTGAGGTGCAGAATTGTAAGTCCTAAGCAGCATATCAGAATTGATATGATGATGATAAAAATACCAGACTTTCATGGCCCATTTCAGGGCACTGAAATAGATCTGCTTGAAGTTTCTGAGGAACGTGAGGCCTGACTCTGACCTGGGCCTGACACTACTAATCCCAGTTCGCTTTTAACTTCTCATATTTCCCAAAGATCTGGTGGGATCAGAGATCCAGCTGCACTTCCCTAATGACTAAGTGTCAAAGATAAGGGCTGACCCTGTGTGAGATCCAGAGCAACAGAGAATATCTGCTTTCTCTTCTCTTAGATGAGTGTCTCTGACTCCATTCACTTCAGTCACAGGCCGTCATCCTCCTGTTGAGCTTATTTCTTTTCAGTAGGTTGATCACTGGTCAACAGTCCTGTCATCACACGAGCCTAGATCACCAGGAATGAAGAGAGAAGGCTAAAGTCTCCATACTGTATGTCTATGTGAATGATTTAGCAGATAGGCTGGGTTCTTTTTGGTGCAAATCTGCCTTATGCCTGTGCACAGGTCGAGCTCAGACACACCATCAGTGCTCTTAAAGAGGTTTCATAGAATCATCATGGTTGGAAAAGACCTTCAAGATCATCAAGTCCAACTTTTTCCCTATTACTGGAACCAAAGCTGAAGGCTGCACTATGTGCTGTTAATTCCCTACACTGCTATAGACTTGAGAGGCACAAAAGTGTGCTTTGCTTGCATGGCTTTTTTATTCTAGAGTTGGCTCACTTTGAATTGAAAGTGGCAGAGTCATGGTGACTGTGGATGTGTCCCCACAGAGTTTTTGAAATACATTATTTTCCTGGGGAAAGGTTCTTCAGATGTAGCTTGTCTGTCAATTTTACTCTAATTATTATTATTATTGTGATCTATTATTATTGTGTAATTTCTGAATGATATCTGTGAAATTCTGTAGATCTGTGATAACTGTGGATCTCTAGTTTTTGGCATTGGAAACCTAACTATTGCCTAATGTTCAATTCAGCTCCTCAGAAGATGTTGAAGGGTTCACGCGGGTTTGCAGGGACTGCTTGAATACAACTCATTGCAAATTCGTCCTCTGAATGGTTAGCAGTGGAGTTTTTTGTCCTACCCTTTGTGTGAAATTGCCTTTCCAGGTTTTGGTAAAATCCATCTGAAGTCAATAGAACTGCTGCAGAGATGAATTTGGACCTTTGTGTTTTGTTTATTCTTAAGAAGAATAAAGAAAATAAATTACCTTTATAAGGCATTTATAAGAAAACATACATAGCATTTACCTGAAAGCCCTCAAAAGCTTTTTCATAAGTACACACCATATTTCTGTTCATGTAAATGTGTATTTGTATCTTTACAAGAAAAGTACTTATTAGAAACATAGTTAAATAAGTGTTTTGGATGTATAGTAGTAGTTTCTTAGCTCAAGCATGATTTACCTTATCGGCTATAATGACTGCCAGGCTAAATGCATATTTTGCTGTAACTAAAAATGCATATTATTAATATTCTTTTATAATAGTTTGTATTTATACAACGTCTTTTATCCCAAATACCATAGGGTTTTATGTATGTGAATAATCCCATTGAACTTGCGTGAATAGTCCATTGAAACCAATGGGGCTACTCACACAAGCAAGACTATTAACATGTATTAGAGTTATAGAGTCTGGCTCTCAGTCTATAATATATTTTTTCTCCATAAAATTGACACTCACTCTGTTTTAGTTTAAAATAAATTAATTGGAGAGGAGATGAAATTGCAAATGCTGCTCCTTTCAATATATTTTCAGAAATTCACATTTATGAATACGAGTAGGAGGCCAAATAATTTAATCTCTCTCTCTCTCTCTAAGGAGTATATTAACATGATATTTTAGTGCTGATTTAAAGTGAGGATGTCTCTTGTTAATGGTACCTCCCAAAACAACTTACTACAAATAAGGGGCTTAACCTTAGAAATTTTTACTTAAGGAGTTTTTAATCATGTCAAGAATCTCATTTAATTCCGTGGAATTACTCACATGAGTTACAATTCCAGGATCAAAATTAAGGCCAGATAAGCCAATGACCAATACATTGTTTTTTGATCTATATTAAATAAACACTTTAAATTGAAACAGGAAACTGAGGAATCAGATATGGATGACAAAAACTTGTTTTTTAATGTTACTTTTCATTTCTGAGTGTCAGAGATGCTCAAGAGATGCAAGTTCTTTCAAGATTCAGGGACATGTTATTTTTTTACATTACCATTTCTAACTTGAGAAAGGACCAGCAGTTAGTTATGTGATAGCTACACTTAATTTGACACTATTATTTCCAAAATGTTTTTATTTCGGTCTCTTTCATTTTTTGTCTGCCTTCTCAGCACACCCTAGCCTATGTCCAGCCATGCAGTTTTGCTGCTGTCCAGTGACCAGGTCAAGGGCTGGTCTAGCTGAAAACTCATGAACTAGTTTTGACTAGTCTAGCTTTAACCCTTACTGTTTCCCAACTGGAGTCCCTGACTGTTCCAATAGTTTGGCCAGCACAATGGAAATGTTGATGCTCATCTTAACCTACAGAACAGAAGCAACCGGTTCCTTCAAAACCGATCATATAACTAGGGCATTTAATGCTAAGGGTTGGGGTCCTGCCAGGGTGAAACATTGGAAAGGCCTAACATTTAGTGACATCTGAAGGTATTTCCCTTCAGGGAGAAGAACAAGATGCCCTGGAAAGATTTCTGAGCACAGGGAGACAGGATTGGTAGTGTTCGGTCAAAAATCCCAATGAAGATGTTAAGGGGGCTCTTAAGGGAGTATTATTTGCTACATTATCTGTATCTGTGTATGTGGGACAGTCAGGAGCTACACTCCTCTTAAGATAGGCAGCAAAAACTGCCTGCTAAAGTGGGAAGATCAAAAAACACACCTCTTTTTTGAGGTAATAGCAGTAATAGATAGCCCAAAGGCTAAAGGAGTCCTTGGAAATGTGATGCCACCTTTCCTCCCAATACAGAATTGTAGAATCACACAGAATCACAGAATGGTTAAGGTTGGAAGGGACCTCTAGAGATCATCTAGTCCAACCCGCCTGCTCCAGCAGGAACACCCAGCGCACGTGGCACAGGGTGGCATCCAGGCGGGTTTGAAGATCTCCAGAGAAGGAGACTCCACAACCTCTCTGGGCAGCCTGTTCCAGGGCTCTGTTACCCTCACAGGAAAGAAGTTCTTCCTCACATGGAGGTAGAACTTCCTGTGTTTCAATTTGTACCCATTACCCCTTGCCCTGTCACTGGCCACCACCATTTCGCCACATCTTCTTTACATTCTTCCCTCAGGTATTTATACATATTGATCAGATTCCCTCTTAGTCTTTTCTTCTACAGGCTAAACAGGCCCAGCTCACTTTTAGTCTTTCCTCATAGCATAGATACTCCTGTGCCTTTGTCATCTTTGTTGCTCTCTGATGGACCCTCTCTAGAAGCTCAATGTCATGCTTGTCCTGGGGAGCCCAGAACTGCACCCAATACTCCAGGTGCGGCCTCACCAGAGCTGAGCAGAGGGGCAGGATCCCCTCCCTCGACCTGCTGGCAACGCTCCTCCTCATGCAGCCAGGATCCCATTGGCCTTCTTGGCCACGAGGGCCCATTGCTAGCTCATGGTTAACTTGTCCACCAGATCTCCCAAATCCCTCTCCATGGACCTGTTTTCCAGCAGGTCAACGCCTACTGGCTCATTTGGAGGGGCGATCCTCATTCTTTTGAGAATGAGTGGGGCCAGTGGCGCAATGGATAACGCGTCTGACTACGGATCAGAAGATTGTAGGTTTGACTCCTGCCTGGCTCGCTTCCCTTTACTGTGTCCAGTTCTGGGCCCCACAGTACAAGAGGGATGTGGAGCTGCTGGAGAGAGTCCAGCACAGGGCCACGAGGATGATCAGGGGCCTGGAACATCTGCCCTATGA
Organism: Crypturellus undulatus; assembly: GCA_013389825.1. Taxonomy (NCBI): domain Eukaryota; kingdom Metazoa; phylum Chordata; class Aves; order Tinamiformes; family Tinamidae; genus Crypturellus; species Crypturellus undulatus. The sequence goes on from VWPW01032550.1 coordinate 869,706, forward strand.
GGAGAGGCTGAGGGAGCTGGGCTTGTTCAGCCTGGAGAAGAGAAGGCTGAGAGGGGACCTGATCTGTGTCTATAAGTGCCTCAAGGGAGGCCATGAGGAGGATGGGGCTGGCCGCTTTTCACTGGTGGTCACTGACAGAACCAGAGGAAATGGCCATAAATTGAAGCATAAAAAGTTCCATGGGAACTTAAGGAAGAACTTCTTGACGGTGAGGGTGACAGAGCACTGGAACAGGCTGCCCAGAGAGGTTGTGGAGTCTCCTTCTCTGGAGATCTTCAAGACCCGCTTGGATTCAGCCCTGTGCCACGTGCTCTAGGTGGCCCTGCGTGTGCAGCGGGGGTTGGACTAGATGACCTCTAGAGGTCCCTTCCAACCTTAGGCATTCTATGATTCTATGATTTTGTCTCCTGTCCACTTCCTGCACACTGGCTCACAGAGCCAACTTCTTGCTTTTCCTCTTTGCCTTATAGTGTAATGTTTCCTTCTAAGCAAAAGTCCTCCCACAGAGGCCCTATAAGAGACCTACCCTCAGTGCTTAGCACATCACAGCAGTGGGGGCTCCTGTACAAGACCAGGGCTCATACTTGTGCTCTGTGACAGACAGACTGAAGATTAAGAATGCGGCGTCGCAGAAAAGCCCGTTCACCTGCTCAGTCGGTAAATCTGAGTGTTTCACACCACTAGACCCTAAAATCTTAATCTCAGGGCTCTTTTGGGCCGTGTTCAGTGAGAAGGCACATCTGGGAATGACTCCAGGCTTAGGGTTCGCAGAAGTTGTCAGTGTGGGTTTATCTATCTCTCCATTATGCTGTTGGTTTGGTACGGAATGGGCCAGTAAGTCTGGCTTATAAATAGTGTCATATTGGCAGAGATCTGGGTGACTAAAGAAATGTAAGTACCTTGGGGATCTGGCTGCTCTTGAGGACCTTAGTTTTGCACATCCCTGAAATTAAGTACCTGAAGTGGCTGAGAGATGTCCAAGTCCCTTTGCAGATTAGTCCTACACTATTAAAGAAATTCAATTCAATATGTTATGTTATGTTATGTTATGTTATGTTATGTTATGTTATGTTATGTTATGTTATGTTGTATTAAATGCCTCCTATACCCTGGCCTAGGGCTTATACTGCTGCACCTTTAACGAATGTCTATAGCTAAATGAGGAATATGAGGCTAAAACATTTATGTCTCAGTCTCTATTCCGCATTCATTAAAGGAGTTGACTATTAGTTCACAAGGCCCAAAAGGGCCTTTTTTTTCTCTCAAAAGCAAGTATCCCCTCAAGGGCATTTAAGATCCTGTTTTAAGGTCTCACAAAAAGTAGGGCAAGGGCTTTTGCAGCAAAATTTTTAAGAAAGCTTATTTAATACTTTGTTTTCCTAAATATTTATTTCAAATAGTTCAGATTCACTATGCTTTTAATACTAATGTCATACTTAAAATAAATCACAATGTGTACTTCCTGTGATCTTTTCAGAACGCAATAAAACAGATTGTTTTTAATGGCTGTTCCAGCAATGAAAAATATCTGTGTTAGGTGGAAACAACAAATTGATGCTTTTTCAATTCCTTTTAATGGCATGAGGATCTTTGCAACATGCTGTGAAAAATATTCTCTTAATGATAGGCCTGTGGCACAACTTAAGGAGTCATCAAGAAATAAATGCTCTGCTGTCTGGCTGGCAGCTTGGTGTCCCTTAATTGAAGTATTATAAGATTCTGTGCAGAGTAAAGCCTCCAGGGTTTTGTAGCTAAATGGCACGGACACCTCTGATGAGACATGCAGATGAAGATGTGTCAATACAATCTTCACCAATTTGCTGTAATAGCAGAGACTGATTAATTTTATAACCAGGGTGCTTCTATTAGCTAACCTAAGGAATGATTTAGACTTTATTAAGCGACTTATTTCTATCTTTTTCGAGAGACTTCTGCAACACAGTTTATCTCCAAGTGCTCGGCAGCAAACACTTTTTCTAATAAGGATTTGAAATTTATTATTTAAGGAGGGATCATGAGTGTGACTCAGTCATGTGCAGCTTAGTGGGGGCAATTGTTTGTGACTTGGCAAATGAACTGTTCTTAAGTTGGCACTTCTCAAAAAATAAAGTGGCCTCATATCCTATGCAACTGAGATGGCAGCTCCCATATACATTTTTAATGTACAAAAAGGGAATTGAAGCAACTAAATCAAAAGTATGTGACTGTATATTTTTATCTTTTTTCACTAGGCTATAAAACTCTTTTAATATTTTATTATAATTGCTCATGGACATCTACTCTTAATCAACCAACACTTTATATTTTAGGGCTGTGTTCAATAAAACATGAATTACCACAAGGACAAGGCATTTCATGACTTCTCTGCACACTGCTTCCTGTCACACTGTGCTTTCTCCTAGGACTAAGGAACCCCAAATGACTATTGTACGTTCCAGACACAGTGGACAGTTAGGAAAATGGCCTTTCTCATCTTCATGGAAAAACACAGACTGATTGCTGTCATCAGCTCTCTTTCAGCTGGAAGACTGATGACCATGTTCTTTTCCATTGCATGTGCCAACAAACCTCCCACTGCAGAAACTGTTGTGCCTTCCCCATCGCTTCCCCATGCGACCCTGGGGCTGCAGCTGCATTGCCTAAGGAGAGGGTTTTGCCACCGAATGCAGACAAAGCTCTCTCCTCGTGAATATGAAAGTATTGCTTTATTGCTGATGGACAGTGCTGGAGACACATAGACTTTGTCTCTCTCTATTTTTTGTTTTTAACTAGGCAGCTCTCATACAATAATAATATGCTGTTCATGAAAGTCAAATCCACATATTACAGATTATATGATTTTTACTTAAAACAGACCAAACCTTTTCCAGACTATAGGTCAAAGTATCACTAACAGACAAGTGACATCATTACTCATCCTACTCACAAGACTGGGACACAATATAGTTCAGTCTTGTGCTTGTTTATTTAAAATCTGATTCTAGGGCGGACTTTCATGGCCTGAACTCATCTATTAGAAGTAGGAGACCTGCTCATACATGCTGAGAATCACAGGTTTTTCCCAGCAGCAGCAATGTGAGTGTGGGAGAGTGTTTCTTTAGATAAGGTTTTCATGCTTCTTTCCTCCCTCCCCTATTTTTTTTTTGTGATTCACCATTTTTATATATTCAGTTCCCTATAGTGTCTGAATTCATAAACACATTTCAACAGTTATTTATTTAAAAATTGTTCTCATTACCTATTCCATGCAATTTCTACTCTTTCACCAACTGACAAAATTATGGAACAGTAGTAAAATAATTGCTGAATAGTGAAAAATTAATTTCACTGATTTTTATAAATATATGCAAATCATTCTAGATTCTCTAGAATTCTCTTATACCAAAGTTGCTTTTAACATTTTTGCAGCATATGAAACCTCATGGCACAAAATTTATGGGAATATCTATTGAGAGACTTGGCTGATACCTTCTGAAGATCAAGTTATGTCTAGATTTGCTTTCTATAGCTCCATATACATGTATTCTGATGTATTTTTTTTGCTAACTACATACTGAAATAGGCATCTGATATAGCATGGCAGATCCGAATATCTCTGACTGCAGTCATGTTCAAAGAAATCACTCTCCAAAGTTTTACAGGAACCAAAGACAATTAGCTTATGAAGAATGGAAGAAGCAGCCCTTTGGAATCCAGACAAGTATTTGTGATCACTTTTTTTTTTCCTTATACATCCTATACTTTGTTTTCTTGCCTACATGTTTTCCTATGTTTACTTGTTTTTTTTTTGTTTGTTTTCCTTTTTGGTTTTGTTTTTCCCCTGTTCCAGCTAGGCTCCCTGTCACCCCCATCCTTTCACAGCTGTAGTCTTGCTAGATGATCGGGTCAGAACTGGAGGGGTGTGTGAAATGTGGCAAGCCTGCTTTATCTCAAGCAGGTACATGCCAGCTATATCTAGATTGCTTCTCTCAGGATTTCTGGCTCGTTCCTCTTGAAAAGATGAAAAATAGTACTGTTGATGCAAGTTGCGTTCCTGTTAAAGTGAGTAAGAGCCTGCTCTGATGCCTACATTTCTCACAGAGTCCTGCTGTGGCAGCTCCATACGTTAGTGTTGCCTTCATAGGAAAGTGGGAGTGAGGCCACTGAGTAAAGGGTACTGGCACATTTACTGAAAGAGTGATGCCTTTGAGCTTGGTTTGGGAGCACATAGAGACTGAACAGTGAGGAATGATTGTGAAATATCTTTAAAAAACACTCATATATATTTATATTAATGTGGGTTTGTGTGTGTGTATTGACATTTTAATACTACACTGCAAATATTCCTTACAAAGAATTATGTATGCCCGAATCCCTTTCTAAATGAAAACGCAAGCTATGAGCTCAGCTTATACTTGTAATTTGTGCAGTGCCCCTCGCACCCTGAATTCTGTCTCTTGCAGAGACAGGAAGGAAACCTGCACTCACATTGGCACCGTATCAACCAGCACAAGCGGACTCTCTAACCTTTGGATCGGTGTTGTACCTAACACTGATTCAATCACTAAGCGCTATTGATTTCGGCTTTCTAGAGAAGCCATTCATAGAGCCTACAGTGTATGAAAGAGCTTCTATTCTCCTCAAAAATGGTTTAATATAAATAACTAAAATAAATGTCAGTGGGAGATCTGTGAACTTATTAAGAAGAGGTAGATCTCTTGATGTGTTGCACATAGACTAAATGTGTATTCATATAGATTTAAATAATGATATATGTATTTTCAGGCCAAGCTGGGCACAGCGACAGAACGGACCTCAGAGTGAGTGCAAATACACTGGACAAATTACATAATGTGCATCCGCGTAGAGAAATGCAGAGCACAGACGCATCCTGTGGATTAATCCTCCTCCAGAGACTCCTAAAGGTTGAAGAATGCTTGCTCAGAACTGTGGCCTGCATCCCCTGATCACACAGCGGAGCCCTAGAGACCTGTTCACACCAGCGTGGCGAGGTGTTTTCCTGTGTTTGAGGGTGACCAGAGCAAGGGGAACAATTTTTGCCTCACTTTTGGTGGGAACGCTCCAGTCTGTGTCTGTCCATGGGGCTGACTAGTTCATAAATGGTCTATCTGGGCTGCTCGCCTTTCTTCCAGTTTGGGCCTATAAATTCCTACATTTGAGGTGGGTGAGTGCACCCAAAAGACCTCACCCCTGCACTCTTTCTCCCTGAGGCAGGAGCATAACTGTGCCAGTGGGTGCAGGAAAGGAAAGGGCTGGCACCTTCCACAGCCTCCCTTTCCTCTGGCTGCACTTTGCTGGCAGGAGGGAGGCAAAGGCTGCGGCAGCCCCCGTGGTCGCCAGGCTCTGCAGCACGAGCGGACACGGGGCTGCTGCGCTGCAGAGAAGCCGTGTCCTGCCCCAGTGTCCTCCGGCACCTCCCAGGCTTTGAACAGCCCTGCTTGTTTGTGCTTCCTGCAGGGGAAGCTTGGAAAATACAATACCATGCCAGAGCCGCGACTTCATGTTAACATTTAAACTCTGATTCATAATTCGCTGCAGGCAATAAAATATCCATCGGCTTTGATAGACTTTGGGTCAGGCACATACTGAGATGTTAACAAAATCTAAAACTACACATGTGTGCACACACACATAGTGCTCGCACAACATAAACATCTACACGCTGCTTTGAGTCCTCATACTAATACAGCAAACAGCTAAAAATACAGACTAGGCTGTTGCTCTGTTAGCTTTTGAAAAGGAAAAAGAAAAAAATATCTCCTCTAAAAATGGACATGATTTTTTATATTATATGTTTTTAAGGCATGACAACCATTGAAAAAGCTGTTTAGTATGTTACATGGTTTAATAAAAATAACTTGTCTGGCAGTGTCTGAAAGCTTTTGCAGCTGCAGGGGTACTTCTTGGAAATAAATTTGTGTTTACACAGGTGCAGCCATATTTAACAAAATTTTTATATGCAATGCAAACAGCTGCCTGTCTGTTTTCTTTGGCAGCGCTCTTTCCAACTGAAACAATTTGTATCAAACATATCTCTCTGTGATACCTATATAAACAATGGACAAAATTCCTGTACAAGGAAAATGTTCTCAATAATGCGTCATTTAGATAAAGTGAAAAGCAGCAGCAGTCTGATTAGAGGCTGCTTAGGAGATCCTGCCCCTTAGTTAAATATTTAGCATTTGAGAAGACCTATGGAAGTCACTGAGGAACAAGTCAGCAATCTATAGGATAACTCAGAGGATTTTATCAAGTTATAGTCAAGGCGAAGTATCCCATGATCAGTAAAAGATGCTTGGCAAACTGGATATTTTCTTTAACAGTGCAAAAGATTCTGAAGAACACGATATTACTCAACTTTTGGCATACTTTCACATAGAATGAAGTCTTTGCCAAAATATTTAGCCTTGAGACAATTATCCTTTTTTTATTATACACATTTTAACTTTTCCATTGTGCAAAATTCTAGCTCATGCAGAAAACTATACAATTTATAAGATCCTTAGTAACTGAGCACTCTACCAGTTCTTTGAAAATATTTTGTGTTTGAAAGTGTCCTGTCACCAGCTGGCTTTCATTCAGTCAAAATTCAATAGATGAAATGAAGAGTCAATGGATTTCAAACTATAATATGAAGGTTGCTAAACACCTTCCTCAGCCCTCTCTTTTCCAAATCAGACTAATAGGAAAAATAATAGGAAAGAAAGATTTCTCCACCTAATTCTTCTTGATTCTCATTCTCCACCTACTTCATCTTGATTCTCCATTTGGTAACACCAGGCTTTACGTATCCCTGCAGCTCTGTGGAAAGCCCTCCAATAAGATGCATTTCTGTGTGCCAGCATCATGGGGACTCGTCGTGTCCTGATGTGACTGAAAGCCCTGTTTTTAGGGAGGGGAGTTGTTAGTTCTTTTTCTTTGGAATTGCCCCTCAGTATAAATACAGTCCAATATTTAATTGGACTCTTATCCCTCTTCAGCACATGGGACATTCAAATTTCTTGACAAAATGTACTTACATATAGGTACTTTTTCTCTATATAAAATCAGGAAGTGTGTTACTGCTGACTGGAATTATGATCACAAAAATAATTTTGCAATTGTACATTTGCTGTATTTTCTGAATTGCTTTGACCAAGTTTGAACTTCATTTTGGTGAGCTTGGAATCCAAAAACATTTTACAGAAAGTTGTGCTCCATGTGTATCCATGTGCTTTATGTTTATATGGCTTCATCATCTGCAAGGAGCTGTTAAGAAATGAAAATTCTTGGTGAGTATTTAGCTTCTCTTTCCCATCTAAATGGTATTTAAAGCTTTAACTGTGGCGTGATTATTAGGTTTAAGGGACATGCTTCTACCATCAGGCATGTCCACACATTTAGTAATTGCTCTGTGGTTTCAGGAAGAGTGGATTTACTGAGTGAATGAAGAATCCATGTACCCCTTAAGCTCTGAAATTTTCAGGTTGAAAATTTCTCACTCTGGTGCTTTTAGCTCTCCTGAACCCTAGGCTAAATTAGGAACACTTACAACCAAGAAGTTAGAATACCTAATATGTGTGTGTGTGATAACAATCTTTTTTTCCTAGTAAATGGAAAATTAGAGTAAAGAAGACATTACTTTGAATTGAAATTCAAAACATTAATTAAAATGAGACATTGACAGAGAAAATTTATTTACACATTAACTTGATACCTGTTCTAAAGGCGTATGATCTCATCAGACATTACAAGAGAAACAGGTCTAACTGAGCCCAGGACAACTATCCAGAAGTGTTGAAAATGGCACCCCTTTATTTCAGTAACTACTGACCCGTGTTTCTTCGCTCTGCTACAGACTTCTTAAAGCAGGTTGGCTAAATGGCTTCTGTACTATGACACCTTTGGTACAACCGGTTCCAAATATTACAGCCAAATTCTAGGTCCAGCAATTACTTTATTTCCACAAAAATTCCCTTCTAAGATACACGACCATCACTTCTCTCTGCTATTCCAGAGGAAAAATTATTTATAGGGCCATGAAATGGTATAAGACCTATATAATACCTTCTCTAACAAGAAGGTGCTTTACAAAAGGTAGTAGTAGTGGTGGTGGTGGGTGGTGGTGGTGATATATCTCTTTATTTGAATTGATTAAAATTTTATCTAAAATGGTCTCTTGGAAGACTCCTCTTCTTTCCTCTATGAGCTGGTATTTCCGAAAATGTATTTATACATTAGGCCTGATATAGGCCTGACTTCTTGCTCCTTGCCTTGAAGGCTCAACATTAATTTAGGTTGTGGTGCCGTATGAGCGCTCTGGGAACCTTTGCACATCTTCACCCATTCACACCTAGACTGGATGTTGCTGACCAAAATGTTGAGAGGTTCTTCTTGGGATAGGCACTTCCTTTACAGGTAGACTATTTATCCTACACTGTGCTCATAAAACTGGGAATAGTGTGGTTCAGCTACAGATATAGCTAAGCACTGGTACTCCTGGGCTGGGGTTTCAATAGCAGCGATGGCCACATGCCCTATCTACATTCTGGCCACTGTCCTGAGCTTCGTAGTGCCCGGCTTGATCAGTCCCAAATCAGCCCTTGATTTTGAAGGTAATAGAGCATCTTAATTTTGCTAGAGCTAAGGACTTCATACATAAATACCAGAATTCCCCTGCTTATATCAAAAGTGACCAGGAAGACATGGTTTTCCATGTCTGCTCTTGGCTACTGTTCAGATCTATTACCTTGTCATTTTTTTTAACATTTCTGTATTTATTTTAGGGCAAGAATAACAATTTCTATTTGGTACCTGGCAATATCTCTAGACAAAGCTTGTGATTAAGAAGAGGTCTGTATGCTTGAACTTTAAAGATCTGCAAAGCAACAAAACCTTTTGATAAGGATCAGCAGCAGGAAGGATAAAGTGCTGAACAATTCAGTCTCATTGGTTGAGTCATTCTTGGTTTCAGAAAGCTCTTGAGAAATCTTCCACTTTGATCTCCAGGAGTTTATTTGTCTTCTTAATCAACAGGTGCTGCAGTAAAACCAAAAATATTAAGGGGCATTTGACAGTATTTTGTCCTTCCTTGAGATGGAGTCACATAGGTACATGATGGACAATTCTCTCACCACGTATTCTATTTACTTCAGCAAACAAGCCCATAACTGCAGTTACAAGCCTCCGCTGCCATCATCTTATATTACGTAACTCAAGTTATAATATTACTCTTGTCCTCGGTCTGCCTGTGATCACAGTGCCACTTCATTGTTCTGGTCTTTTCTGTTTGAAGCAGATGTTTAAAAACATTTGAATAAGATATTTTAGTTTGTAGACTTCTTGTCATCATCCTGCAAATTTACAGCAGTCAGCAATGTAAACATGTGCTTGACAAACTCCAGCAGCTTGTAGACTTCAGAGTTCATCCACTCATTTCAGTGAGGCAGATGTTTCATTTTAATACTCTTCATACTATAGATTAGGATTATGTTTTTTCTTTCTTTTTCTTTCTTTATTTTTTTTTGAAAAGGGAATAAACCTGACATGCTACTAATGTCATTTCACACTGCAGGCCAGATGGCGAAAAATGCAAAGGCTGCAACTCTGTTTATGTATGGGGAAAAAAAAGAATTTTGTTCCTGAAAGACTTTCAGCTCGATCATTTGTTACTTTAATCTAAACAGTAGATGATGAATAAAGTAGGACTATCTGAACTTCAAAAAGGTCCTTGAGATTAAGTGCTTAACAATGTAATGCATCTGGAGGAAGAGTATTACATTATTCCTGCCTGCCGCGTTGGAAAGATGTTGGGAACATTTTCAGTGTTGTGGCTGCCTAAGAGCAGGGTGCTTCAAGGCAACATTTGGCATTCCCTTGGAAATTTCTGGAGATATAAATCATATTTCCAGCACTTTCTTTTCACATTATTATGAAAAGACAGTACTTAAGCAGAGGACTGGCAGACTGTTTGTGTTTAAATAGTTTGTCTTATCTGTAATTTCAAAGCAACAGAATGGTGTATTTAGCAAGAGCTGTGTAAAATCTTTGCAAAGAAATTCTGCATTATTTCAAGTAACTTCAATTTAGATTCTTAAACTAAAAAGGGGACTCTTTTCCCCCTTTTCCCCATACATAACACATTTATGATTTATAAAAATCAGATTAGCAGATTATCATAGAATTAATTTAAAATGTGTGACTCCTCTACATGCTCATGAGGGGAAGGTTAAGAAATTTCTTACTGTGCTTTTATTTTATGTATTTTTATTTTATTTCATTTTATTTCTAAAGGAAATATTCCAGAACAAACAGGATTTCCGTTTGGAGAACAACCTGTTTTGTTTATTTTTTAACCCCACCTCATTACACAATTGCACATTTGGGGTGTTTTAGTCCAGTTGCCTCATTCTTATGTGTGGGTGCATGACAGTATTTTCCATGCAGTAGCATCTCCCTTTGTGTAGAGAAGTGATGGAGACTCTGGTTTGTCAGAGAAATTCAACCCTAAGATGACCACAGGAATAGACGTAATTAAGCTACAATTTCCAGGTACCAGGATAGCACCATGTTCAACTATAATAGTATTGCATTTAGGAAAAGTATTTAAATTCTTGAGTTTTTTAGTTTTGAGGGCTTTTTTTTAATTTTTGTTGTTGTTTTTTAGTGGGAATTTTATTTGCCCAGCTAACTCCAATTTAAAATAAGCATGAAAGTAAGATCCAGGGTAAGTAAAAAAAAATTAACTTCATTCCCCATTTCATGAGTTTTTTTTTTCTAAAGAATGAATTTCCCTGTGTTCATATCATTGCAGCGTCTGCATGACACCAGACTGTGTCCAGAGGAAGAAACTCCTATGCCTTCAAATGAGTTATGTCAGGTTTACAGAGAAAGGAATTAAATATATAATGGTGAATAGCCTTTTGGGAAGAATATTTTCTGCATGAACTCAAGAAAAACTCAAATAAAAGAGCACTGACCATCCTGTGGCCTCAATATCGCTCTTGGCTGGTCTCAGTGATGGGGTATCAGAGCACACACAAGAATCTGCCCCAACTTGTTAGTTTATTACTCCCTATTTAAGACTGCAAGGCAGAGATAGGATATGTGCGGGCTGCATCATTCCCTGAAACATTCACTAGTGATTTGTTACTGCAGGAGTATTATTGGACATCCAACTGTTCAGGAATAAGAAAGGAAATACCAAAAGACAGTTATAACAAAACAGGTTCTCAAACTGTACTTTTGACAGTGTTGCTGAGTAAAAAAAAGTAGCACCAAAGGAAACATTATAAAGTTTGCTTGAAAAACACCCACAATTTTGCTTGTAACTCATATATGCAATAAAAATGAAATGTTAGGTATTTTGGGATAAGATCATACTTAAATTTAGGATAATTATCAAACAATACAAACTGTGACTATTGTGAATGGAGTGTCAAAGGTAATGTTTGTAATAAAGAAACTTCCATTATGTAAAGAAACTTCTATATCATTCAAAATACATATTAAAGTTTAAGAATGTAATGCAGACTAGGAGGAGACTTGGACATGTAGACTGAAGCTATTCAAATGTCTGACCTGTTTGAAAGTGCTTGAATCCAGCCTCCACCCACATGCATTTTTGATTCTTGGCCAAAATCAAATTCAAAAAGGGACTTATTTATCATTTCGATACAAGTAAACTTTTCATGGGAGCAACTAAGCTCATGCATTTTCCAGTATTCACACTGCTCAAACCCCTGAAGAATAAATTATCACAAAAGAGTTTTTTTTTCTTTCCTATTGCAGACTATCAAATCCTAATACAAATGCTGACATTAATATAGCTTCCAGCCCAAGGCCAGAACTCTAGTCTGCACCTAAGCAGGATTCAGGTGCATGCTGAGATAAGTGAGGTTAACAATCCTGAAGTCTGACATACATATTGGAGTAAGTCCACTGACAATCTTCTCTCAGTCTTTTATAATAAGTCTTTCAGAACAGAAATGGAAGTATTTTGATATATAAAGGCTCTGTTAGAGAAATAATACTTTGCAGTGTGACTAGGAAAGTCTTATAAAATCTTTCTGTGATATTTAATTAAAAGATAATGGGCAGAAGGGATAATAGGTTGTTTCTGAAATTTTAATGAATTTTATCATCATAATGATGATTACCAAATGTCTATATTTGCAAAAGAACAGCAGTTCATAAATACCAAATTTGTGCTATTATTAACATACAGTATGTGCCAGTTTTTATCAATATAGGAATCTGGTAATTATCACTAAAGCTATTCATTAAAATTAAGAAGTAACTAAATAAGGAATAGGAATGCCACTTATTTCTTAACATTCGAAAAGCAAAAATATCTACCTATTATCCTTTTCAAGCATCTGACACCATGACAATGGAATAGAAGGTTGTCACAGTATAATAGTCCCCAGCTGCTAGATAAATGCTGAGCTGAAGCTGAGGCATTTATCAAAAATAAACATCGAAGGGAGGCTGGGAGACATTGATCCTGTGATAACGTGCGCTGAAATGACTTTATTTCTGCCGCCGCGCGTGGCTCACGCGGGCGACGCCGGGTCACCTCACGGGCGCCAGGACAGCGCGGCCAGAGCGGTTCCCCGACACGTGAGCCGCTGCGCTGCGATTGGCTGGCAGGAACAGGCCGCCGACCTCGCCAGCCAATCGGAGGGCAGCTGTGAGCGGCCTGCGGGAGCGCCACCCGCCGGCCGGCTGTGTGTCCGCCTGGCGGCTTCGCCGGGGGTGTCCGCGGCCGCCGCCGCCTGGAGCACCGCGCGGCTGCGGCACAGCCACAGGAACGGCACGGACCGCTCGTGAGGGCCCTGAGGAGCCCGGGTGCCGCCTGCCCACGAGCTGTTGGCGCCTGAGGGTTGGGCACAGCCTGACGCGAGATGGAGCCCGCCAGGGAGACAACCGCGACTCACGTGTTGGCTTGAGCTCCTGTCAAAGCGGGTGACCCCCATCCAGTAAAACCTGGAGAGTTGTGCTTAACAGGGCCAACACGTATAGGTGTGAGGGGTCGGAACAGTGACGCTTGCTCTCAGTGAGGCAACTCCATTTTCACCCTAATTGCTAATTGAAAATCTGTCTCATTCACCTTTTTACGCCCTTCCCTGGCAAGCAGAAGCATAGAGATCTGGACTGGTCCACCTGGAAGCCCTGATGGGTTTGACTGGGGATAAGGAAGATGTGGTTCCCAGTGCTTGTGCTGCTTCCTTAGCCACAGGGCTGCCTTAACGCGAGCCAAACATTCGGTGCACCCCTCCATGAAAACAGCGGTGGGCACCCGCCTGACGTGCCACACCGGCACAGCCAAGTGATGTGCAAAGAGCGGGAAGGGGGCTTGCAGCAAAGGGCTGTAATCGTTCTTGTAGAGATGGCAGTCGAAGCAAGCAGGCCTACGTTGCATCTAATTCTAAAGAGCTTGAAACAGATGTGTCTCCTAGGCGGTGCAGGAAGAGGTAGAAATGGTAACAATTTTTGAGGCGAATACCAGTTCCCTCTGATTCATAAACGGCCTTTCTGCTCTCCTGGCATTGTGTTACACATCTTCAGCCTCACTCACTGCCCCCTCCTGCGTAAAATTTACACAAGCATTGAAAGATTGTGGAATACCCAAGGAAATCATTTTTCAGTCGATTGAGTTCTTAATGGAAAAACCTCCCTGAATGCTATCTTACAAATTAGAAGATCCCCTGCTTTCTAAATAGTTCAATTGAAATCAGCTTTTGTATTTATCCTTCAGGTCATTCAGGCTCAAATGTTGTTAGCTCTGAGTCAAAAAGTCAGATTTTTAAAGGGAAAATGCCAAGTCCTTTTAGGCTTCAACTGACCTTTTAAACCAGATTAGGGATTTGAAGCATTACACATGGATTTCTACATTTTATATCACACTATTTAACAAATGATCAAATACAACTCCCAAGAATACTATTTTTACAAGCTTGACATTTCAGGCCTTAAAGGATGTTGCTGGTCTTTCTTTTACATAAAATTACCCTGGAGAAATTCAGCCTGTTTTCTGCTCTTCCATTCCTCTTTCAGAAGAAGGGAATTTCTGTGCATTTTATTTCATGCTGTTGGTCTCTGTCTGATACTGTAAGCAGCAAAATATCATGTTGAAATCCCTGAGATATGCTGAAAGTGATTACTACAATAAATTCACTCAGTGGGTGTCACATACTGTTAGAGTAAAAACATGGATGCCAGCAGGGCCTTAGGAAGAGATTTGACCTTACATTCATGCCTGGACTGTTAGCTGCTGCCACTAAAAATGTATTAAATATTCTTAGGAGGATATGACAGGATCATATTTGGTTCCAGGTGCTTCCCTCACCCAGGTAGGACAAGCAGATGGGAGACAGTACTGAATCACGGGAGGACACTGAGGAACTGAATGAGCAAGCTCAGCAAGACTCTGCCTTAAAACACCAGCTCCCTTTAAGAGGGCGGTTTTTCAATTTATATTTTATACATTAATTTCAATAAACAGAATAGTCATAATATGATTTGAGCACATGTTTTTTTCATGCTAGATTAAGATCTGCATGTGCCCAGAAGAAGTTTCCCTAGTACTTCAAAATCACCCCTGAAGCCTTTATTACTAGAAGTCATCTCATTTTTTTCTTCATTGCCCCATTTTGGCTTAAGCTGTCATCTCTGTAAATTGACAAATACAACACAACATTTTGCAATATGCTGCATCTTTGATGAACAAAGGGAATTATAAGAGGACATTTTTAGAAAGAGAAGAGCAAAGATCCATTTGAAATTGCAGCCCTGTTTTGGTAGCATTAACACAAGTGGTTTGTATTTTATTTGCCTAACAGGCAGCTACAATGCACACTACACTACCTATGTGGTTAAATACAGGCTTGCAGCAACCACACATTTTTAAGTGGAGGGCACAGAGCTTACTTTCCAAAGTACAGTCTTAACATTTCAATTGCACAAAAGGAACTGAAGCAGTAAGCCTTATTCTACCTGGAAATAATTCTGACTTTGAGTCACTTCTGGTAATTGCTAACAATAAAATAACTACCATTCTCTGTATACAGCATGAACATCTCTGTACACATTGATACTTTCTGCATTAGAATACTAGCGCTGTCATTATAAGATCAGCATAATTCCCTTTTTTCCCAATTCTTTCCTAAAAGCAAAAATATAAAAGGAACAATGAGAGACTCTGTGCCTGGGATACAACATGGTAGCCTGAAGCTAATGTATCAGAACTCTTTAGAGTGCTTATTTACAGTCCTTGCCATTAAATAGTTTTCCTGGTGATTTCACTGTTTGCAGATCTTTTTATGGATGGGTTTATAAGAAATTCTGAGTTATTCAAAATAACATTTATAATGCAGAAAAAAAAACACTCTTTGTTCTCCTATAGCCATAGGTAGAAAGTCGTGGCAACATGGTACAATTAACAGACATTTGACTGATGCCAGTTTTCTGATGCTACTATTTTTTACTAAAATAAAATAAGCATCTATGCAGCTGTTTTAAAATCTTTGTCAGACTTTATTAAAATCATTTACCTATCACTATATATTTGTTACTTGTGATGGAAAATACTTGTAATATGACAAGAAGATGAGGTTAATTTGAAGCAAATCAACATGATAGTTTTCCATTATTGGAATACAAGCAGGCTTGTCACCAAGGGATGACACAGAATAACAGCGGTGCTGCTGTTACAAACAGGCATACACAGAACAAAGGGTATTTTGAGGAATGTTTTTCTTCTTATTTGGCAACATTATATTAAGTAAATTAAACTACTGTACTGAAGCTCAGGAAAGCAAACCCTTTTGAAATGACACATTCCTCTCAAAGTTTTAGCCTTCCTGAAATTTATATCCTCCCTTACCACATAGATGAGATTCATATTTCTTCCATCATTATTAGGAAGACAGAATTAAGAATATCTTGTCAAAAGCATTTGGAGCATCAAGGGCTCTAGTATTAGTGGATAGGAATTGGTTTATGTTACAAAATTTATATCTACTTTCTAAATTTTGTTGGGTGCATCTCACGATCATCTGTTGTTTCTTTGGAAGAGATCATACATGGAGCCTTGGTCCCTCCATCTCACTAAAGACACTTCTTTTTTTCTGCCAGTCAATCCAGTGTATTAACAATGAGACGTTCATCTGATTTGCACTGAAGCTCTTGCAAAATAAAGCGCCTAAAGAAAAGATCTTGGCCCCATACCTCCCATTCACAGCCTTCTGGCCTTCCTTTCTTAATTAAAGAATGTAGTAAGGAAACGACATTCCAAAACTGAAATGCGTAGTTCCTAATAACTTAATGCAAATAGCATGTCACATATTAGCTCCAGTCTGGGGGACTTGTGTCACTGCAGAGTTCTATTCTCAGTGCCAAGACACTATGAATTTTGCAAAGCTAAGAGGCTTAATTTTTCAGAGGTACCAAACAGGAACATAGCCTGAGTTGGTGTTTTCACCAACTCTAGAATGGACAAAAAATGTTAGCAAAGTTTAAACCCCTGCAATTTAGGAGATTGCTGTTGCTTTGCTTTTACAAATGCAGAAATCTTAACTCTAGTTTTAGCAAATCTTCTCTTGTTTTAAGTATGCTTCAGGAATAGTTTTCACCAAGTTACTCTGAGGACAGCCTAGTGAGGAACTCAAATGAGTTTTTTAAAGCAGCTGCACGGCCGAACTGCCCATTAGAGCTACTGCTAATCCATGGGCTGCTCTCCTTTCTGTACCGGGCCACAGAGTGTGATGCAGAGACTCCTGAAGTGGGGTCAGCAAAGCAGGCTCTCGAGGTAAGGATAGGCATGGCAGCATAGCAGTGTTCCCAAACCAACCATGGGACGGTTATTCTGATCCGTAGGGTGTGAGCTCGTGGTTGTACAGACAATTTGTTACAAAAATGGACCCAATTGCTCAGGTATCTGTAACGCAGTGCATATCACACACTGTGATATACCCATATCTAAGTATATTGTTTGGTAGTTCACACATGACACTTGTTACCCTGGTATTAGTTTCTTATTTTGGAAGATGTCCTGTACAGACCATGAACAGATACTGTGGCCTGACTCATATAAAGGTCACAGAGAGAAGAGCACGGTCACTTGAAAGAGCTGTTTGTATTGATTGCAAGTAGTTCATTAACTAGCAAAACAAAATGCAACTAAAGTGATCAGGCAGCATTTATCAGAACAGACATAAGCTAAAGCTTTCAGGCAAAGTTCTTCTGTTTCTTCTCCGCTTTCTGATTTTCTCACACTGAGAAGAAATTACTTCTTTCTCCCGTTTGCCCCTGCATTGGTAGGAGCTGCACCAAGTGCTGTGCTCTGCATTCGTCCTTCCTTCTGCCTGCAAAGAGCCCACTGAAGTAATGCCTGGGGTTGTGGGTCAGATACATTCTGAAGACTTAAGACTACCGAGCAAGAGGGCGACATGCATACAAGGCTAGAGTGGTTTCCTTTTCTAAAATAGAGGCTCCTGGGGCCATATAGAAACAGAGATGTGAGGTTTTCAGAAGCCTCCATTGGCCTCGCTCCCAGTTAACGTTTGTCCTTAGTGAATTAAACCAGACAGAAGAGGAGAAAATGTCAACACTTCTCGAGGTTTAATTCCCATTCAACACCTACACAGATTCAATTGCTGCACCACCCTGCACATCCTGTGATGTTTTCTCCCTTTTAATTCACTACTTCATTCTGTTCACCCTCTTTTTTTTGCTATCTCCCCTCATGCTGAAGCAGCCTCTTTCCTTCTTCTGAACTTCCAACCCATCCTGCACTAACCCCAGTTAGGAGCTCAGTGCCCCTGTGTCTGAGGTCTTTGCAGAGCTTCTCTAGCAGCCATGTTTTATTTTGGCACAAAGCCCTTGTTTGCCTGAAATTGCATTATCTTGCCCTTGACTTTCAGGCAAAAAGGCTTTTCTTTGCTAACTATTACTTTACATTTATATTGAGTATATATTCTCAGAGTACCCCAAAGCACTTTACAAACTCTGTGCAGGAATCAATGGAGGGTGACTGCCTTGGGGCTCTTGTTATTTCTGTATTCTTAGTTACAGCACTCTGTGTCATGGAAGCTGACTTGGTGACTGACAAGGTTAATTCTGCTTTGCCTAATTCATTCCACTAGAAAAGCCATGAAAAAGTACAGTTTATGTAAGTGTATAGCATTTTAGAGGGAATATCAAGCTCACTTCCTGCACTGTTTTAATCTTGCTCTAAGGGAATATGTGAGAAGCATATTTGATAGTAGAGAGTATTTGCATAATTTAGATTACTCCAGAGCTCTTCATTATAATACCTAGAAAGAGTGGAAAATACGTTGCCTGGGCATCAGAGCTATCCATAGCCAAAGATGCAAATCAACTGTTTCAGCAGTCAAGGAGACTAGGATTTGTATGATGTTCATCAGAAAAGTGCAATTTTTCTGAGTTAGAACTATTATTTTACATAGGACATGCTGCATCTATTTATTATACTTCAATCAGTCAAACAATAACCAAGATTTATGCAAAATGAGATACTGCTGGTTGAAAAAAAAATTAAAAAAAAAAAAAACATGTTGGCATCACCATTAACTTCCAGAGACAGAATGTAGTCACAGAGAAGGAGGTATGAGCATACTTAAGAAGTCTGTCCTTCACAATAGCAAGGAAAATAAAAATACTGCATTCCATATAACAAACAAATTCTTTTCTGGCTTTTGTGGCAAGATCATACATGAACTCTTCTTCTAAAGTTAAGCAGAACACAAGATATATTGGTGAGATTTCATATGGAAAGCAGCGACAGAGCAATCACAGGTTATGAACAGTGCATTCCTGCCCTGTATGTTCACCATTTGCTTCCAGCAGACCTACAGACTTGGGACCATTCTGTAGAAGGATTGGTGTTTTGACCAGTCCAGTACATTATTTGCTTCATCACTTCCTGTAATCAAGTACAAACATCTCTTCTGCCTTGGGCACATACCTCCATCCTTATACCTAGTTCCACCCACTCTCTAGTGCATAAGACAATCTACAGAATGACTCCAGATTGAAAGCGGCTGCCACAAACCTGACAGCAAGAGAGGAATCTGCTTGCAACGTGGGGCACAGCTCCCTTTTGCTTCTTCTGGCCAAAATGAAATGAAGGAAGCCCTGAGGACTACACCGATAGGAGAAGTTTTAGGAAGATCACACTACCAGTATGAGCATTTGAACCAAGATTCTCTTCTTCCAACATACTTTTTGCTGGTTCCATGTTTATTCCATAAACACCTACACATTCTTTGGATTTGGAGACGCTCCAAAATATGGTCTACACTTGCGCTTAATTTCTTTGGCTTGTTACTGTAGTGGTCCCAGCAATTCTGAAGATTCTCAGTTTGACCAAGCCTATGTCCAACAGATCCCTGAACTTGTGGAAACTGGTGCCTATTGGTGCCTGGCTCTGTCATCCATCAAGTAGAGACAAAAATCAAGACTGGCAAATAATCATACAGTTCCGCAAATCATACTTCGTTATTACAGTAAATATTCCGTGTGGTATACTATATGATCCCGGTATTTTGGACAATGCTCAGTTGAACCACTTGCTGATGCTGATGACTGCAAATTCATTGATCCCCACCTAATCCTCAGATACTCAAATATCTTCACCCAGAAAACACTTATCTAATTTTCTAATGATCTAATGATTCAAATTATCTAATGATATTTCTATTGTGTCAATCTCCATGATCTGCAATGTAATATCCAATATTAAGGCCAGTTCATGCCAAGGTGTGTTTACCATCGGGCCAAAACTTATCCAGGAAAATTTTGTTTTTGTTTCAATATTTCAGATCAAGACTGGAGTTCAAAAATTAATTAATCTTGCTGGGTTATTAAGACAACACCACAGCTCTCTGAGAACCAATCACCGTGGCTATTTGAGCATTTGAGCACATATCTTTCAAGTCACATTTCAAATTTCCACAGACTCTGAGCCAGTGTCTTCAGTTGTCAGAGACCTCATGTTGTGCCCCGTTTCTGGCAGGCAGTGATGGAGATGAGTCAGCCACACGGTCCAGCTGGATGGGACAGCTTGCAGTTGCATGAGAAGTGCACATCTGTTCAAATACCATGGGAGAGGCTGAGGGACACCAAGTGACTAGGAATGGGTTGCCACTGCTGGAATAATTCCTTTGGGCAGCAACCTGTTCTCTCTCCTGTGTTGAGGAGCCCCTGGGAAAGCAGAAAATAAAAGCAAAAGGTCATCTGTGCTCTGCATACGCAGGACATCTGGTCCTTCACGGCGGGAAAGCCACAGAGTAGGGCCCTTGAGCTGCAAAGGGAAGAAGCTGTGTGGCCCTCCCAGCGGGCAGGGCTGGGCACCTCTGCCTGAGCGCAGTCGTCTTAAACAGCAATTAGGAAAACATTTGGCTTTCAAGTGCTCAGATCACTTGCCCTCGCAATACAGCTTCGGGCTCTTTCCCCTCACCTTCAATTACTTCCATGTAGCTTTGCCCACACCACATCTTTGCACACACAGAGAGCCTCCTCCTCCTCCGCGTGGTACCTATGGGGGCTGCCACTTGGCACCGCTGTCCCAGCCAGCTTGGAAGTATTTCCTGAAGGCAAAAGGCCGCCCAGGCCCCATCAGCAGGAGGAAGCTTTGTTGTGGTGCTGTCTCAAGTTAATTGGCTCTCTGAGACCTGATATTCTCCAGAACTCTTTGCACAAGCAGCCAGGGAAACTTAGGGGGACAGAAAAGGCCTCGGGGTGAAATGCTTACTCTATTGAAGTAAGAGGCAAAACTCCCTTTGACTTCAATAGGGTCAGAGTTTTACCCTGTAGCTTTAATTAGCTGGCATTGTTGAAACTGTCTTGTGTCGCTACATGCAGAATGTAAAGCATGGTATGCTCAGTAGTGATGTGTACATAAATGATTTAAGAGGATATTAAAGCAGAGGAGTACATTTAAATGGAATGAACTTACAGGCACAGGCCTGTTTAAACACTACCTAGTTCATGCTTCAGAATGAAACTAAAATTTATGTGAAGCCGCTGTAATTTATTAAAACAAACTTCCTCCCCCAGAAAACAAGTATCTGTGAACCACAGGGAAAAATATGTCACAGAAAAATGATCTGAAAAATATCACCTATTAAATGAGTTCAATTTCAAGGGATTCAAAGGGTGTCCATTCTAATAAAGGCATGAATTTTTCCTACAGATTTATGTTTTCTAAGCAGAATAAGGTAGCTGTACTGCCTGGGAAAAAAAGGAAGAAAAATCGAGGCCGTTCTGCAGAACTGAAGGGGCTACCTGGCTGCAGGATGCTTAGCATGCTGGAGCGCAGGGGACGGAGGGAGCACGTGTCGGGCTGCCACGACGGGTGAATGGTGGTCAGAGAGCCGAAGTTGGAGACTGACTGATATTTTGACAGGAGCCTGTGTGTGAAGAATGTTCTATGCAAATGGTGTGCTGGGGATAATGAAGAGTGTAATTTTTCCCTCTTCTGAGAGTTTCAATGGAAAGGACACCTGGATTTCACAGAAAAGCCCTCACAGAGGAATTAAAAAATGTTTTATTCATTTATGATACAGACTCTATCTTGTGTGCACATTTTATCATTTCATTGTCTCTGGTATCCCAAAGAAGAGCAAACAGCTGGGTCCTCACTGGATGCCTCCATAGAGGATTTATTCTATTCTATTATTTGTACAGGAAAATACCATCTATTTGTACAGCAAGGAGCCAGACTGTGCTCCCAAACTTCCTCATTCTTAGCCATGCTAACTGAAAGGGGTCAGACCAACTTGGGAGAACAGAACAGGAAGAGCTACATCATTTTTTGACCCGTCTGGGTTCTTTCTCAGTCACAGGCCTTCCCAATGGTGGAGCGAGGAGCACTGAGCTATATCACCACCCTTGAAAGCCTGCCCTGCATGCGCAAAGGAGGTTGAACAGGAAAACAGCAGTCCAGGATTCAAATCATGTATCAGTCTTATATTTTTAGCCACAGCTTCTGGGGCACAACTCTATGCAAGATGACCAAAGTGTGTCACCTAGCCTTTAGGGAAGGCTAGGTTTCTTTAGCCTTCCCTAAAATATCAGTCTTTGAAAAATTGCCTTTACGTGTTACTTAGAGGTATGTGTATTGGGTACATATATTGAGTACCCTTTGATTAACAAAAGCCTGTGAAATACAGGTTGAACTTTCTTCTCAAGATGCAGAGGTTGGTGATCTCTCTGCTCTGTACTTTAGATCCACAGATCTGGGGCAGTTCTTATTTACTCTTAATAAATTTGAAGGTCCTAATGTGTTATGAATCTTAAATTTAATACTAACAATTCTAACTGCTTTGCATTGTGTTTCTAATTGCTTACATGATAGCTATGAGAACACAAAATATAACTCAGTGTACTCTGAATTCTCTTAAGGGAAGAATAAGTTTCTTTCCATTTCCTTTGTTATTGCTATGACCATATTCTTTACTAATGTTATTTACAATTTAAATGTAATTTTTCATTCCATAATTTTCTGTTGATTTTATATTGCAACTCTTTCTCGTTTAGGAAACTCTAGGGAGACAGCATGTCTCTATCAAGAGAATCCACTACATAAGGGAATTAAAAAAACAACTTGTAATGAAATACACTAGCAATTGTATAAAAATACATTGTGTGGGACTTTTGCCTGTGGCAGTATGTACGCACATGAATGACAGTATTGTGTGAGACAGAGCATTGTGTTGTTCAGTGCCAGTGTATAATGCTACACTCATTTTGCATAAATATTTGACTGCTTTCTGGGATGTCTGGGATTTTTTAAAAGTAATGTTCCATTTCTCTTTCTCTGTAACAACTCCTTGGATTTGCATATTTCAAGCATGGCAGTCACAATGGGGAAATGTTCATGTGTCACTTCAGTAAATTCGATCAAATCAAGGAGGGGGGAAAGAAGGGAGAAAATCTATAGCTGGAAAATCAACAATGTATTATCTATTTTCTTACATAAACTGCATTAAAATCATACAAAAGATTTTATGCTTTTAGGCAGAAGATCTTTTACACTTATAATTATTTAGATTTTGAATTGTTCCAAATACTTATGGACTAGATTTGCAGTTCCATGCAGAGGACTAAATACAGAACTACAGAATTAAGTACCAGAATCTGGTCCTTATATATCCACAAATATTTGTGATTGACTGCTTCAAGCACTAATTTCCTTTGCTGTGATCCATTAAATCAATCATTTCCTACCTACTTCATTTAATGATAAGAATCAATCACTTATTTAAACTGATCTGGACTGTTTACTAATTTGAGTGCAATGCTTTGATGCAATCTTTCACATATATATAAATTTAGGAATCAGGAAGGTTATGTCTACAGAATGAGAGATGGCACCTTGGAAACCAGTAGCTCCGAGCAGGATTCAAGAGTAAAAGCGGACAAGAAACTCAATAGGAGCTGCCACTACAATGCTTGGAAGAGGCCAGTGCCATCTATAACTGGTACTAAAGAGGTGATATCCCCTTAGTAGAATGATTGAATGATACATTGTGTCCAGGTCCTGTGCCAACAGTTTTAAAGGTTATGGAGATGGGGAGTTTGAAAGAAGTATGAAAGTTTATGTAAATGCTAGAGAAGATGCATTACAAAGAGATGTTACTCATCCTGATTCTTTAACTTAGTTAAAAATAGACTGATGTGTGGTGTGACAGCAGTAGATAAATAATTGCATGGTAATTACCAAAGTCCTGGTGAACCTTAAAGCCCCCTTTAATCAAACAGAAAATAAAGACTGAAGTCAAACCTCTAGGTAGCAGAAATTAGGTAATATTGAACAGTTTGGTTTGAGTCTGTAAGCAGGAGCCTAGCAAATCTTGCATCATGTTCTGTGGGTCTATAGCCACAGCAGGAGCTAGAGCCTCTAGCAGGCTACTCCTACCTTTTGCATATGCTAAGCTGTGGATGTCCCGACTTTCAAAGATAGGTCTCACCAGAGCAGCAACCACCCAGAATGACCCCTGCTCACCTGAGTACAGGGTCCTCCTGTTTGAATGATTCTGATGAGCTTTACTGGCCTCATTTGAGGGGCATGATGCTCTAGCAATCACTGACCCTCCTACAACCCTGCTATTATCCATCAGGCAGTTTGTCTAAAATGTAGAATAACTCACAAAGGCAAGATAAAGCAAAAGGAGCAGTGCTTGCCCCCCTGTTAGGCGTATCTGGTCAAGAGGCCCTTCCCTGACATTGCTCCATTCTTCCAGTGAGCTGAAGTAACCTACCTGGCAGTAGATACAGTTGGAGTGAAAGAAGTATCTTCCACAGCTGCTGGTCTCAGCACTGGGAGGTGGCAGTGAACAACCTTCCCCAAGATTTCCTAAGAGCAGGCTTTCCTAAGATAGAAGCCTGCTGCCTACGTGTTGAACCTTCTGTTGGCTCCTGAAAGGTGGAAGGTACCATTCCTTTTTCCTAGGCTTCTCCCTGGGAATAGGCAGAAATAACCAACAGGGTTAAATAACCAACATCATAAGCAGTCACCTATGACTTGACCCACTCAGCTATGACTTCACACTTCATCCAAACTAATCAGAGTGCAGTGATGACACATGTTCCCTCTAAATCTTCTTACCCTGAGGGTTGCAAGCCTAATAGTGCTAGAACCACGCTTACCTGTATGGGTGAAGTCGGAGGCAAAATCAGACTCAAAATGGATAGCACAGAGTATATCTAGAATCTGTAACGCCTGTAGACTTTGTGCAGTTCCCACAGGGAAGTTATTCCTCTGCATAGTTTCCCACCCAAAAGAGAACCTAACGTCTTAAGGGATGACAGCAGCCATTTGTATGGTTCACTTGCATTGCACATACTGAGTCTTTTAAGAGGCACAGCTGGACTTTTTTACATTTCTTTGGAATAATTGTGATCATTATGTATAGCTCATTTTCGACAAGTAGGTCCAACCACAAGCAGCACTGCACTGTAATAGTTTCAGTACAAACACATAGGACACAAATTGTTCATAATTTTAAGAAAATGAACAAAGATTGTCAGGAAAAAAGAAGGAGGAGAGAGATGAAGGCACCTGGTTCAAGGCCATTTAGTAGGTCAGCAGTAAAGACAGGGCAGAAAGGGCAGTAAGGGAGAGCCCTTCCATGGCTGTCCAAACAGATAAGATAGTACTGTGAGAGTGTACAAATTTTCTAGCATTAGAGATTTTCATTACATTTCCACTGAATTTTTCTTGGCAGCGGTTTTTCATGTTACTAAATTCTGGCCACATTTTTGAAAGAGTGATTTAGTTGCTGTAGGTTAATAGATGTGGTTTTTACTGTCACAGAGAAAAGTCACTATTTTCAGTCCTTGTATTCTGGTGAAGGAGGTGAAACAGCTGAAAAAACTTACCCAAATTGCTGCACAGGGTCAATGGAAAAATCAACAAACGACAAAAGTTAAAACATGTTGCAATAAAGTGAAATCAGCTACACTTTATGCTATGGATTCATTTATATACAGTGTTAACTCTTATGAAGGGAAATCTAATTACTTTCCCTACTGCAAAAAAGTCAACAACAGAATTTGTCAGCTATCCCCATGTCAGTTCCTTATTCCCACAGCACTACACTGCAAAGTGCTGAACAATGTTTATGATCAGTGATCTCATTTTTTTTAAAATAAACTATCAATTTTTATATGAAAAATGTAGCGCATTAGACTTTCTAAACTTTGTAAATAAAGCAATAAATACACATGCAAGTGAATTAAATAGTTTGTTCTTGAAAAAAAAAAGAACATTCTGTGTCCATTCGTATGAAATAAGCAGGTACATTTTCTTTCCTTGGCTTTTATGTGAGTAGCCAGAGCAGCTCAAGAGCTTGCCAACAAAATATTTTGTGACAGAAAAGCAGTTTCTGCAAAATCAAAATTTCCTCAGGGAAAAATTGAGTTTCTTTTCTCTTTCTCTAGGAAAAACAGAATTTAAATGTTTAGTTCTGAAATATCTTTGAAGTATCTATCTGAATTACCTTCAAGCTGAAAATTTCTTGGATCTATAAATAACCTGTGTAATCTCAGCTATGCATTGATGATGTTATCAGCTGGTCCAGGGTGCAGGCACTTACTCCTGAAGGGCACAGAAAACGAACCATTATCGCTTAACTATGTGAAACATTATTAAATACGGTTGTCAGTTCTCTGATACACTGTGCATAGGGAAAAACATTTTATTTTCTGTCTTTTCAGAGAGAAGAGATAGCATTTTGGAGTGTGATATGACTTGATAGCATTTAGTCCCCTGTCAATGATTTTCCTTTTATCTTGCTCCCTGACTTTGTCTCACAGAGTGATGTCCAGTTCCGGTTCATCCAGGGTCAGCTGCGGTTAATGGGCAGAGACAAGTCACACTGCAGTGCAGTTACAGATTTTTTCACTACGGCCACTGACAAAGCAAATAATTAGCTTATTGCATCCTATTATATATAATATTTATATATATAAACACATTTCTTACTATAAATATATATATAGATTATATATATAGATTTATATATACATATATATATATATATTTTATTTTGCCTCTTGTCAATACCTGTTTTATAATCCGAATACACAGGTTTAGACACTAGACTGTAGCCTGTAAACTAGCTGTAGTGACTGTGTTGGTTCCCATTCCATCAACCTAAGCAACTGGAAAACTTGGGGTCCCTAATCCAATGCAATTACAGGGAAAAAAAAAAGCATTTCATGGGGTTCTCCTTACTCATAAAGCCGTTCGTGCCAAAGGGAGCAGGAGCTTTTTTGGTAGTCCTTGTGCAAGCGCTTCATAAAGAAGATATTTTAAAATAAGTAAATAAATTGCCCCAGTGAAATGTTAAAATTAAAAAATGTTAAATTAAAAAAAGAGAGAGAGAGAGAGAAAGAGAGAGAGAAAATGAACAGTTCCAAAGGTGTTAGTTTTGCAGGAAATCCTGTCTCACTCTGATGGATATACACGGCCTGAAAAACAGCAGAACCATTAGGTAGCAGAGGTGAGAGAAAGAGAGCTACATAAATACTTTACAAAGGGACACTATTCCCCCTGTATGCATAGAGACTGCATGTACAGAAGGTTGCACTCTTTAACAGAGATGTATAAAATCTCTGTACAAAGCACTCTTTCTATAGCTGTCCTTGAGACATGTCACAGTGCATCACTGTTGCTAGACAGATGCTAATCCTGTGTCAGCCAGTGTGTCCAAACCTGCCTCATCAAAGCAGGAAAGCTTTTGTCCACCACAATGCCCTCCACTGAAAAAAGAAAGAAGGGGGAAAAAGAAGGGAAAATAAAACCTGAGGGAAAGAAAATGAGCCTTAAAACTAGTCTTGTCTTAACGGATCTGAGCTCTGTTAAACAGAGTGAAAAACTAGTTCTAGATAATGCAACTACTTTTCTTGAGGTTGTCCGGCGCTGGGAAGCAGGTGTGGATTTCCATAGGAGCCGGCACGGAGGGAGCACTTTGACACCACCCTCGCGTACAGCTCACGGCAGATGGTTAGCTGGCAGTTGCACAGTTGCAAACCCATCCCATGTGCATTCACCCCCAGCCAGATGTACACATCAAGTCTTGTCTCTTTAGATTCTGTATCTGCCAAGTTGAAATACAATGAGCTTATTAATATATACAGAATTCAAAGCAGAGTGGGCCTTACAGGTCAAAATTAACCCAGAATTAATTCTGTGCCAAAGAGCAAAGCTTTGCCGAAGTACGGATTATGCCTTGGGCTAGAAGTTCTGCAGATGCTGGTTTATACCTAGCAAGCTCTGAGGTTAAGGACAAAGAATTTCATCTGTTTCACTTCAGATCAACTGTTAAACAAATTCTTGGCTTGAGGTTAGACAGCAAATCTGACACTGAATTTTGCTCTGTGTCCCCTTTTAAACCACACTTGTGTTTTAAAGTACAGAAAGGTAAAGACGGAGAAGTTGCCCTGGAGTAGCAGTGACCCAGACCCCTGCTTCGGTTTCAGATTCCCCTTTGCTTGCTATTTTGGAGTAAAACCTGTATGATGCAAGGCAGCACTTTATTAAGAAACGTTTGCTGCCTTTTTTGTGAGCAGCCAGATGAGTTTCTGGTGCCGGCTTTTATCTGTCATCAATCAGTATGCAGCGCTCAGTGGAGGAGTGCAATAAAGCAGCTCATCAGAGTATGATTTGTAATAGGGTGAAAGTATTTAGATTCAGATTTCTCTGTTTGAGTGTGTGTGATGTTTCTGCCTACTGTCCATAATGAAACCCAAATGCAATGGTTGAGAATCTGTTTCTGCTCTAAGTATTTGAGTCAATAGAGCTATGTCCTACTTTATGCTTAACATTTATTGCATGTTTCCTTCTAATACCTACTTTGTTCTATTTCACACTAAACTTTTTTTTCTTTTGGTTTAATAACCAGATCCCCCTAAAACCTTTTCCACAGCTAAAAGATTATTTGTGCTTTACTCCTACTGCATGAATAAGCTTTGTCTCCTGTGTAGATATAAGTTATTCTTACTGCAGAGAGTGCCATTATTCTAGAAAAGCAAAGCACTGGGCCATATCCAAGCACTCAGAAACCTCAGTGATAACAAAGAAGTCATATGTAGGGAAAGATAAGTACAGTTCTGTGCCATCTGTATCTCACTGGCTTTTAAATACAGTTTGCTTAGTTGCTGGATGCATGTAGATGTTGAAAAGGACTAGAAAAAAGAATGGGTCTTTGTCTAACTGAAGAGTTACTTTGGATTCATGCCACCTGTCAGACTTGACATAAGGTCAACAGTGCCAAATACTGCAAAGATATTAAGGAGAATAAGAATGGTTTTCTCTCTTGTATCTATTGACAGCAATGGACCTTCTGTGCCAGTCATCCATCAGTGCCACTACGACAGATTCAGCTCCCTGTCCCGCTCTGTATTTGTACTGTCTGTGACCCTAGATTAATATGGATAAACTTGTAAATGGTTTCTCTGTGAGCTTGCTTTCGAGTATTAGGTTTGATGGTAGGTGGTGGATGAACTGAAATGATGCATTCAGTTATTGGGATTGTGCATTTATCAGGAGAAAAAAATGAAATTGTGTAGTGCCAGCAGTCCTGTGAGATTCCCCTCCAAATTAAACTTGTTATTTCTAGCTAGGTGGTAAAGCAGAGTACTTTGGCTCCAAGTGTGCAATGTTATGATACTTAAAGCAAGCTCACTAATTTGCTAGAGCCTGGGAATATTTGTATTTGCATCAGAGCCACCAAGTTTGGGAAAAGCCAGGGAGTCTCCACAGAGGACTACTGCTTTGGTGCATGAACACAGGAGAACTCTGTAACACAGGAAAAACCACCTTTTCCTGGTGACAGACAATATAAACAAGCCAACTTGTTTGCAATTTTGTGCTAGCTTATTGCAGATGGCCCATTCTTCAGGCAAGCTGTTAAGAGCAGACCGACAAAATTATTGTATTCTCTGTGATTCTGTGAGCACGCAACAAAAAATTAAACCAAAGGACCATCAGTGAAACAGTGATGGGGTATTAAACGTCAGATCTTTCTTTTTTCCCTCTGTTAAGCCGTTAGTTATGGCTGATCTGAGAATCTTTAAGTCGATGTAGGAGATCTTATACAAAATAGATTTCAAGTGCAATTTTTCTTGAGCTGTATTTGACATGGCTCAGGATCAAACAACGTTAATCTCGTGTCATCTAGCAAAGGGTCTACATTTTTTTCCCAATTACAGGGAGAGCTGTGAAATAGGAAGTCATTAAAATGACCAGATTCTAATGTGTTGTATGTAACATATAAATGGTTTTATAGATCAAGTAGACTTTAAGCATACATGCCAGTTTTGTCTCTGAATTTAATTTTGCTGAAGAAAACATCCTTGTCCCAAAATTAAATATTCACATCCATTATTATTCTCGGACTAGGGACAATAATTTAAATTAATATCAAGATGCATTTTTAAAAATCATCAATCTGCCATCTTAACTACATTATTTTGTACCTTCAGGCACTTGTTTTAGTTTTTATGAACATGATTCAAATAAATTGGCTCTTTTTCCTTGGTGGCTTCTTTAATTACTTTGTTATTATCCAAGGAACTGGTTTAATTTAAATGAACACAGTGTTCCTGCTACTACTACCCAGAGAAAACACAGACTCGGAACATGCTGTTTTGTAGTTACAGTGTATGTCTCTGCATGTGGATGCCAAAACTGGTCTGGTCTTACCCATTTACCTACTTTTGTGTGATCCAAGCCCAAGTCCTACCAAGCCATCATAATCATTTACCCCGGACACCTTCTTATGAACCTTTCCAGATAGATAAAGAGCAAAGGAATTACGCAATTAGATTAAAGGACACTTTTACATGTTTACTTCATGCACAGACTATGAAGCTAATTCATCTTACCCAGGGCAATGTTCTTTTACCAAATAGTGTTATATTTTTAATCAAAGAAATGTGTGTAACAACTAAATCCAATAAATTATCAATTTTTGCCCTGTTATGTCCTTTTGTCCTTACATTTCTGTTACAATAATACAGGTTGGTAACACAGTTCTGTACATAGGTGTAAGATTCCTCCCCTCCTCCTTTTGGTGTCTTTCCAACTAAAGTACATAATAAAATACCTAGGAGGATTTTTTTTTTAAATACAAGCAAACATTGGTACTCCATAAAATATTTAAAGACCTTACAAAAACGCAAAACTGTATTTCATTTCCTGAAATAGTTATAGTTTCAAACTCCATCTATTTCTTTTAAACCAAATCCATATGTGTTTGAGGCAGTTTTAATCTGTGGAAATACTTCATTTTTGGCTAGCCTGCATGAGTGAACATTAAGTATGAAGCAACTAGTATGGTAAGTCAGGATATTGAGAAGAAACTGTTGCATCTCAAAGAAAAGTTGCTAAAATATGAGCAAGTTCAATTTTTCTTTTTTTCTCCATGTGATTAGATATTAACTACATGACAATATTTCACAGTGATGGTCGAGGGAGGCAGCATATTTTGATTTCCCTACGTGCTTTAATGATCAGAAGTCCCCCCTTGCTACACAGCTGCCATTTTGTGCTCCTTCCCTCCACAAAGGACACGCACAGTGATTTTCTAGGGTAGCATTCACGTATACAGCCATAGGGACCAAACCATCGCACAGATTACTTACTTTTTTTCTTTCTTTATATCTTTTTTAATACAAACAGGAACTCTCAGTGACAAACTGCTCAACATGTAAATGCTTTTTTCTTTTTCTGCGCTGAGGAGCACAGCAGCACTCAGGAAGCCGTTCCCAGTCACCAGTCTCACAGCACAGACACCTCGGGAAGTCATTTGCAGAATACGTGAAATGCATCCTCTTGATTTAATAGCATTTCACACCATTCTTGTGCAGGCAAAAATGACTGCACAAAACACAAGCCAGAGGACAGGCAGGATGTGAGGCTTGCTGTACTTGATCTGTACTTTCTCTAGATGACAACTCAGCTTGGCCCTGATGTATCTCCAACATTTGATCTAATTTCAGTTGCTGTTAGTCCATTAATATTGTCATCACGAAATCAGGGGGAGAGGCAAGTACAAGGAAGACTGTGTGATTATTTTCTTTTTTAATGTGATCTCTGCTGAGCATAAGGTTTATATTTGCTTAATTAGGGCTTCACCATAAACATTAATGACCCTAAGGCCAACCTGATTTGTTTGAGAAAGGTAATAAATTATCTGCCAGAACAGTTTGATCTCTGTATGGAAGTCTTACTCCAGCTGGAGTCTGACTACATCCCCAAGCTTCCCATCAGCTCATCTCACACTTCTTTTACTGCATCACAATTCCTCTTGCAGAAGCCTGAAACATGTCAGTCGGAAAAAATATAAAAAGTCTCGTCTTTCCCTTTCAGATGGATGCTCTGCTGCCCACCGCAGCGCTGCGTCCCGAACAATCGTAGCTTCTTGCCACTATCAGGACCGTGTCAGGATCCTGAAAGAAATAATTAGATGTCAAGTTTGGATAATAGAGTATTTAAAAATCAATTAGTCTTAATGGGAATACTTCGCAAGTTTTCTCATGATTCTGCTGTTTGACATGATGTGTTGAAGTGTGTCTAGCAGACAAGTAATAGCCCAGTATCTCACGGGAAAGTGAAGCCTCTACCCTGATGTTCTGAGTGCATTTTCCTGCTTCTGGAGTCCATTCATTTCTTGCCATACCAGCGTCAATGAACTTCCGAGCTGCTGTCAGTGTGTTTAGTGCACATGTCAAACCAGCACTGTGCTGGCCCTGACATCAAACAAACTGGCGGCAATCAAGATATTACCTCGAGCCGGCAAAGGAGAAAAATTACAGGAGCCTATAAGGAGCAATAACTGAAACACTTTCTTTATCGACCGCTCCAAGTTTCTTGCAATCTTGTGGCCACAGAATAATTAATCTGCTATAGATGAGGTATGAGAAGAAACAAATTATACCTTTTGCTTCACACTCGGTGGAAATTCATTTTAAACCTGAGGTGTCCATGGGCACATTCTGCTTTCTCATTTCCTGAGACTTGCCTGGGAGTCAGTCTGGTCAGACTTTGTCCCCTTGTTGTAAGTACCTCCTTGAACACCTCTTACCCCAGGAAGGCAGATTACACACACTGCACTGCTGGGTTTTTTGTTGTTGTTGTTGTTGTTTTTTATTTGCTTTTCTGCTTTCTCTCTCATGACCCGATGTTATATGATGAAGCTGGTGACTGACTGGTCATTTGGCTTGCACGTCATTCTGAATATAGCAGCTACCATCAAATTGGTTCAGATTGACCTGATTTTAAGATTTACGTCTTTTCTAGTCTTGCATAACTCCATAAAAAATGTACATTTTATCTGGCCATCTCTAGGGTAAGGAAAGAAGATGAAGAAACACCGAACTGGAGCTATTTCCCCTCTTCTCCATTTGATTCACAGGCCTGAGATTACAGCCCGGGAGATGCAGGCACCTACGGATGAGTTCCCCCTCTCCTTGGAGGGACCTGAGCCTGTCTGCTCCAGGGAACAGCAGGTGACTTGAGTTTTCCATGGCACAGCTTTTCCTAAACCTACCTGTAGACACTATTCCAACATAGGTGAATTAGGTGGGATAGCTAATCCTGCCTCCTCACCCGCAAAGAAACATTGAGCTAAAGAAAGCAAAGGACATTCAAACCTGGTGTTTGAGATACGACATGGAGATGAGACATACAGATTTCACAGCTCAGTCTAGTGAGTGTTTCTGCTTTTTGTTTTTTATTTTTTACCTTCAGTAGCATAGTGGCAGCTGGGCAGACCAAGCTATTCCCAGTCCTCCTGGGAGATGGAAAGACGGAGTCCTGTCCATCATACAGCAGCTCTCCTCCTACGTAAGGGCTACAACTGCAGCATCATGGATAGCAGGGGATAAGGGAGCGCCCCAATCCTTCCTTCTTTCCTGGTATTTAGTGACTTAAGCACCTCTTTGACAGAAAGACAAATCCAAAGCAAACAAACAAATATCATATTCCCATTCAAAACTATTTGATGTTTCATTCTTGCTTCTTAAAATTTTTTTTTATATATGTATTTTTATATATTAACAACTTTCATATATTTTAAACATTTAAGAAACTAAGCAAAATGCCTGTTCATCTAATAGACAAATGTTTGTCTGTTCTATGTGCTAATGGTACAAAGATACTGCATGGATAAGAGAATCATAAAGAATTTTTAAAAATGCTTCATAACCTAAATAAACAAAACATGTATAAATCAAAAATAGTATAAATCAAATTTTGCCTGTGGGGTGCCCTTTCAAGCATCAGAGCGTGGGAAGAGACTGCTGTGAAACATTAAAAAAATAGCTCTATTTGCATCATTTCAGTGGATCCAAACAAAACAGCCATCATTGCATGAGATGAATAAGGGATGCTCTCTCCCTGTCATTTTGCTGGGCACTTTCTGACATCAGCCCAAACTTCAAGCAGCGCTCAGCCAATCCTGCAGCATTATCATAACACTTTGGCCATAAAATAAATAAATAAGCAAACCCACTCAGATGCAACAGAATATCTGCTTAAATGGATTGCTCAGAGATCTCTCCCTGAAGTTAGTTTCTCAGATTTTTAAATGAGTGGCCTTGAGCTCCTATTTTTCTCTAAGTACTGACACTATGAATCACCTTGAAGAACTTAAAACAGAAAGAAAGAAAAAGAAAGAAAAAGACACTTTACAGATGTACTAAAAAAGAGAAATGGAGTTCCTTCTGGCTTCCACTGCCTGAAACTGTCATCTTTTCTCTTCTTTTACTTTATAGATTTAAGGAATAAGCATTTGCCAAGGTTTGGCTGACAAATATTTGTATACTGAAACACCTGCACAATTTAACAGAACAACATGCTTATAACTTGTCCTTTGCTCCTCTTAGCAATCAATTATTTTGCTCATTTGCATAGTTACGGTGATGCAGTAGCAAGCGAGCTGCAAGCACTCGTTCTATCTGCCTCCGTTTTCCATGTTTATCATTTAAGTATATTAAAAAATACTGCCTTGAGCCATGCCACCCATCACTCTGGACCCCAAAAAGCACTGCAGGACCTGTTGCTTCACACTGCCCCGGTGTCAGATGTTCGCATGAGTTAGGGCGCTACAGAGTCATTTACACCTGAAGCATATTAACAGGGAAAAGCAGATGATGACTAAATTCCCCCTTCATGCCCCACTCCTGCTGTTGGTTGCTCACAGGGTTCACACGGTGCCACTAAAACTGGCCGGCAAAGGAGGTTCCCAGTCCAAATCTTCTGCCCTGAACGTGGAGCCAGCTCTTGCTCTCTAGTCTCTGCATCTTTTCCACACTGCAGATGTCGTCCAGCAGGAGGTTTGGTTTTGAGTCATTACATTACCATCACATTGCTTGCAGTAAAAGAACAGTGCTTGGAAAGGGGGGACCTGTTCCTATTTTGAAGTGGCTACATTTAAACAAATAAGCAGGCAAATAAAAACACCAGTCTGTACTTCATATTTCTGTATTAAAAAAAAAAAAAAGGAAAAAAGGAGGGAATGTAAAATAATTGTACTAATTATACTAGTAGGAGAAAATACCATGACTTTATTTAAGCAGCAGAACGTGTTCAAACATTAAGACATTTTCTGTACTGTAGTTAACAAGGAGTTAAATTTGAGATTGAGAAACTAATTCCTCGCTTCACTTGCAGGCCAGTGAGACAGTAACAACAGCAAAGGAAACAGGGTTGGGAATACCTGGGGGAGGCACCCAGCCGATGCTTGGGCGGGATAGGTTTTGTGTGTTACTCTTTGCCTTCCTGTTCCGATTTGTTTTCGTAGAGATTTTCTCCTTCTGACTGGGCCTTCCTCTGCCTGTTGCCTGCTCTGCTTGTGCTTCAGAGCCCTACCAGGTTTCAGAGCAGTTGTGCTGCCCTTGAATGTTGCTGCATCACTGGGCAGAGGCAGTGATGGCCCTGCGGGATGCCGAGGGACTTTAATATCCCTGTGGGGTACGTGGATCGAGACGGAGGCTCTAGATGTGCTGAAGGAGCCTTTCCCCCTGCGATCTGCCCGTGAGCAACTCTTGCCATACAGCAGCTCGGAAGAGGAGGGGGCCCATTTCACCTCCAATATGGGATCTGGCATTGAGTCAGCTTGTGGGGATGGAATGCAGAGAAGGAACAGAATAAATTAATCTGAAAGGAGCTCTTGTGCCCAGGCAACAGGCCCATAGGCAGGCAAGGGAAGCTGTACATTTATATGCAGCGTGGAGGGTTGGCGAGGCTGTACTCCGGGCTTCAAGCGCTCTCTTGGTTAGACTTCAACATGACAGACAGCCACGAGGTGCAGGCACAGATGGGAGATGTAGGCATTCTTCCTCTGAGAGGACTGAAATAGCTCCTGACATTCAGAGAGCTGCACTAGAGATGGACACTTCACAGACACCAGGGTGGAAATCACCGTGGCTGAATGCAAGGCGGGTGGGGAAGGTGGAAGAAACTCAGATTCCTTGGAAAAAGTCTGTAGCGTCCTCTGAAAAGCGACACCTCTCCTGACAGGTTTGCCTGGTGGGCTGGGAGCCCTAGGAGCTCCTCAGCCAGGCTCTTTCCACCACAATGGGTGATTTCCATGTCACATCCTTCCCAAAATGCCAGGTTTGCATTTTCCCAAAATTTTGCAGGCTTGTACTGCATGGTGCACTGTACAAGGGGATTAGGAGCCCATTAGATCATCCCAATCCACTTGCTAGTGGATTTTTCTTTTTCTGGATACAAAATTTTGCAGCTCCAGGTATTAGGAGCACTGTCCTTGTGCTCCCAGCTTGTTTTGTGAGCCCATGAGGGCAAAGAAGAAGCGAAGAGCAACCTTAGGTGATAGAGGTGTCTCAGACTGGGACTCGTTAAAAATAATCACTACTGGATGCAAGCTGGCAAGAAAAATGGTACCCAGCGCTGTGGTGCTGTCTTTTTCTTTTCCAAAAGAAAAGGAAAATTAACAACCAGGAATGAAAGACAGGTAAAATTCACTCTAATCTCACTTGGATAAGTCTAGTATTACTTAATCACTGCTTCAGCTGTGAAGGAGCGACACAGACTCCGAACCTGTGGTGACTCACACACAGTACAGCAGACACCGGCAAGAATAGTAATGAGATCTCACACATTCGGTGCTCTTTCATTCAGACAGGTTCCAGTAGACTCTGCCACAGAATTTCTTGCAAACTCTCTATCAGAAAAATTCTTTCTCCAACTTCAAATATAGCCACTCCAGAGCTGGAGTGAAGAGCATGTTTAACAGTGTTCAGAAGCATTAGAAATAAAGAATCTAATGGAAGTACAGTGAGATTTTCACATAAATAGAATTTTAAAAAGCCAAAGTGAGCATCAGAGTCACTGCCAGTCAGTAGCACCTGAATTTTTATATTGCCCCTACACAAATGCCTATTTTACACTTCTGCTTCACCTTGCTTCAGTTTCTGAGACAGATTAGTGAAATGAGCCTTGGATGTTATATTCCAAAATGGGTGTAACACAATGTCTGAACTGGCACATATTCTGAAAGTTTTTGTTTTTTTTTCCAACCCCAACCCCAACCCCAATGGACTTGTCAGCAGTTTCTATCATTAGCAACATAATCCCCGTTCTCTCCTGCTCTCTCTTTTTATGTTTTCCCAGGGCTGCACCGATAATGAATAATTTACCAGTGTGGAGAAAGAAAAGTGTCACTACTGGAGTCTCAAGGCTCATCACTCACAAACCTGTCACATGGGCAAGAGTCATCAGTGCCATTATTTGTGTGAAGAGAAATTAGCACTAATCTACTGCCGAGCCTCTTGCTTCAGCCACTGTAAATGGTGCCAGATTCTTAACAGAGCAGATTGTCTGTGCCACTGCAAATTGCTTATGTCGGCAAAGTCTCTAAAAAAAGTCATCTTCTCACTCACTTCACAGAGGACATCCCACATGCATTAAAATAGAGGACAGGCACTGTAAAGCAAAAGGCTTTTATTTTTCCCTAACCAAAGAAGTGTAAAAGTTCTGCCTCTCTGCTATTAATAAAGTCATTGAATCTGTAGAGAGGATTTCAAGCAGGACATTCAAAAACATATAGTGGTTTTGTTTTGTTTGGAAAGGAAATAGGACTTTCTGTATTGTGCAGCAATCATGTGAATGTTAAGATTTCAATTTTAGGAAGGAAACAAAATGCCAGGTACTGAACTATCAAACATAAACAATGCACAAAATAGAACAAAACAGGGTCTTGAGTAAATAATCAGGGCAACAATGAGAACTCTAGTCTGGTGAGCGACTTCCTTCCGTGAAGGAAAGGAAGATTTCACTAATGTGTGTACTTGGTTTCAGGAGTCCTTTCCATCTCTGAGAGAGGGATTTCAAAACAGCCACCCTCAGCATGTTTCTGGAACACCTACTCTATGAAATCAGCAGCAAAAGCAAAGCTCCACTCACCCCAGAGCATCGTCTCTGCTGAAGAAGTGACAGCTGGGGCTTGGAGGCAGAAAATCCCAGGATCCCTCAGAGAGGCCTCCGTGGACCCCTTCAAAGGGTGAGGTTTGCTCCAACAGGGACCAACCCCCGCGTCTGCTGGAGTCCACGCAGGGCTCGCGGTAGAAAGGATGCAAGAAAAATTGGGAAGTTGTTTCAGTTTCTAGAGGTTTAAAACAGATTCATTTCTGCTATCTCCCGTCTTTGTTCAAAATAGTTTTACAATTTTAATTGCTAGCAAATTAGTGACTGAAGGTCTTCATGAATAGGGAAGCATAAGCAGACAATGCAATCATTTGAATTATGCGAAATGCTGTCTTAAAATCAGAAATGTGCCATTAGAAAACAAATTCAGAAGAGCAAAGTACTTTGATCAGAAAAGCACTTACTTTATAATATGATTTTTCTCACTGTGAGAGGATGTATAGGGAGCCAGGTCTCTGGCCTGGCTTCATGCCCAGCAGCCAGCCTTTAATACTGCCCTCACACTTTTCCTTGGCAGCAAAGCTCCACCAAAACACACTCCTGGGGCACCCCCCAGCTATGGCAGCCTGCATAATCCCCAAAGTGGGAGGCTACATGAAAAACATAACACTGCCTTGGGCTGTATTATAGTTTGCACCTAAGATCCTCCAAGGACAGTATACATCCTCCCATCACTAGTTCACCTCGCCTCAACCCTTGAAGGCCCATCTTTGTTTGCATCATAACCTGCAAGGAGACTTTGTTTACTCTTGAGAAAAACAAGCAGAAATGCTGTGGCTCAGAGAAGAGTCTTCTGTCACAGCTAGGGCATCTTGAAGGACTTCTCAGTGTTGGGATTTGGAGTGACCCCCCCCCAGTATCCAGCCTTTATGTAAAAATCTGTATGTAAATAGCAATATAAAGCCCCCAAAAGCTATTCAGACTGCAAAACAAGTCTGGATTTCAAAGCCCTGCAGATCTTCAGGCTTTCTTTAGTCTTTCATCATTTCTCTTTTATTATTTTTTAATTAAAAGATGCTTCAATAGCAGAATTCCACACAAGTTTTCCCTCATTTGTGCACTAATGATATTATCCTAAAGAGTATTTTTAACTGAATCTCCTTGAGTCTTTTTCCAACCCTTATCCCCTGCATCCCCTGTGCCCAAGGCTGACTTCCATCCCCCAAGGCCAAGGTTTCTATTACTCATCACATATTTTACTAAAAGGAATGACCTACTTTCTGGAAAATTAAGGCATTTCAAATGCTTTCTAGGACTGCTGAACCAGGAATCTGATTAGGACCTTTGTAAAGTTCAGTTACAGAAGAAAAAGAAGAGAGCTGCACAAATGTAGCTTGGCTGAAAAGGTACCTCCTG
Organism: Crypturellus undulatus; assembly: GCA_013389825.1. NCBI lineage: Eukaryota > Metazoa > Chordata > Aves > Tinamiformes > Tinamidae > Crypturellus > Crypturellus undulatus. Next base: position 909,025 of record VWPW01032550.1, read on the forward strand.
GTGGTGCTGAGGATCAGCTCACTATATTCTTTCTCTACTGCTCTTGATTTCTGCACAACAAAATGTTGTTAGTGTTCCAAATTACTAAAGCAAAGAGTTAAAAAACTCTTGATTATAGAGTTTGAAGGGAGTCTTCAGAATGAAAGTATTTGTGGCTGAAGGCATAATAAGAAGAGACAGGTCTTACTCAGATTCAGATTTTACTGCTGTGTTGCTCGAGAGCCCCTGATGCTTTCAAGCTCTCTGAGCACCTCTGTTGTTGGAAACAAAACAATATTCACCTTGTTAAAAGCAACTGTGTTGTTATAAAGTAATAAGGAGGAGGAAAAGAGTGACTGTGAAAGCTCCTGGGAAAGATTTCCTCTGTGCCCTGCTCCGTGCAGCCTGCAATGTGAAGGAAAGGGCAACATCAGCTCTAAGCCTAGACCAGCTACAAAGGCGGCCTTGGCAAGGCACAGCGGCACAGTCAGCCTTACAGTTGGGCTGGTCCCCACCTTCCACAGAGAGGGTGAGAAACATAAGCTGTGAAAGCACCTGACGTCACGCCACTGGCAGACAAGGGCCTTCTTCATCTGGCAAGGCGGTACGTCAAACCTATGAAACCTGCCAAGCTCAGATCTGCTAGACACATCTGGGCTTTCCCTGTGGATTTCCAGTTTTTCCATCCCAATGACGGTATCATCCAGCTGAAGTCACACTGCTCTGGTGTCACCTGCTGGCTGAGAACCTCTGAGATGTTCTCAGAGTTAACAGGCGTTTTAATCACTGCAACAACCTTTTTAGTCACATTCATTTTGTCTTTAAGGAAGAAGTTTGTTCTCACCTTTCCGCAGGCTAAGTGGAACCGGTGTGAAACATGAAAACTATACCATGTCTTATCTGATGAAATCACCCTCTCACTTCTGTGTAAGTCTCCCCCAGCCTGAGTCATAGCAGGGTTCAAAGTGAATTCTTAATAGCATTAGTTTAAAGATATAAAACAAGTGAGGTAACTTATCAATACTTCAGAATTGAGTGAATTCTCCTGATTTCTTGGTGCTACCTTATCTGTTCCCTAGTGAACATGAATTAGGATGATTTTTTTTTTGTTTCTCAGATCAGTAGCAAGCTTAGGATGATTTCTCTTTACTATCCTAGCTACAGTATTTGGTTTAGTTATTTCTTAACATGCATTTTGCCGTAGTGAGTTTTGTACAATGATACCAGCTATAGGCCCTTCAAATATAAAAGCACATTTCTGAGCACCACTGAAAGTACTCCTGCTCTACCTGCCACCTTCCCTTAAGATATTTGCATGCATTGATAAGGCTCCTCATCCTTTTCTTTAGGCTAAACAGGTCCAACTCTCTCAGCCTCTCTTCATACGAGAGATGCTCCAATCCGCTAATCATCTCTTTAGCCCTATACTGGAATCTCTATAGTAATTCCATGCCCCTCTTATAGTGGGAAGCCCAGAACTGAACACAGTATTCCATACATGGCCACATCAGGGCTGAGCAGAAGGGGAGGATCTCCTCCTTTGACTTGGTAGTAACACCGCAGTAAGACTGCTACAGCAAGAGGTCTACTGCAGTGTGATGTCTAATTGCCATGGAATGAGTTGGGGGGGATGAATGATGCAATGCACTTCATTCTTATAAAAGGCATAGCAATATGTTTTATTGATGTGGACAGTGGTTTTAACGAGATTCAATAGCAAGGTCACTGTTATTTACGGCACAGAGAACAAGTTTATACAGAATTACCAGGAAGACCCTCCTGCTGAGTCATGGGGCTCAGATTGGACCCCCTTGCTTTCCGAACTCTTCTCCCAGAAGTCTGGGTGTACTGCACTAACTGTGATGTCTAATCCAGTAAGATGGCTAGTGCGTTGTGATATCTACTGCAGAAAGTGTGATGCCTACCGCAATGTGATGGCATCATACTGTGGTATGATGTCTATTGCAGGAAGATGTCTACTGCCTAAGCGTGATGTCTCTTGTTGCGTGATGCCTACTGTGGTGTGATGACTACTGCACTAATTCTGGTGTCTGATGTAGTAAGATGTCCAGTGCATTCTTATGGCTACTGCAGGAAGTGTGATGCAAAAAGATGTCTATGGCACCAAGTGTGATGTCTGTGGCAGTGAGTGTGATGTGTACTGTGGAGTGATTTCTACTACAATAAGTGAAATGTCTGCTGTAGGAAAATGTACTAATTGTGATGCCTAACAAAGTAAGACATCTTCTTCAGTAAAACATCTACTGCAGTGTGATGTCTATTGCAGAGAGATGTCTACTACAATAAGATACCTACTGTAGTAAAATGTCTACTGCAGTAATTTTAATGTCATTGCAGTGTGATCTCTGCTGCAGTAACTGTGATGCCTGCTGCAGTGTGATGTCTCCTGCACTAACTGTGATGTCTAAAGCAGTGAGATGTCCAGTGCACTGTGTCTACAGCAGAAGATGTCTATTGCAATAACTGTGACGTGTACTGCAGTGTGATTTCTACTGCACAGGAAGATATCTACTGCACTGCTATGTCCATTGAAGTAAGTATTATATTCAATTCTGTAAGACGTCTACTGCAGTAATTATGATTTCTAATGCCCTAATCATCATGTGTAATGCAAAAAGACATCTTCTGCATTAAAATGTGTCCTGCAGCATGATGCCTACAGCAGTGTGGTTTCACTGCAGTGAGTGTGATTTCCAGTGCAGTGAGTGTGATGTTTACTACAGTGTGATGTCTACTGCACTAACTGTGATGTTTAACACAGTAAGATGTCCAGTGTATTGTGATGTCTACAGAGGAAGTGTGATTTTTCCTGCAGCAAGATGTCTAATGTAGAGTGATTTCTTCCACTGTAAGTGTGATGTCTAAAGCAGTAAGATGTCTTTTGCACTGAGATGTCTACTGCAGAAAGTGTGATGTCTACTGCCGTTAGAACAACCTGTGACAAATTTCAGGCACTCCCTTGAATCTGAGCAGAGAAGTGTGAGTAAACATCTGCAAAACAGCTCATGTTTTTAGTCCACTGTGAGGTTTGTTGCATTGTGCACAGGTTACCATTATCTCTACATGACTTAATGACTTCTCTGAGAAACCCTGTTACACCATGAAGAACTCTCTCATTGATGTAGTCCAGAGCTTTTGTCTTTTTTGCACTTAAACTTGCCCCATGATGCTACAATAAATCACAAATGCTAGGATGGGCTAGTAGTTTTCATTACTGACTAAATCCACAGCAATGCAGATATAAACTGCTGTGAATGTTAACTTTTCTTTCTCTAGCTTCCTTGGGAAGGAATCTGAGAGGTATGTTTTCCAACAAATGTCTCCTGTCTGTCTCTTACACTAATATTATCTATTAGAAGTTTCAAAGTGTTTCTCTTAGGAACAACAACACTTTTTCCCTGTGGCTTTAATCCTCTGCACCGCTTTTGTTCCCAGTTCTGTGTAGCAATATGCCTCCCATTTGTCTTTTTAATCCTAAATATATGTGCCCTTGTTTCTGACTGAGGCATGTAGTGGCAAGCAGATCACAGCAGCTCAATGAATGCCTTTTTATAAGAGTACAAGGTGATATATTAGAAAAAATGCAATCTCTAAGGAAACAAAAACAAAAACAAAAAATCAAAAATAACTCTCACACAGACACAAACCAACATCATCCTAATGCACTAGTCCGCAGATAAGTCTGAAGCTTTATGGACCCCAAGTCAAAACATAACCACAGGTTAGGGAATGTATTGTAACTGTGTTGTTCTACCACAGTCACAGACCTATGAAGCCAGCCTTTTGGTGAGTTTATTTCCCTTTGTTGGCAATGACGTTTTATGTAGTGTATATTTCTTTAGGTGCAATGTCCTTTAAAAGGAAATCCTTCCACTTTTGCCATCACCTTCCACCAAATTCCAGATGGATCCCCGTGTGCTCCAGCTGAGGTCAGCTCCGTAACACAGATCTCTCTCCTCTGAACTACTATTAGTTGTAATGGGTTATTACCCTTTTGACACAGGCTCTGGAGCGACAGAAGATACTTCTTTTTTCTCTGCAAACAGAGTCAAAAGCTAAATTATAGAGATCTAGATGTAAACTATATATAATCAAATAAAAACATATACAAATTTCCAGTCTAAGAAGATACATCAGAAATAATATTAAGTAAGTCAATACTAAGACCACCTTTTAAGTATTGAGAACTTAGACTTTAGCAGTTTAAGATTAACTTAGTTAGTTTTGCTATAATCAAAAAGTGACAATAATTCCCGTCCAAGGGAAATTGAGTATCTGAACTTCATAAATTAAAGAAAATAATATGGAAATTAATTTATGCAACAGGCATAAATTAACGTATATATTATATATAAAATATACATAATATTATACATAATAAAATATATTACATATATTATATATTATATTACATATATATATATTACATATATATATATAAATTACATATATATATAAATATATAAAATAGCTGACAATTTTAAATGTTGTCATTCAAATATTTTTGTTAAAAATCTTTGTGTTTTGTAGCTTATGAACAAACACGTGAGACAGTCCCATGCTAGAAATGTCCTGAGCATTCTTCCGCTTAAATGAGCAGAAGATGAATTTAAAAAAATAAATGATATATCCTGGAGAATTATTTGCAGCTCTCCCAGTGCAAGCTTAAAGAGAATTCAAGAACCCCATCTCATTGCAGTCCTTGATTTCCAAACCATTTTTTAGGTAATAGCCAGAAACAGTTTAAAAGAAAGACAGCAATATTGTCGGTATATATTCTGATCTGTATTCTATACCTCAGACCTCACATCTTGTTCTTCTTTGTGTGCTGATAGGAATTATTGCAATGCAATTATAAACCACCCTGAAACAAAACTTTTGACAATTTTTTTCCTCCCAACTATAAGAGGCTTTTACACAACATCATCCATTTTCTCTATTAAATGCATTTTGATATTCTAGGAACATAAATAACAAGAAATCAATCTAGTCCTTCTAGGAACATGGATACTCTTAATCTAAAAATGCTTAAAGTGAGTGGCAAATTGTACAAAGTCCAAGTCACAACATTTTTAATTTAAAGCTCTTGTTTTCACCCAACCATTAGATATTTCTGTTCTCTCTCATGAATCCTACTTTGCAATGACTTCTGAGAAACACAAGATTAAGGAGTAAAAAGTGATTTCTTTCCCCCAGGCTTTTTTTTTTTTTTTGTCAATCATAGTTAACTCTCTCTGTGTTTCACAATTATTTTTAAAAAGTGATCTAAACTATTGGATCTACCATACCAATGAAGTAGATGTGACACAGAATTTGTTGATTTCTGTTTGTCATTCTCTTTGGATTTTGTTCCCTTGTCCCAACATACACGGGAAGGTCCTCTGTGAATGCATTACATTATTATGGAGGTATCTAGACCTTGTTCTGAACAGCACCTTGAACACACTATCTGAAACTTGAATTTAGATCCAGTCCTCCATGACCTTCCTTTTACCTCCTTTTCGTCTATGTGCAGAACTGCTGTCACTTTAAGACAACGCTCTTTGTCACGTCCAGGATTTTTTTTTTGATATAACTTTCATTCTTGTAATGAGAGCATCAGAACAATAAGTTACTCCTTTGTCCCCTATGCAGGTGGCTATAAGGCTGTGTCACCACTTTAATGCAGATGAGACAAGGACCTTCCTGTCTGCAGCTCTCCCTAAACTGAATCACCGTTGTCTTTTCTTGAACCCTTAGTTCTTTCTTAGACAGATTAATGGGACAATATTCAGCAGCACAGAGGTGGAAGATCTGCACTCCCAGCTGCATCATGTAACTCAAAGTGCACATGCTGCATCTAGCATCTACCCATTGGCACTTCCTTTCCTTCCTCTGTATGCCACATGTTACCTCAAAGGAATCCGGTAAACTCATCAAGCTTGCTTCATTCTCTACAAGTTCTGAACTGTCAAAGCCACCAGCTCACCACTGCTCACCTCCCTTTGCTTCCTCTGCCTCACATCCAGTTACTTCTACACCAGGTTCAATAATTTACATGGGACTACAGCAAAGAAAGGCTTTGCTTAGATGATGTTTCCCTGAAAGTCATATTGATCAAAAATATGCCAAGACATGGCAAATTCACAATTCCAGTGACTGTTTTACCTCAATTTTTGATTTGTGAAGCTTACAGATCTTAGTTTCCTTCCCGGATATTCCATTAGCACCCGATATTTTCTCACTTGGAGGTGAATATAGAGCACTCATGTAAGCTTTAAGTCTCCCTCCTAATCGAGTAAAAAGATGGATCTCTTAAAGCTTGCAAATGTAAAACATTCTCTCTAACTTGAGAAGTATTTTGTATTTGTTTTGTTTTTAAAATTCCTTTTGAACTTTTCAACATCTTTTTAAAAATATAAGCATGTGTCCATCATAAAGTCAATCTTGTATCTGCTTCTTACTTTGCATATATATTCAGTAATTATATTAGCTATTTTTAAAAATTTTAGGATTTGGAGCTCACTTTGAACTGTTTATCCCTAAGTTTTTACTACTTTTGGAGCTATCGCTTGCCAGATCTGCTGCTGTGAAGTCTGCAGCCATCCTTATTCCCTTTTCACATAGTTGCATTTGTCTGTGCTGAAGTTCATTTTCTCTGGCTTGACCAGTTTACTAAGTTGCATGTATAACTGTATCTGTATGATTTGCTTGCTCTTGTCAGTATTTACACTTCTGCCTTCTTTTCCAAAATTCAGAAGGATTACCAGCAGTATTTTATGAATATAAAATGAGTACTGAATTTCAAAGAAGTATACCTACTGATTAACAGGAATTTTATATGTTTTTGTATTTATTTTGTATTTACTCCCAGATTTTTTATGACAGATTTGAACAACACAGGGTGAATCAAAATAACTTATGTCATAACAGGTTCTCCTTGTGTGACTTCTTAAATCTCTGAGATCTTAATACTTGTAATTGCTCTCTCACAGTTGTCATTTTCAATTAAAACACTGTGCAATATTAAGACAAAATCTCTGCAAAATCTACATATATTGTCAATTAAACTTCCAACCTCAAAGAAGGAGAGCTGCAGTGATGAACAACTGTGTTTATGCACAGCCACAAAACCACATTAATGGGGCCTAATAATTGCTATCCTCTAATATTGATTTAAATCTTGTATCAGTTTTTGCATTCTTGTGCTTCAGCTTGTTGACAATGAAGTTATAATGACTTTCAGCCAGTAGAAAATTATTTCTCAATGCTCTTATCCCTGCTAAATAGAAATTATCCTTGTCTTTGGGTCCCTTATTAAATTTATACATTTCAAATGTTTTAATCTATATTATTTTCTCCTTTACTGCTTATTAAGTATTGATCTTTTTTTAATCTCTAATTCTTGCTTTTATTTCTTCAGAACCAGATGGACTAAAATTTCATGCAGAGTTGTTCTTGACTGTGAAGTGGCAAGCTTTCAGGTCATCTAACAGGTTCTTCTCAAGAAACACTCAGTTTTCATACATATCTTTCAGTCCAGTCAGTTTCATGCACTATTATCCTTAACTTTACAAAATAGACCTTTTTGAAGTGTCAAGTATATTACTGTCTGTGATTGTTGTTCATTTTACCATATTAAATATACCGAGAATGTGTGATCTGCTGCATCAGTCACCCCTAGTTGTAGTCCAACAATTCATTTTATTCATATCAAAATTCAAATTTGACTTCCCCTACCAGCTAAAACACCTTCTTTTGTGCTCACAAATGATCACCTCTATGTTGTGCGATCTCTAGAAAGTTCCTGCTAAGTAAATATTACTTCCTGTAAACTGAATTCTGAGATATTATGTCTCAGTTTCTACTTTGAACCTGTGATGCGGCCCAGACACCCCTCTCCTAACCTCACTGGTTCAAGCACTGCTCCTTGTCTGCTCGGTCTCCCACGGTTCTCTTCCGAGATGAGTCTGCAGTACGAGCTGGGGAAAGAGGAGAAACTGCGACTGCAGCCCCCAGCCTGAGCAGTTCAGCCACGAGCAGGCAGTGCGGTGACAAGACCATCCCAGAGGGCAGCCAGCGGTTTTTGCCAAGAACCACAGCATCTGTTTTGTGATGTTCTCCAACGTGTTTGTTACAAATACCTCTGAGAAATTCCCCCTACTTTAGCGTTTGTTAATAGTGATTTAAAGATCCCTTCTGCGCCACTCACCCCAGAGACTCCAACAATGGCAGCTGGGCGCAATTTTACCTCATCTGCCAGTATTTGATTTTTCTTTCCTTTACTGAATTCCTACTGTTGGCCTCTAAATAACTGGAAAAATCTCTCTGTTCTTACAGCAGACCTGTTTGTTCTCAGCAGGCTGTGTTGGGTCTCCCCTCAACCTGCAAGTTCAACTTGCCTTTCGTTGCTACGACCAGTTCCACATAAGAAGGGGGAGGGATCCCTTGCAACCGGGCGTCCAAGCCCATGCTGGATGGACCAAATTTCAACAAGAGGTTTGCAGGCAACACTGCTGAAAGGCCAGACCTAACATTTACACAATCATCAACTCATCCTTGGCATTTTCTGCCTTGTAGTGGCTCGTGGGCCTGGAAAGATCTGGGATGAATCACCTGAGCTTTCCCTATCAATAGTGCCTTTCATAGAATCATTATGGTTGGAAAAGCCCTTCAAGATCATCAAGCTCAAATGTAAACCCATCACCACCATGCCTGCCAAACCATGTCACTAAATGCCTCATCTGTACATTTCTTGAACACTGCCAGGGACGGTGACTCCACCACTTCCATGGGCAGCCTGTTCCAATGCTTCGCCACTCTTTCCACGTGGAAATTTTTCCTAATGTCTAACCTGAACCTCCCCTGGTGCAAGTTGAGGTCATTTCCTCTTGTTCTCTAGTCCTTTCTGCGAAGCACTGTCACAGTTTTGATGAGGGCCTTCACCCTGGCAGACTTCCCAGATGATGCACATGCCCCTGCAGCAGCAGCAGCTTTGTGGGACTGCCAAGCACCAGCCAAACCCACACGAGCTGCAAGGAGCCTGGCTCCCTGCTCTCAGGCCGTGTGGGTGCCCTCTCTGCAGAGATCCTTCTGTGTCCTTACAAGAGTTTTAATGACCAAATTCAGGCCTTTGAGATAAACAGATATTAACCAGACTCAACATTTTAAACATTCTGAACAAAAGCAATCCCTCTTTTGGTAGAGTTGCATTTATGTTGATATTTCTGATATCTCCAGCAACTAATACTCTACGTAGACTTTTCCAGAAAGGGCAGAATAGACTGAGGCTGAATTTCTGATGTAATAAACAAAAAATGCAAACATTTCAGGCCTTTTTTAAACATCATAAAAGAAGAAAGAAGGGCAACAAGCCCATTTCTTCACCTTTTGCAGATCTCCTTTAAGAAAACATGGCTTAGTCAGGCAACTGAACTAGCACACTATGAATATTATTTCTCTTAGACCAGAACCTCTAATGAAAAGTGAATGGGAACACTTCTACTCATCCTATGTAGCTGACAAAAATGCAATAAAATCCTGCTCAGCAATGTTCCCTTGGTATTCTACCTTCTCCTGCCCTACCAAAAAGGTGCACTATTGTCTTCTGTGCGCATGGGACCATGACAGATGCCTATGTGACTATTTATTGCTTACTGCCAGACTATGAGTGGAATGGGTGGCCTTTGCTTCAGAAAATAATGTATTTATTTAACACAAGTATAGTAGAAAAACTTTCAAATGACAAAGAAATAAAGCCTAACATAGCCAAATCTTTTAAAACATTTTTTTTCACAAAAAATGTAACATATTCTGTATCCCCAGATATTTATTTTCTGTTCCAGAAAAAGACTTTTTAACCTCTTTCATTTCTGGAACTAGGAGAATGTTTCAAAGCATTCCTGTTTAATTAGCTCACCTGAGAGAAGTGTGCAGCAGTTGCAAAAACGCCCAAATGATGCCCATGCTCTTCTCTCTCTGCTTTGATGAATATTATTTAATTTCCTGTGTCACCAATCTGATGTTCTCACTCTCTTCCTTCAAAACACCTGTGCTTGTGGGCTAAGAATAGGATCCCTATTCAGTTCTGTCACAAAAGCAAAGAAGAACATCTGGGCTCATACATCCCTGCTACCTTCTGGCAAATGTTGTTCCACACATGCCCATTTCACACTTTTGTCTTTCCAGCCTTCTGGGGTTTTTCTGGGAGCTTTTCACTGTCTTGTTCAGGGAAAACAGGGACAGTGTGTTTGTCTCTAGGCACTGGAGGGACAATTTTTTAGTGGCTGATAAGTAGACCGGCTTTCCTAGGAAGAATGGTTCAGATTCATCCCTGATATCACTCTGCTGACTCTAATGGGTTTTTACTGGGGATGAATTTGGCCCCATGTTGTTAGATGTGTGCATATTAGAAACAGAGTCATTTGCTACAAGGGAAACAGTCAACATCTTATTTGCATCCATGCATATCAACAATGCAATTAGGGCAAACTTCTTTGAGAATTGAATTCAGATGGTAATTAAAGAATTGTGTTATGAATTTTAATTTGGCATTAGTGAAGTAAATTATTCTGTATTGCTCTGTTCTCACAGTTTGGGCAGAATACATTATGCTTTGCTTACTGAGACCTTTGAATTAAAAAAAAAAAAAGCCTAGTCCCTGTGTCCTCAGAATCTAATTGTGCAGAAGAAAATGAGTTACATAAAACATTTGCCAGTGATTCAAAGTCAAACAGCAGTGAACATCATCCCTTTGATTTCCTCCCACAATTTGGGGACTAAGTTGGAAGGACTGGTGAGGAAACTCTTCTGAGCAGTAGTAATTTGTAAGATCTAATCAAAAAAAGCACATACAAAATAGCTACTTTGAAAAGACAGTTGAGGCAGAGACATTTTAAACAATAAGCCATGTCAGCACCTATCTATATGAATGATAATGATATGTGGACAGTAAAAAGTCTTTAGAAATTCTCAGTGAACTTACTTACAAAATCAGTTTGGACACAGCATATATGGAAGAGAGTATATGTATATACATGTATGTATACGTGAACAAATATATGCAGATGTCTCTACAAGTTTTTCTATGTAGATGGCTCTACAAGTCTTTCATGGTAAAATAGGCTGATCTCCTATTGTACCAAAAATCCTGGTGTAGTTGTTATAACTAACAGCTTTTTGAACTGTCTTTGTGTTCAGTAACCAAGTCATGTTCTTCACAGGCAAAACTGTTAGTGCTTAGTAGAGAATTTTAAAGGCAGGCAATAAGAAGAGGTAATATGACAACTCTGGCAAAAGCATTTGTTGAATGGAGGAAATCCATTTACATGCATGTTGAAGGAGAGGAGAATAGTTGTTGTTTGAGTGATACTTAATAGATCAAAAGAAAGTGATCCTCTTTTTTTAGAAATGTTTTACAGCAATTTGCAGTAAAAGTTGGTCATTGCTCACAAATGTAGTCATCCAAACAGGCAAGCCAGGCACAGGAGGGTAGGGTGGGATATAATTCCTATCATTAGACAGTGAGGGGAAGTTTTAAGGTACTTCGTACTTTGGGATGCTGTAAGCAGCCTAATGCATTGAAATGCACTGAAATCTGCATAACCTGGAGTAGTCCTGAGCTGCTTGCACTGGGAGCAGCTGGGCAGGAGGAGCAGCAGTCCAGCATGGATGGGACGAGCCACCTGAGCCCACCAGCCCTTTTCCCAAAGCAGTGTCCCGCCAGCTGAGCTCCTCGTGGCAGCGGCAGCCCCAGGACCTGGATTCAGAGCAGGGGCAGCTCCACTGCTGCCTCCCCACCACCCATGCAGAACCAGCCCAGCCTCCCAGCCTTGTTCCCAGCACTTCTATCCTGACAGCTGTTAGGCAACACACATTTGTTAGCTGTGGAATTTTCTGTACATCTATTTTACATTTTTAAAAAAAATACGTAAAAATCAATTTTTTACTGATGCAACTGGTCAGCAAGAGGCTTTACTGATCTCCACATGTCTTTGTGTGGAGACACATGGAAAATTATCTCTATTTGTGTCTAACCTCAAATATCTGACTCTCTGTCTGTCCCCTCTGTTAATGACATGCAGATAATATAAGTAGAGCTACATGCTTTGCTACAGAAAGCCAAGGCCAAAGAGCAGTTAAAATATTTATTGATTTCAATGCACTTTGTATCATGCTATCATTTACTGGTAAGCCAGAACATAAAATCATGGTGAAGGAAGAGCTCATAAGAATTTGCTTATGCCGATCCTCCAGACATGTTTAATGATATCTCTGTCATTCCTGACAGATATTTGTCTAATCTGTTCTTCAGGATTTTTAGTGTTAGAGTTGCCATATTTTCTCTAGCCAATCTGTCCCAGTGCTTCACTTTTACAGATAGAACTGTTTTTTTTTTTCCTAATACTAACCTGGAGTCTTTCTACTAAGTATTTGAGACAATCAGGCCTTGTTCTTTGCTGAGAAAATCCTGAGGTATCTTAAACCTCAGTAGATCCATGACAGCTTCTACCAGCTGAAGATCTAAACTTCAAGCACTACAAAGTGCTTGAATTTTGGATTACCTGAGAAGAGTGCAAAGCATTTTCTGGTTTGGGCTTCTTAATGGAAAAAAAAATAACAGCTAAAATTCCAGGGCAACATACCATCCTTCCAAAGACCCTGCTTTCAATATTTCCATTTAGATGGCTGCAGGAACAGACATTTCACAAGGACGAGGCACTCTCATGAGAAGGAATTTCTCAGCTCTTTTCATTTTTCATTATAGTGTTTAAGACTTAACGAAACACTGGATGAAGTTCTAACCTCATGTTTCTATAAATAAGGACGTTTTCAGCTGAACTCTATGGAAGTGTATAAAAATCACAGAATCACAGAAAGCCTAAGGTTGGAAGGGACCTCTACAGATCATCTAGTCCAACCCCCCCTGCTCCAGCAGGGACACCCAGAGCACGGGGCACAGGGTGGCATCCAGGCGGGTTTGAAGATCTCCAGAGAAGGAGACTCCACAGCCTCTCTGGGCAGCCTGTTCCGGGGCTCTGTCACCCTCACAGGAAAGAAGTTCTTCCTCACATGGAGCTGAAACTTCCTGTGTTTTAGCTTAGACTCGTTACCCCTCGTCCTCTCACCCACCACCACAGAGAAGAGCCTGGCCCCATCCTACAGTCACCCCTCACCTACACTGGACCCTCTCTAGAAGCTCCATGTCCCTCTTGTCCTGGGGAGCCCAGAACTGCACCCAATACTCCAGGTGCGGCCTCACCAGAGCTGAGCAGAGGGGCAGGATCCCCTTCCTCGACCTGCTGGCAACGCTCCTCCTCATGCAGCCAGGATCCCATTGGCCTTCTTGGCCACGAGGGCACACTGCTGCCTCATGGTTAACCTGTTGTCAGCCAGGACAAATCCCTCTCTGCAGAGCTGCTTTCCAGCAGGTCAACCCCTAATCTGTACTGGTGCCTGGGGTTATTCCTCCCCAGGTGCAGGACCCTGCACTTGTCCTTGTTGAACATCAGGAGGTTCCTCTCTGCCCAACTCTCCATCCTGTCTAGGTCTCTCTGAATGGCAGCACCGCCCTCAGGAGTGTCGGCCACTCCTCACAGTAAAATAACAGCTGTAAGAGAAAATCCAGGCCAGAATATGTCAACTTGTTCCCAGTCAGTGATATTGCCCAGCACCAGCACCATATTGGCTGGCCTAGGGTCCTGACATAGGTATTTTCAACTTCTGTTACACTGCTCAGATATGTACTAAGGTATGAAACAGATGGCATCTCCATGTAAAATAATGTATCCAAAAGTATCCATTGTAATAAACCTTCCAGTGTTCATATCTTCGCAAGAGGTTTACTACAGATGATTGCCAGAGGATATGCTAAGCTTATTCAGTGAATGTCTTTAGGGACGGCAGATGCTTCAGAACTTATGAAATCAAAAATATGCTATGTTTTCTTTACCTGTTCTTGAAATTAATGTTTAGTCTTCAGATGGTGCACCTACACCTCTGGATGGCGATGTGAGTGTTTGCCTGTTTGTGGGTGCAGCGCCTTGCTCTTGCTGTGAGCGCATCGATAGGAGAGAAGAAAAAGAAGAGCCCAAAAGAGAGAATATCTTTTATCATCAGCACAGAGCAATAGAAATGGCAGAAGTAGCAGCATCTAGCAGCTGCCCAGTCCTAAATGCTACACAACATTAAAAAGTAACAACGACAGGAACAACAACCCCGTGTTGTCCCTCCTCATTAACATTTTAAAGCTTCCACTCACTTTGTGGAATCACCGTTCTATCACATGGTCAATAATGTATGAAATGAAAAATTCCTGTCCACTCTGAGATGAGAAAGAAAGCAGACAGAGATTTATAGTCATACCCTAGCGCTATTTTCTATAGTCCTCAATTCATGAAAAAAAGGAAAAAAAGAGCAAAAACAGGAAAACTGCATTAAAACAAAACAAAACAAAAAACAGTCATTTTAAAGAGAGTTGCAGAGATAGATGATATTTTTTATTTGCTCATTTCTTTTATTGTGTCAGCTGCTCACTAGACTGCCATAGGCTAGAGAGAAAGGATAACTTTTTGTTTCCTTCTCTTTGCTTAAATGAATTTATCGCTCATGGAAGACATTCATCTGGGATAGCCTCAAAGACCCATCTTTGAGAGTAAATGAACATCTTCAATCTATCCTTAAATCACTAGCAATCTCCTTGACCTATTAACCATCTCTGTTAGGCTAAGCTGAAACATCTGTCGAGAGATATTACATAGCAAGAAGTTTTAGACTGTGGTCAGGACACCAGGGCTGGAGAAATATTTTGCCCTGTGTCGTTAATACATTTACACAGAGAGTGGATAATAGTGAAATCCCCACACAGGCCCCTCCTTCGTTGGGCAGAGCTGGTGAATGGAAAGGGGGCAAATGGCACATGCGGAAGCAGGCATAGCACACGCTATGCAATCAGCTGTCATGCCATGCTGTCCATCTCCTGCAGGATTATTCTTCCTGCTACCATCATTAGCTGTGGAATTTCCTGCAGCAGGAATTGCTATATATATATGTATGTATATATAGTATCTGCAAAATCTCATTTGGGTGCTATAGTCTCAGAGAAGCTTCCCTAAGTGACACCTATTCCGACTAAAGCAACCTACATGGTCACTACGCCAGCTCCCCAGCCACCTCGAGCCTCAGCACCCAGGTCGGATGATTCAGGACGGACGAGCCCCAGTGAATAGCGTGTTCACCTTATAACAGCTCAAGCTCACAGCAAATTGGTGCAATCTGCACTTCTTGCCGCTCTAGTTTCTGAGCATTGTTAATTTTAAATGACTCCTCGCCTAGTTATAATCTAAAACACTTCTTCGTTTTGGCAGTGGGAAAGAACTGCACTTTCCGCATAAAGCCGGTGCCTATAAAACAGAAGAAAGCAAAGGCTGATCAGTGTGGTGAGCAGCAGATAAAACGAGCTCCTTGGCAGCGGGCAGTGGCAGAGGAAGCCTGTTTCCTCCCTGATAGCTCGGCGAACAGTGTTACCCTAAGCTGGGCTGCTTCTCCTCCCACCAGGCTGTTCATATACCATCTGTCCATGCTGAAAATTATCAGGAGCATTATGTTGCGTCGTCACTTATTAAAAGACTGAATGCAAACTTTCCGGAGCATACCGAGCTTTACAGCTTACTGCACCACAAACTTTATACCATTATGTTTAGCTAGGCCCCTGAGTCCCAGTTTTAATGCCTTGGAAATGCGACAAAGTATAGCCAAGAATAGACAAGCAAAATGTGAAACTTTAAAACCAGGATCCACAGTCTTTCCTGGTCTCCCTTGCATAAAAGCAGAAACACAATAAATTTATATTCATATTGCACCTTTAAACCAAGGAGAGGGTAAAACCTCTCCCACAGGCATTTTGTTTATGCTGAATATAAGTATGGAAAAGCTGTCAGAGGAAATCCACAGTGCTAGTACCTTTTCATTTCAGGTCCTCTATCAAAACTCACGTTTGCTAAAATGTGAACAGAAAACCACCTTCTAATACTGCCTAGATAAGAACTGAAATGCAGTTATTGTTAATAATATTGGCAAATTAATGTGTTAAAATACTCTGTTATTGCCACAGGTGCCCCTTTTCTTTGAGGGGTAGATGAGCTTGTTCTGCAGTAAAGGGAGTGCAACAGTTTATTAGTATTGTATCTTAGATATTCCTACAAAACAATTAGAAAATTAGCTTTACTAGAATAATGTAAATGTGAATTTAGATTCAGAATTCCATTGGATAAGAAAAACTTTAAACCTCCCAGGTGAAAAGGATAGTATAGAAAGGGCAGAGAAATAACTCCTTTTTCATCATAGAAGAGGTAAGCAGCTAGCACTGGGAACAGGGCTGAGATTCTGGATGTTCAGGCTCCTGTGGCTCTAACTGTTGAATCTTACTGTTATTTTGAGTCAGATATCTGATAATTTCAGAAGAAAAAACTCTCACTGTCACCTAGCTTCATGCAATTGAAAATAGAACAAAATTTGCAAAATATCTTGACCAGCTCTTAAGCAACATTAACAAGTGGGAATGAATGAATATCACTACTGAAATCTTTAACCAATCACTATTTCTTTCTTTTTTTTTTAATGTTACGGAAAATAAACAACAGTTCTCCCTCTTATTAAAAAACTGTTTGAAGTGTTCTCCTCTATGTGGAGGTGTTAGATTTCATTCTTATAAAATATCAAATTCTGCACTTTAACTTAAAAAAAAGAAGAAGAGAATAAACCAGCCATATTTTTAAAGCCTTCTGTAGCATAGGAAACATCCTATTGTCTAAGTATTCACTATGGCCTTGACATAGTGAAAATTTTGCAGGGGGACATAGCAATGGATCGTATTAAAGGTGAGATTTTAGGGACTGTCCAGGTAGAGTTGGTGCTTTCTAGGAGCATCACCTTCCTCTGTGCAGGACTTGCACAGGAAAGGGTCTTGTGGGCCAGACACGTTCTGTGAGCAACTCATCCTCCCTAAAGTGTCTGTCACCCCGATTACCCTTGTCTTTTCATCCATTTTTTGCTTCTCACATGGATCTGCCACAAAGTACATAAGCATATGTCTTCCTAAGGCAGTTCTATTATTTTAGAAAAGCCAGTGAAAAACATGCATGAATTGATTGTGGTAGCTGTCAAGCTTGCAAGTGATTTGAGTGCGTTTGCCCTTTATTTCACTGCATTTTCGGGTGTTATATAAATAGAACAGGAAATGTAAGATGCAGGTTAAACAGTTTGACACTTCTATGTTTTTCTGATTTGTACCCTGTACTAGCACCTTTTTGGAAACTCCTCTTTGTCTCTCAGCTGTCTTTGAAATATTTGTAGTTTTAAATATCAAAACAATAGTTTCTGCTGTGCATGTTTTCATCTTTGTCAAAATCAAGTATTGAATCAGAACCAGGATCCATCCAGGTTCTTCGAAAACCATACTAGACACATTCCTCATTAGGCATCTGTTTATTCCAAAACACAAACACACAGGGGATAGAATTAGATAACACTTTTCTGGCTTACTAAATGGGTTAGACTTAGTAAATATGGTACTCGGTTTTCAACTGATTCTACCATCTGTCAGCAAACTTATTGCTTTTAGCAGGGGTTTTTCTTGTGGTAATTTCTGGAATTTTTTTCCCTCTGTTCTTTTCATGAATATACATGCCTACAAAGTTTAAGGGAAAAATAATACAGAAAATAAAATAATCTACTAAATATGAATAGTGCAGGTTAGGTTATAACCAGAAGGTACAAAAAGGCAGTTGTAAATTGTCATTAAAAAGCAGCACAGGAGAAATTTATCATATGTGGAAGAGGCCTGAAGTTGCTTTTCAGGTGTGCCCAAGCCTGGGGGGAACTCCCCAGCCGGCGCTGTGCGGGGAAGACCCAGCGCGCAGACACTGCGCGTGGGAGGAGAGCCGCCCGCAGAACAAAGAGATGGGCCGGGGCAAAACACCCAGAGAATTTGCTAAACAGGACTCAATTTCATGAAAGTCCAAGCATAACATTTCTGTTGTGTTCTCATAATAGAAAGAAAAAGTGTATATGCCTCAGGCCCGTTCTGATGCTAAGTAGGGGCAGAAGTTAATCATGGGAACAGCAACTTCCCATGCAGGAGCAAGTAGTTGCAATCCTGATTCTCTTATAGCCCATTGCCTCCCAGACACCAGTTTTAGAAAGAGCAAGTGTCACTCATTCAGATGTTTCTGGCTGACACACCAGGTCAAATTCTGCCCTTGGACATAATGCCATTATCCTCACGAGGAGCAGCCCAGCACACCTGGTTGGTCTGCATGCAGCACTGCACGGAGGTGCCCATTCTCCTTGGAGATATAAAGCAAGTATAGTCTCTGTTAGCTTGAAAGGTCTCTGTTAGCTTGAAAGAAAGAACTACATCAAGCCTCATTGTATGGTAGAGATGGCAGTGCTACATCGCTTGATACTTGATACATTTTCCCACTTGGAAAGAAATCTTGGATTTTCCATTGTTTCCAGTGGGAGAAGGGAGAAGGGATAACTTCCATTTCTCAAATGCGTACATAGAGGAGAATTCATCAATAGTTTTCTCTCTGCAAATTACAAGGAGGTGTTTTTATCAAAGCAAGCCTTTCAATATCTCCTCTTTTTACTTTATAATCTGAATGAGAAAATTAGCCTTTCCTGAAAATCCAGAAAATAGAATGTATGGAAAGAGCTAAATTAATGCACCATACATTACTGTATATGGAGGCAAGATTCAGATTTTTGGAAGTAATGAATGCCTGTAGTAAAGGAATATGTAGCTTAGTGGTTAAATGAGTGGTGGGTGGAATGGGAGAAAGAAAAGTGGCATTTGTTCACTTAATTAAGCTGAAAGAAATTGTCTAGCACACAGCAAACTGATGAAAAGATGGAGTTACTTTGTAGTCAGAGGAGTAAAGAGGGTCCATGAATCAGTCAAAAAAGCTTAATGATGTAGGTGGATTTCATTAGGACTCTCTCTAAGGCATCCTTGCATGCACAAGAAAGTTTCTGTCCTCTTCAAGAGTCTCCAGAAACAGAACTGCATCTACCACGAACCCTCGTTGTTTCAAGAAACTCTTGCTCTGAGAGGGGACAAGAGGGAAGTCTTGTGTTTCTCCCAGTTTCAGTCAGTCATAGTATACAGTTTTTAGGGCACTTGTCCTCTGTTTTTCCATATACATTTTAATTTAGGTTCATCCCCATAAACAAAACCACCCTCTTTCCCCAACAAAAGCAAAAGAAGAAAGAAGAGAGTAAACTTTGACTGCTGCAGATGGCAGAGGAGTCAACCTGGTGAGATTAGAGAAATGACAAATGGCAGAGAAATAGATTTGGATAGAAAAAAAAATCAAAATTTCTGCACAGACAAATGTTTCAACATATCCACAGCATTAAACATAGGTGTGGAAGAATGGCCTGGAAAAGGGGAAACTCAGAGAAAACCTAGGGCCTAACAGAAGTTTAGGCATTACAGAAGCTTGCTTGGGGTGATACACATCCAGGATGGCTGATATGTGCGGAATCTACCTCTCCATGATTCCCTTGGCAACACAATCTGCCCTCCTAGCACACACTGATAAGAGTAAACGAAGAGCAGAGCAGAGCGGAGATACCACAGTCAAACTTTGCTGGCTTCCCTGAAGAGGGGATAATCCGATGGTGCCCTGCAGACATGAGTGAATGGAGGGTGGAGCAGAGTGAAGACATCGCGGCCAAACTCTGTTGTACTCCCTGCAGAGGTGGCATCCTGATGGCACCACACAGCTGATGAGCCACATAGTGCGATGTCTGGTGCCGAGACAACAATGGTGGCAGATCAGTCCCTTCTGATAAGCTTTGCTCAAACCAATACACAACCCCATCCCACTAAGCAAGCTGTCTAGATTCTAGATTAACTTGGGAGACTTTTTGGAAATCAATGAATAACAAAAGCAAATATGACTAGAGTCACTCTAGCTCCACATGAACGTACAAGAAAAGATATAAAAGGCAAACTAGTAAGAGAAGCCCCAGAAAGAAGCAGAAGAGAAGGGAAGAAGCAGGAGGGGAAGAAGGAGAAGGAAGAGGGAAGATTCCGTCGTAACTGCTGGGTCAGTCAACGTGCTGATCCCCCTCTTTCCTCCCTTTGGGTCAGAACGCTGCCTGAGGAGACTCGAGACTGAGAGCCCTCTCCCATCTTCTGGGGTGAGTGATGATTGCACATTTGTACATCAGAGCTAGCTAAAAACCCTATGCTGTAGTAGAGAATTTCCTATACTGACATCCGAAACCTGCTTTGGAAATGTTGCATTTGAATAAATCCTGCTGTTTGTGAACTTGACTACTTGTTTGGGGGTGGTGATCGGACCTACAGTTGACAGACTGTTCATGAATCCAGTATTGCCAGAGTTGAGCTTATAGTTGATCATACTATTTGGGAACTCGATTCACTCCTAGGAAGGCAATTGGGACCTATGGTCCTCAGACTGTTTGTGAATTCGAAATTGCCAGAGTCGAGCTTATAGTTGATCATACTATTTGGGAACTCAATTCGCTGCCACCACTACGGCTTTCAAACTGCAACATTTTCACAATAGGAACAGGCAAGCCCAAAGCATGTAACAATTCATACCATGAACAAAAATATAAAAAGTATTCAGGTCTGAGGTAAAGGTTAACATTGATTATGAAACACTAGCACCAGGGAAAACTAGGAATATTGTAGGAACAGCTGTGAGACTGTGTAAAAAATGATAAGAAAAGGCAAGGTGAAGAATGAAAGAAGTGTAAATATGAGGCAAGGTAAATGGGAAGACATGTTTAACATATGTAAAGGAACAAGAAATAGCACAAGAGGTGGAATGAGAGACAGAAGAGGACAGAAGAGGTTGGCACTGTAAAAAAAAACCTTTCCTATTTTCACACCAAATGACGAAGAAATAATCAAATATTGTTTTCCTTGAGAAGAAGAAAATATATCACAATAAGTAAAGGCCACATCCAAGATAACGTCAAAGTAAGTAGGTGATCAGAAGGTTTAAATAAATTGCTAGCATCAAAGACCCATACCCTCTTCAGAAAAAGAAGAAACGAAAGATAAGTGGAGATATATTAGCAAATGCATGACTCTTTAAAAAGCTTTTTAAAATATGAAAAAAATCAATGAAATAGAAGATAGCAGATTTAATGCCTTCACTTTTAAGAAAGGATCTGATCTGACAACAAGAAACCATTCCTTTTATTCAAAACAACACTGGGAAAAGTAATCAAGTGAAGATAACATTGGATGAAAGTGCTGTCAGAGAAAATATTGGGGAAAACTTGCAAGAGAAAGCTATAGTGACAGTTCTTGTTTAAGTTACAGCAGGCATCATAGACTCACTAAAGGCACTAGACTATGAGCGTCCCAGTAGGATGTCATGGCCAAAAGACTTGATATGAACCTTTTATGAATGATCAAGGAAACAGAAAGTAGATGTATGTATATTAATTTACCTATGTATAGGCAAGAGTGTCACTGGAATATGCTGTTTCTGCTTGTTCCACCTACACTTATAAAAGGCAATAGAAGACTGAAGAGAGCAGAGATCACATGCACAAGGATGGTGCGAGAAGTGGAGGACTCATTGAAGTCAGAGGCTTACTAATTGAAGCCTATTCACAAGTTAAGAGGAACTTTCCATGCTCCCTCTGCAGGAAAAAAAATCTGAGGACATAAAATAGTTTGATCTAGCACATAGGGACATGACAGGATGCAATGGTTGGAGATTGACATTAGTCAAATTCAAACAGGATTCACAGAGTGAACCTAAAACTTTATATTTTTCACAGAAATAGTAATTAGTCCCCAAAAATAAATTATCTGGGGCTTGTATTCAAGACTGGAAGCCTTCTTAAGAGATGCACTACAACTCAGCAAGGAGTTGTCTGGACTGGGGCAAGTACAGCTGGATAAATTCTGTAGTTCAGGTCACGCAGAGCAGCAAGCAAGATGTCCCTCCTGGTCTAAAAATGTATAAATCTATGAGATCGCAAAAAAACTTTGGAAGGAATTAACAACCTTACCACACGACATCTGCTGACAGGAGATCATGGTGGAAAAGGAACAGTGTTTGTTCCCTGAAGCAGTTTCCTGAGAAATACTTGCTATGATATATTGTTCTGGCAGGGGATACATTGGTCTTGAGAGCAAATTAATGGGAAAAGGGATTATCGGAGAACCACAAGCTTTATTATCAGGGCCAAGTTTTGTAGCGTTTATTTATTAAAAGATTGTTTAGTAAGGCAGTGATATTTGCTGATGATACCAACCCTGAAAAGGTGCAGTCAATAAAAACGCAGAGTGGATTACAATTGAAGCTGCTGCTGATATACTGCAGACAGCAAGTGCTATAGACAGATCAGTGTCTTGTAATTGATTGAGAAGAAATTTAAAGAGATGAAGGGCTGAAAGGGAGCAAGCATCCTCAGCAGGCACAGAACAAAAAAATATAAGGCTAAAGATAGTTACAATTTAAACTGTACATGTGTTGATAGTGTTTGTGGCGGTCATTAAAAAAAGTATAAATAGCCTTGAGATGGACATCCAGCATTTCACCTAGATTATTACGTAGATTCTGCACACGGGTGATGCCCCTGTCTGCTCTTCAGCCTCATTCTGCAGTAAAGTGTAGCAGATTAAATTATGTAGGCAAAATTATGAAGAAATGGAGTCCAACCAGTTCCAAAGGACGGGAAAAGCAGTGAGTTCTTGTGAGAGACATGGTTTCCATTAAGTACTGATGTATAGACCTGGAGTGGACTCACAGATCTATCACAATGGTGGGATGATTAATGCAGAATGTTTTGTGATAGCGTCTCACGCTGAAGGGTTCATACAGCATTCCTATGAACATCCATTTCACTAAATGACAGACTCAGGGTCATGCGTACCAACCAACTGAAAACACACTAAATAATATCAAGCAAAATCACATAAATTTTAATGTTAGAAGGGACTGTGGAGAGCATATTCTGACTGCTGCAGAATTCCTGACATTACATTTAATTTGGTGATTTCTTTATCATTCAAAATAATTCTTGCTGTAAAAAAACTAACATGAAATTTAGGGTAGTCTGACAGTGGATTTTAGTTAGGACTCTCCTTGAATTCTATTATAAGGTGGATCCATACAGAGTGTTTCTAGAAATAAGTATTGCAAAAGGCAAGGGATGAACATATCTGAAAAAATATTCTTTTTCTAGCAAACAAACAAAATCAACACAAGCAGAAAGTCACATCAGAAAATAATTTAGTGTCATGCTACTTTAGTTCATGTACAAGCCAGCAAGGAAACCTACGAAGTGAAGAGTCTGAAATAGTTTCAAAAAAGACTATATATCCTCAGTCACAGTGTTTCCAGGTCAGAATTCCCCTTTCTCAAGATGCCCTGTCCTGCTGTCCAGCCTTGCTCAACCAAACGGCATTAGTGTGGCCCAAGTGATTCCCATGGGAGCCAAAAGTGAACATTTCCTCTGGTCTGGGCTTTCACGGCTGCTCTGTCCTCATTGTGAAGAAAGGATTAAGCCCTCAGCCTTGCAGGGACACTCCTACTAATGATATTCTCTCTGTCCAAGACTTCACCTATAGTGCAAGACAATTTAGCCCCCTGTCATACTTCACCCCGCAGACTTTGCCTGTGCTCCTCTTCCCGCTGAACACAGATTTCATTCTTGTTTTAATTATTTATCCCGCTATACCTAAACTTTTGCTCAGTCCCCTGCTGAGTTCCTGAAAGATAATGAACTAACTGATTTCTGGGTAATTTATGCATAAATTTATATACTGAGCTGTAGTTTAATCAAACTCCTTTGCCTTTGTGGTATAATAGCAATATCTAATGAAAACATATGAAGTATGTGTTTCATAATTACCTCAGACAGCTCATTTCAATTCGCTTCCTATTTAAATCCCCAAATTCCTATCTTCTTGCATTGTAAACACTTTCCTTCCTATCTCATCAATCTGAGTTATGTAAATGATGTGGGGGTGGGGGCACAATTAAATTTTTCCCTCAGTGTTATCAAAGGCCCTGTTCTCTCAGCAACATCTGACACGGATGCACATAATATACACTTTTTTTTTTAATTTGACTGGAAAACAAAATTAATGTGAAATCACAAATAACAGTAAACACCAGTTGAGGGGTATTATTGGACCCAGGACATATAGATTTCTAGATGAATTATTCAGAAAACATTAAAAAATTGCCTTTGTGATAGTATACCAGGGATAATTAATATGAAATATGCACAATACTATGGCCTCAACTCTTCTCTCACTCAGCACCAGCAAATCAAGGGTATCCATTTCTAAGCCAGTAGAGCCACAGCAGAGTAATTTGGTGGTAGAGAATCCACCACTGTTTTCTAATGTCTCAGACAGTGTATTTTTCATAGTAGAGATAGAAAAGAATATGGAAGGCTAAAATACATCTAGGTAACAATTCTTTTCTAAAATTACTTTTCACCAGATCGACACATAATTTGAAAATCACAACATTCACCAGTTGGGAAGCAGATACATTTCTGCTGTAGCCAACAAATGTGAGCACAAACCTGCATCTAGCGGCAGTAATGCACTTAAGGAAGCTGCAAGTGGAAGATATCAGTGCTGATGCCAAGTCAGTAGAGAAACTGGGAGTAGATGACAATCTGCCATCCATGTTGTGTTCCTATTTTGAATGATTATTCCTTCCTTGAATTAATTCCTGGAATTAATATATTTATAATATAAATGTCAATTTGACTTTTTATTGTTTCTTCCAAAGACTACAAGTTGTGTATACACTGTCAATGAAACGTAGTCACTTTTCACAAAAATGCAAATAACTGGTGCAAAACAGTAATATGCAAAAGCGGAAGATAATGAGGGTCTAACCAAAAGCACAGATCACCTGACATGTTTCAACAATGTGTTTCATATGCAAAGAACAGAGAGTCTTGGAGCAGATTCTCAACGAGTATAGAGTATAAGATAAAGCCCCTGGTATTTAGTATAGGATAAATTATCATATATACAGAAAAAAATGCTGACACTGAAGAGTAACTTTTCTATATGAATGAATGAAAAGAAGAAAGGAGAGAAAGAAAGAGCTGAAAGAAGGGAGGGAAGAAGAAGTAATGGAAAAAGAAAGGGAGAAAAAGAAGAGAGAAAAAGAAAAAATGAGAGAGCGGGATAAAGAAAGAATTAAAAAAAAAAAAAAAGGAAATTTGGGATATGAGGGATTTCGGTTCTAAACCGAAATCATTTTTAAATCTAGAGCCCTCTTCCTCCTCCTTCTGCTTCCTTGATACCTTTAGTTGTGCCTTTTGCCCCCTCGCCTTTTTCCTGAACATTGTGTTAGCAGCGGGTTATTTCCCTGTCTGGACTCCCCTCCTATTGCATCTCCTATGGTCACTGTTCTTAACAGGTCATGGCATCACCATCCTTCATGTCACAACACTGATCAGCAGCTGCATAGCTTCTATTTAAGAAGAGAGAGAAGAAAGATCTCTCTATTCCGTTCTCAGCATTAGTATATTTACAGTAAACCCTAGAGTTTTTCAATGTATGGAACAAGCAATTTATCAAGAAAAAATAACAATACAGCATGGAAAAATGCCTGTAAGGTGTTTTTTATCAACTAAGTATTATCTAATTTTAACCTGGATTTTTTCTCTAAAACTTGGGTTACAGTAAAAAGTTTGGATTTTAGATTATAGCTCAGCAAATAAAAATGCATAGAAATACTCTATATGTGTTTATAATAGAAACAGAGATTTGAGATTGAAGTGTAGTAAGCTACAGACACTGAAGTGTAAATCCTGACTCTAAAATTTCCTAGGCAGTGATTAGGTCAGTTCTTGGCCCAGCAAGAGCAGTTGTGATGGGCATTTTGCGGTTCCTAGGGCTTCTCTGGGCAAGCACGAGGCTCGCCAGCCTCTACTCTATCTCCAAGGGGACAGAACAGATTCCTCCCTTGCTGTAGGCTGTAGGCTGTGGTATTCCTCATTGACTCAGCATCACAGACGTGCTGACATTTCTCTAAGGGACTTGACTTTACCACAACTGTTCTGCATCCCTATTGCAGCAGCTATCAAGATAGCAGGACACTTGCTTACATGCTGCTTATTTCTGTCTCAAACATTGAGTGCCTGTTTGGTCAGCTCCCTCTCAGCTGTTCTACTGAAATGCTGCAGATGCAATATCCTCCTCCAAGTTGAAAATGTTGTTGTCTTTGGAAAACAGCAAAAATATCAGTGCCTGGAGAGCTCTTTCTGCCCAGGAACACAGAATTCGTTTGAAAATCCTTTTATCTAGCCTAAGGACAACAGAACCTAGCACCAGCTGCTTGTGAAACAACAGCAGCCTCTCCTTACTAAATACACTCTAGAAAAAATACTGTAAAGAACATCATTGAAGTAGGAGGAATAGGATGAAGCAGACTAGCACAAAGGGAGGAAGTGAGGCAAAGAGTTCTGGTTTGTGTAGTGTATGTGTTATTGGAAGAGAGCTGTTCTGTGCTGCCTGACATTTTCAGGAGATAAATGATTACACAGGTGAGGATATGATAGGGGACAGGTTCAGAGGAAGAGAAACTGGAAGATCTGTAACCATTATGTCATAATTCCTTACATTGTGAATGCAAATTAATATTCCTGAGTTCCATCATTCCTTAGATGTTTAGGAAATGAATTTGAAACTATCTGGCAAACGCTTTATGTTAGAAGTTGTTATATTCAGTAGCCTGATAGAGGCAAGGCTGCTGCAGCTCTGTGTCTTCAGGTCCTATGGCAAGGACACGGATATATTCCCAAGAGCCATACCTGCACATAAACATGCAACATATATATACATATAGGCACAGCCAGACACACAGATCAGCACAGACAGAAAGCACATCTCTCAGCAACCATCAAGAGCACTATGGCCCTGCCCAGTTTCCTCTCTGGCTGATCAACGTGAAAGTCCAATAGTAGAAAATATATATACATTCACATACTATGCACCTGACTGTAGACACTCAATCTACCCTTCAGTTGTCCCTGGATCCTTGGTCACTCCAGTTGCTGGTATCTGGGCATGTGAGCTGCTGAGGCCCACAGCCCCGCTCTGGTTGCTGATACAAACCCCTCATTCAGAGGTAAACACACATGCCCTCCTACCACCCAACACACACAAACACGCACACACACACACATACAAATGACTATCTCTGTCAAGCCTCAGACCTTACTGTCTTCCTAATAGCTGGACTGGACCCCTTGCTCTCTCCAGTAGCCAACTGGCAGACTCTGGTCTCTACCAGGCTTCCCAAGCCACTTACCCTGTTTGGTGGCTAGTCTAGCTTGATACTCACTATCAATCACACATTGACATATATACCCAGACAACATGACATATATAGCCAGACAACATACAAACACTCTAGTCTCTCCAATCACTGGCAATCTAGACATAAAAGCCTCTAAGGTTCATGGTCCCCACTCCATTTGCTGTCACTCTATACATACTCATACACGTAGAATAGAGTCACTCATCCAGGAAAATAGTTAGAGAAGGGATTCAACAACAAGACAGGACAGACTGTGCTGATCAGGCGCAGGGCGTGGGTGGACAAGTGTACTAAACACCCATCCATTTACATGCAACCAGACCGTTTAATTCCTTTAATCCATCTGTTTTCCCAAATTTCCCCTAAATGCACCTTGACCCTTCCCTTTCCCTATTTCTGGTTCTTCAGGTAAAGGTCCCACTGTAAGTCTTGCACAGTCCCAAGGTGCTCTTTCTACCCTAGATAAGTGCTAGAGCTGGAGGCAGTGACTTCTCAGGCTGCGCGTTGCTCTGACGAACCTCTGACCACTGACCCACCGAGATGAGTCTCACCCCAGCCTGTGGTGCCAGTGCTACCTTGGGGCAGCACTGAGGCAGCACTGAGCAGGGTCTGGATTCTCTGGCTAAATTATTAGGAATCTTCTCCTCCCTTCCTGCTGTTGTGTCTCTTGTGGGGTCCGGCGCACAGGAAGGTTAGTAACCAATGCTCCTGGTCAGCTCGAGCCTGAGAAGATCTATGACATTCATATAAAGGTCACTAATATGCAGAAAAACTTCAGTTTCAACTTCACACTGAACTAGACACAGAGGACACAAGCATATAGCAGACAAAGCTTCACTAATCCTGTTGTTCAGAAACACTACTTTTTTACAGGGCATGCAGAAAGAATCACGTTCATTGTATGTTGGATCACTATGGCATATAGTGTTTTAGTCTTGTCATTCAACACATGGCCATGAAAACTTTTTAATATACCCCAGGTAACCCCTCCATTGAATACAGAACTGGTATATTTCTTCAAGGCTTCTTCCTAGCCCTTATCATTGTAGAATCTAAGTAAGTGGTTCAAAATCTGTAATGACCTTACCTGCATAAGAACCTGATGACAGAGAGAGCTATAATTATTTCGTTGACCAGTGAGCGATTCATTCTTAAAGAGATTAAGATGAAAATATTAAAAAAAAAGTCCATTAAATTTAGGTTCCCACTTTAGGATGTCTAGGACTTAATTTTTTAGAGTACTTAGCATAATATAGCGGTATACACTGAGGAACTTCATTGCGGTTATGATTGCTTGGCACTTTTTATACAGAAACCCTAATCTAAGTTAAGTATTTTCAAATTGAGGGATATAATATTGGCCACCTGTGAAAAAAAGGTGATCTGAGTGACTTTGCCTAGCATCACATAAGGACTTTGTGGCAGAATGAACAGAAGAATCCAATTTTCCAGCTGCTTTCCCATGAAATTATCACCATTCTCTTCTCACAGCATCCTGGCTCAAGGACTAACTGTAGCTACAAAGCAAGCCAAGACCTTCCAGAAAACAAACTTTTCCCAACATAGCCCTAACACATTATTTTTGCATCCTCCCTTTCATGAACCAAAAGAGCCCAAGAGTCTTACGGAAAACAGTATGTGACTGTGTAAGTGAATATTATATCATAATGTTGTTTTGCAAGGGCTCTGATTAAGATTTCATGAATTGCCACCTATTCTGGTATCGCTTAAATTTTGTACACTTAACAATCACAAAGTCTTCTAAACACAATATTTCTCCCAATATAGCAAATCAACATGTATAGCATGAAAATAAGTCATGGAAATCTCTTTTCAATTCAGAAATATGCTACTTTAATTAGTGAGATACAAAAATACGTAATTCAGACATTATTTATAGAGGACAGAATTTTGCAACACTGATATTTATTTTGTATTTTAGCTGAATTTTGAGCTTTATGAATATGCTTGTTTTTCTGTGAAAATTGGTAAAACATAAAATAGTTCACCACTGTCAGTTTGAGTTCTACTTGGGCATCATGCCTCATTACATATAGCAACGGTACTTCAAAAATTCATTTCTTAAGTTGAAAATGTGGATTTAAATCTCTGGGTTTTGGTTTCAAGCCATTACACTTGGTCTGAAAGTTTGCTTTCAGACATTGATTGAGCCTAACATTTTTAAAGATTTACAGTCTTTCCACATAGTAGAAATGGCAATGCTTATGCCTTAAAAAAATCAGCTCATCCACATAGAGATATTTGTCAAAAAGCATCAAGTATCAGTGACTAGTAAGAGACTTACTGTCATGCAAGTCATTTCCTAATTTCACTCATAAAATAACTAAAGAAATCCAGTAATCTCACTTTTATCCATACAGATAAGAACATGAGCAGCTCGTTGACTCAGACTGTAGACCTCATTTTTTATTTCCTCTTCTGATTCACTTGATGCATATGAGTGTCTCTCACATTCACATGTGAACTATATGCATGAAAACACTGACTTAGAGTTTGAAATAACTGTTCATAAAGACAAAAAATCTGTTGAAGGTAAAAAATGTGAGCCAATTAAAGCAATTTTTTTTTTACATTTCATACTATACATGACACAAAAAATGCAATTGTGATATTTAACACACATGTGAATAACAAAAGGTTTTAAAGCTCTCATTGCCTTGGAAAACTGAAGGTCATCTTGACTGTGGAGCTAGGATTAAGGTCTTCATTTTGATATAAAAACAAAGAAATAAATGAAGAGGAAATGTGCATATGGGGATAAACAAAAGACAAGATACAACTCTCTAGCATTCCGCACGAAACGATATGAAGAATGATTAGACATCTTGGCTGTATTCTTACTCGAGATAAAATGCTTCACTGCCCATAACAGTTTACACCATCATCTAATATGTCATATTATACTGCAGAGTGCAGCAAATGAATCACTTTGAAAAATGTGCAATATTGCAACTGAGGTTTTTATGGAGGAGAAACATTTCACTTTGCCTCATGGCTTACAAAGATGTTCCTCAAATGCTCTGAGATACAGAGATACAAGTCCCAGGCCTTGGCAGGGTGCTTAGTGCAGTTCATCCCCTCTATGCTTCTTATAAACAAACTGTAGTGCCTATGTCTAATGAAATGGCAAAGACTGCTTTTCCACGTACTCAAAAAGGCATATTGACCCCATGAGGAGGCACATAGCTCTGGTATTACTCTGTGCTAGGAAGCAAAAAAAGATGAGGAACATGCAGAGGAGCGAGCTATGCTGCACAGAGCAAACCAAAGTTGTGACCTCCGCTAAAAAAGACATCATCCCAAACATATCCTCAGCACAGAGATGCTCGGGTGTCCAGGTGGTGTGAATTAACCATAGGTTAAGACATCTTGGAGGGTTTTACAGAACATACACACAGGTCATTTCAGAAAAATGACTAATCTATAGTTAGCATCACTAAACCCTGGATAAATCCCTCCCACAACAATAACACTGTCTGCAGCATTTGTCATGTTTTCCAATATGGGAAATGCCACTGAAAAGATAAACATGACAGCTTGGTAAATAGCCAAAACAACTCTTACAAGTAATCCCTGTGTCAAGAAATACTTTTGACCTGATTTGCACAGTATGACTGAGTAAAATAAATATTTTATTTTGAAAGTTAGCTGGAATAATAATGAAGTGATCTGAAACAGATCTGCCAGTGACAGTCTGTTAATTTAAAAGCATACTCTATGATAGGAAGCATCTTTTCCAATTAGCCAGCCATGACTGCACTGTAGTTTGAAAAGACTGAGAAAACTCACTAGACTGTCGTTGTAGATCTGATAGTTCTCCAAACTGATGGCCAGCGCCATCCCACCCAGCGCCACAGACACACGCTCCAACACCAGGACCGCGGGCCGCCGGGAAGCTCGCGGCAGCAGCCCGGTCTGTGTTACACTAGGCACATGGCACTGTGCAGGCTGGGCATTTTCAGCTAATTATCAAAGAGTCTAAGATCTTCCTCCCCCCTGGAATGAATGTCTCTGAATTGAAAAATTGTAATCTAGTCTAAAACTGAAATATTTCTAATCGTATGTTACTTACTCCACATCAATGAAAACCTATATGTACTGCTAGAGCAGGAAAAAAATGTAGGTATGTGACCTACAGTCAATTTTATTTGTGTCTATATATATATGTATATAGATCCACATGTCATTTTTCTAACAAGCTTATATCCATACATGATTATTTACTGCTATATCAAGAAGATATTTTAGAAAGAAACAGGAAAAAAAAACTTTCTTTTTTTTTTCTAGATATTTGATGCGTTTTAAGAAAGGGAAGAAACTACTGCCATCAAAATAACACAGAATAGGAGTTTAAAAAAATGTGTGACTACTCAGAACAACAAAAAGAATGACTTGTTTCAGGATGTCTGTATGTATCATGACAATAATATCTAATTAGGTTAAGTGTTCTATTTAATAATTCACTGTGTAATGAGATAGAGTAACAGAGAGTAATGGGATTTGTCAAAGCCAAAGTCAGTGCAGTATAAAACATGTTAGATATTTAAAACACATTTAAAATAACAAGATGAATTGATTTAAAAGCCACTTATGAGGTTGTGCTGTTATGAACTGCCACATCCTTTGGGTTATCTGAAGGGAAAGGTCTTTACTTGACCTTTTAAAACTTTTGCCAGTGAGTTTCAGGAGATTACCTCTGTGTACTAGGCAAAATGTGTAAAAGGAGGAAAATATGAAATTACATATTCTTAAATCTTTGTGAGACAGAAAAGAAAAAAAAAAAGGAAAGAGAAAATACACCACCCTCTAAAATAGTCAGTACATAATCTCAGAAGTTCATTATAGCCTTGAGCACACTGGTTTGCATCCCAGATTAAAGGATTTTCAACAGGAACTGTGATTGTCTTGTCACGGTTGAGCTAGATATTAGTTGGCTGAGCTGAGTATCAAATATGGGAAATTAGTTGCCATTAAAAGCTAGCTTCAGGCAGTGCATTTCTCATCAGCCAAGCTGTGTGAGCCTCCTGCTGTGGACAGTGAACATTAGCTTACTAAATACTTTTGCTAATCAGACACTGCATTACTAACAGAGGTGCCTGAATTTAGAGGGGAGGAGTTGGGAAGCAGCTACTGAAAATCTGTGTGAGGTGAGATTAACATGCTTTTCCTTATCAGAAGGGTTAACTTGCCTTTTCTCCGGGCCTGTATTTTAAAAGATAAGACTAAATGCTTCCCTTTTTCTTTTTTTTTAACCATTCTTTTACTACTATTTTCAATGGTGGGAAAAGCACAGAGAAGAGAAATTGAGTCAAGGTTAACTCTAAAGGATAGCAGAAATTTTCTAAATTATGTGGTACTCATAGTAAGTTGCTATCTATGAGGATAATAACTATTTGCGACACCCTGGCAAACTCCATCATCTTTAATATAAAATCTGTGTGTGACACGAAGTATAAAGAACTCTGACATGACATGATGAGCAACGTTTTCACTTCTGCTGGGTTATTTTTAAGGAAGGAGTAAACTGTTTTGACAAAATTAGAACTGACCTGAGTGCCTCACCTAACCACAAAATTGTTTTATTTAGTTGGAGGTTTTGGAAGGTTAACTGCATTCTTTTTCTCTTATCATGCTCCTTTGCATTTACTTCATTGCTATAGCAAGACAAAAAAGAAGTAGAGAATCTGTTCTTACCCCAATGATTTCTAGACCCCAAGGAGATTCAAATGACCCGCAGAAAAATATGTATGACCCAAAATGAATCCCCAGATTTTACCAGCTCTTCTTTCTTGTTATAAATATCTTCAAAATATTGTTAGAAATGAAGGAAAGATAAGTGAGAAGATTAGGCCCAGTGATGTAGTATTCAAGAGCACTGGAAGGTCCAAATTATGGTGGTGGTGAGCAAAGCTGATCCTGCCCCTTGTAAGACAGACTCTCACACCAGGATAAACTGTACCACAAGCAGACACCTGGCTTCTGGGACAGGACACGCATGAAGCAGCAACACCTCTATCATGCTGACTCACCACTCTGACTTCCAACCCAATCCCAAACCTTCTACTTTCATTTTGTAATGATAACAAAAAAAAACCTTTTAAAAGAAAGAAAGGAATTTTGAGGAACAGACTGGGTTTTGCATAATTGCCTCTTCCTGTCATCTGTAGATTTTTATATGCAAAATTGGCAGATGTGGTGGGTTGCAACCTGAGAAACCTTCTGCAAGTTTCATCTCTGTGGTCCCCTGCTCACTACTTTCTGATTTTAAAGCATTCACTCTAGTTTGGCATCAAGAGTAACCAAAATTACTCATCACGAGTAACCAAAACATCAAGAGTAATCAAAACTACTATTTTAGGCTGCTATTTTTAGGTTGTACAGGAAATACTGTTCACAGTTGTACTGGTGAGATTTCTTTTACACCTTTAGCATGAGTGATATCACAGGTGAAAACTTTCATTTCAAAAGGAGACACATATCTATACTAGCCCCACTAAAATTAGGCAGACTTCTATTTCAGTGCCAGTGTCTAGAAAAAATAATGAACACATATATCATGTGTACCCTAAGCGTTATTGGTGGGATTTTCTAAGAAATGATTAACAGAAATTTAAGAATATCACAAGTTATATCAGAACCCAGATCGTTATGCAGGGTCAGGCTTTGTGCTGTTTTACTTTTTCTTTCTTCTGAGGTCACTCTTAAATTATTTTCTTTGTGGTGGTATAAACTATGTTGAAACCTCTAAACAAAAAAAATGCTGAGGATAGCTAGAAGCATGCAATAGGTTTATCCCTTCTCAGGCTTGGACACAGTATGGTGAACAGAAGTGAAGGTGACTTGATCTTTTTGGCTGTGTCAGCTCTGACACTTCTGCTCCCTTTTTCATGCAATTCTTTCTTCAAGACATAGATATATAGAGAAACCTATCAAACCTCAAAGATGAAGTAGGCAAAGAAGTAATTGTGCTGAAGTATGAAGGTGGTGCTAAGCTGTCCTTTCCTTGCAAGATGTTTGTAGCTTTAGGAAAGCCCTGAAGTGGGCCTTTAAACACAAGATATATTTGAACATCAAAAATTGAGATGGGTGAAGGTTTTGCAGGACAACTGAGCAAAATCCAGGATTAAAGTCCAGCATAAACAGATAGCAATATTTAAGGCCAACACTGAAGGACAGCCAATCTGGACTACTTTGAGGGGCCCGTGAAAAATAAGACATAGAAAATGCTGTACTGCACCCAAGCAATGGTCCACTTAGCCATGTTCTCCTCTTGAAGTGTTTCAGCTCCAGCCTCTCGTCTCTCACACAGATGCTAGTTGTCTTTCCAGTACCTTGTTCTCTGTTTTATAAGGACTCCTAGAAATTATTTGAACTCAGGTTTGGAAACTTGAGAACATATAACAACTTGTTAGGGACCATCATGTTTTCATGTTTTATTCTAATTATGTATGCTTTGCAGTTATCAGGTACAAATACATATAGCACCCTCTAGAGTTAGTTGAAACCTCTCTGGCTTTCAACAGAGTATTAAACCTAATACATTGACAGATTTGGCATCTTTAGAAAGTGCTGCCTGGACAAAAACATCTAAATACAAAGACTTTTCAATGCTTTTTTTTGCCCCCCTTTTTTTTTTTAGTTTGAATCAGGCTGTCCTTCTGCTTTGGTTCAGGAGCTGGGCCACTCATCAACGAATCGGTGACATAGTAGATGGAAAATATGTCTCATTTATCTGAAACTCTGACTCATTACTTAACAGTTATGCACAAAGTAATGATTACAGTTACTAAAAGCTTTAAATTAGTACCAGTTTGATGGAAACTGTCAAACCTATAGTCATTGTTTCTGACAGTATTACGTATTTCAAGTTATTGTAACACTTAGTGCCTTGTTTCCTCACGTACTAGTTTTATGTTGGAAAGGCTGTTTTGTTAAAGACATTTTTTACTGTTTGGGCTCAAAAGAGGATTACAATTTCTCTGGGTGAACTGATCACATGAGGGAGAGGAAGCAAGTCAATTCAGCTTCCCAATTCAAGGAAGGTGTTTTATTCTCTACATATGGTGAATGTAAATTTTATTGAAAGCCCTGAATTAACTGCAGGCTCCTGTTGAAGCTATACAAATAGTGTCATATGTGCCCTGGAAAGAGAGGTTTCATTGTTTGTCTTCTGGTAGCACTCTGTTTTCTGGAGCCTAGAAGACAATTACTTCCTTGCAAACACAGGCAGATTAAATAAGCCACATTTTGTCCTTTTTGCCATCTGCCCCTTGCTTACTTTATTTTAAGCTGCATGACTAAGCTTTACTATCTGACATATGAAGGTGGGACATGCTGTTTTTCTGCTCAGCTCCTTGAGGCTTGTAATGAATCCGAAGAAGCAGAACTGATCTGCAAAGGGGTGAGTTAGAAAATCAGTAACTGTACAGTAATTACTTGCTGTGCCAAATAGCAGGACTTGGATGGTAACATAACAAAATCTCCTCAAGGAAAAGTTTCACACTGGAGGAGAAATATATACTTCTTCCTTCTAAAAATAACCATTGGGCCTGATTCTCTTCCTAATGCAACTACATCTGTGAAAGTGAGACTAGAGAATTTGGTATCTACAAAAACCTATATTATGGGTAATTATAAGAGTAGAGGAGGAGAAGGAGGGGAAAGAGATAGGGGACCATACACTTGAGCTAGCAAGAACACTCTTAAAAGTCCACCTCCCTATTCTCCAAAGCTTCCTTGAAAAACAGAAGCCCACACAATGGCCAGTGTGCCTCAAGGATGGGGAAAAAGCAGAGGTACCAGTAGATGGGGAAAAGCAATGTCTGACATGCAGCTCCCTCGGTGGGCTCCCGCAGAGCCCAGGCAGCAGGCCTGAGGGCCTGACAGGGAGATGATAGAGGAGCCCCTCATTGCAGCATTAAGGGCTGCCACCTTGCAAGCATGAGGAGTATTGCTTTAGAGATGTGCTCCAGCATAGGGCCCACAGGGAACCTTGCTATATCAACTGATAAATACATAATAGCTGGAGTAATGGGTAGTATTTCAGCAGGGTGAGTTTAAGCTAATCGGGAAAATGAAGAAGAAATGAACTGGGATCATTTAGTGAGCGGAAAGGTGAGAGAATCTCCTTCATATATGACTCTCACCTATCTGTGATTTTATAGGCACAGTCACATATATGACACATTAGACAACCTATTTGCCACAGGGATTATCACTTCCCACTTCCAAGAACACAGTGTACTTTTTGGTGTTTCTTTCTCCTTATTTCAAGGTTTTGGAGCAAAAACTGTATCTTCTCTCTCTCTCTCTCTTTTTTTTTTTTTTTTCACTATAGGAGCCCAATAACAACTGAGGTGCCAGGGCATCTTTGTAATACAGACACCACAGCAATGGAGAGATTTCCTTGGTGGTAAATCCCAAGAATTTTGGATTCACCTTGACTAGCTGAAGCAGGAAAGATCTTTGGCATCCCAGCTACCCTGCCTAGACTGACACAGTGAGTCCTGACAGCTGGAGCCAGACTCAGGGCAGTCTGTAGCCCACTGGCTAATGGTTGTCTGCTTTTCCAGGCTGAACTATTGAACCAAATAATTTAGACCCTCTTGAGATTGAGACCTTGTCCTGCAGAGAATGCTGTGTTTTGTTAAAGGTTAATCCATCCTTTGTGTCTCTCTTTAAGGATCCAAAAGCTGTGAGTTGTGGCTTTGCACTATTCCTCTGGCCCAGGACAGCAGGACCAAAGTAGCAAAAAAGACTTGGGCATATGTGAGTGGGATCACGTATCACATACGTGCGCCCTGTGCAGGAGGGCATCCCACGCTTCATGCCTTCTAGGTGCTCCACGACGCCCACAGTGCACGTGTCTTCTGACATGATAGGGCAGGATATGTGCCTCTCATGGGCTACTTGTGGCATTTGCGCATGAGTAGAGGTTAAGAGCAGAGGAGGGCTGAGAAAGGCTTGTAGCTGGCAGAGATGCAGTGCCTTCAAGAACAGAAGGAAAAGTGCAGATGGTTGACATTCTGGAAATGATGTCCAAACCTTCAGAGCTAGGCACTTCCTGAGGGTGGCTAAAAGTTTCACTGGGGTGAAACGACTTTGGAGCTGTCTCCTTTGACTGCAGAAGAGCTAAGGACAAGTATGATCTAGTTTAGGTGCCGCAGCTAACTGTGAAAAGACAGGAGACCAAGAGCAGACCTCTACCTGGACAGTGATACCAGCTCACCAGGCGAGCAAGAAGATCACGGCAGAAGAGATAGGGCTTTATATATTTTGA
Source organism: Crypturellus undulatus (assembly GCA_013389825.1). Classification (NCBI taxonomy): domain Eukaryota; kingdom Metazoa; phylum Chordata; class Aves; order Tinamiformes; family Tinamidae; genus Crypturellus; species Crypturellus undulatus. The sequence continues at coordinate 946,663 of VWPW01032550.1, forward strand.
GCCTCAAACGTCTCTGTATAACAGAGGCGAGGCCCCGGATGCTCAATATAGATGCAAAGACACAAACTCTGTGGTACATTTTCTCCATTTATTCTGGCTTTTGACTTCAATACTTCACTTTTTATACACTCACTGATGCTGTAAAACAGTGTTGTGCTTGATACACTAGGAGACATTTCTGAGTATATCTGACATGCAAGAGAAATTGCTTTAAAAATGAAATAATGCACACTGTTAAAATTATATGATTATTAGAAGCAGGTTTAAGGTTTGCCCTATTATACTACTTTCTTGATCTCATGTATATCAGAGGAACACCATCTAAGATACTTCAGAGAGAAGCTATTCAGTGCAAAACTATCAAATAGATCTTAAAGTCCTCTGTATTTTATTACCTTTAGGTACCAGGAGATTTGTTTATATCTTTGGAGGCCAACTTGTGCTATGATGATAGTTGCTCTGATGGTGCGTGGGCTCACAAAGCTCTGAGGTTTAACATGTCTCCGAGCCAACATAGATAACAGCAATCTGAGAAGACTCCACTGTCACACAAGTAACGTAAAATAACAAAATCCAGGCAGAGCAAATACAGACTTTCTGCCTTTGTTTGAAGTGCTGAAGAAGTGCAGGTCAGAGCTATAAACAGGGAAGGGAGGAAGGAAAAGAATATTTCTATCATTCCTTCAGGAGTTGTTATTAGTCAGATAAACTTGACTAACCTGAAAGATCTGTGCAATTTTTCTTTTGTCTAGTCACATGGGCGCTTACTGTGTAGGTCAAAGACTTTTACTATCCAGGAAGAAAATTAATGCAAAACAGGAATCCTGTGGGATTAGTAATTGTATTCAAATAATACTTTATCTTTTCCCTCCCTTTTCTAATTCAGAGTAGTCTGCTTTACAAAGCACCAACACAAACAGATTTAATATGGCATGGATTCTGACAACCTCAGTTCATGCAGAGCAAACTAGACTCCTTAATAAGATTTCCAGGTTGCAGATAAATCCTCCCTGTGCTTCCCCATCTCCACATTTATCCACTCCCAAGCTCACATAGAGGTCTCACATGCAGGACAGCAATGCCAGTTAAACTCCAATGTGTACAATTTTCTGACACTCCGCTGTAAGGCATAGCCATGCCTTTGTGTTACTCTGTTCTCTGTCAAGAAAACTTTCATATGGTGATAAACCGTCCTGCTGTAAAATCGTAATGATTGGTAACTACTCTGTTTATAACACGTCGCCACTCACACTTGTGCCTGAAACCTTTCTCCACACTGTAACTGAGGAACCAGATTATCTGAGCACTCAGTTCCAGAAGGAGATCAGTGAGGATGGCAAAAAAAATGAAAAGTTTCTCATGGACAAGTCCAGATATCTTATGTTTAAAAATTAAGAGCTATAGATTTCTAGTCTATAAAGCTTATAAAATGGAGGAATCAGTTTTATTTCCATAGGCTTCTGCTTTTAAGCAATAGAATGACTTCTACAACAAGCACCAGTAGATTTTATATACATATACTTTTTCAGATGTAGTTATGAGTCTTATCCCCACGGAGATACTGAGATGGCAGTGTTCTTTAATTATCAGTTTTCCTGTAGAAGATCAGTTCATCTCAGCAGCTGAGCATGCCTTCGCTATCAGTAGCCCCAGGCATGCACTACTTGCTCAAAGTCTACGGAATGGGTCTAGTGCTAGAAACTAAACAGAGATTTGGAGGCTGGTTGTTTTATAGTTTAGGTTTGAGGCAAGCATGACAGTCCTTTCACAGCTGCTGTTCCAGTATTTGAGCTAAAATTACACATTCCTGTATCCCTGGCTGAGTTTGGGGTCTTTTTTTTGTTTGTTTGTTTGTTTTGCCAGTGGTCTGTCTATCTGAGCTAAATTATAGTCATATTAAATTGCTTACCAGCAAAATTATAAAGAAACAAAACTGTTTTCAGGATATATTCAATCATGCTAATGAACAATCCATCAATCCTTTGTCACAATCCTTCCCATAATGCTCATTCCAAACCTGACATACATGGAAGCATATGCAAAGACTAAAAAGTCCTGGTTCTTATGCAATAAAAAAGCTATCCCAAGATACCACCAGTTTGAACCCAATTACAGCTGTGGAGTACTGCACAGAGAAAAAGAACTAATAAGCTGGGACAGACCATTTGGGTTTATAAAGGTCAGTGCCATCACCTTGAATTCCACCCAGGGGACCCCAGGGAACTGCGGCAGCTCATGGAACACCAGTGTTAAACGTTCCTCACTTTTGGTAAGCAGGATAGCTCGCACTTTTTAATTCCCTCCAGGAATAGTCGCAACTGGAATGCATGGCAGTTGTCTGATCTCCAAGTAACATGCATAGCAGAACAGGATTCACGTCTGAAACAAAAGGCTATGTTTACATGAAAGAGCACAGAAACAGAAGAAAAAATTTTCAGCACAAATGCTTTCTCAAGAATCCACTATCAAGGATGTAGCAGGTCTAACGTAGATCACCTCAGTCCCCTGCATCCCCCACAAAAAACAACTATATATAATATAGTTTTATATTACTGCTTTAGTGATATAGTTTTATATCACTGATAGTTTTATATCGGTGCAGATGATAGAATTCTGGGTAACTTCTGTTGAGAGCACTGAGGTCTCATCCAAGCCTCGCTATTCATGAATTAGGCCATTTGTTCACACAGGACTAGCCATAATGGGGACATTCAGAGGTGCACCTTTCTTCACACTAGAGACGCTGTAATCCTATCTCCTAACTAACCTCTGCTGTTGCCCCAAGTTCGCTTGAATAAGAAGTAAAACAGTGAAGCTTTGAGCTGACCTCTTCACAGAGACCTTCGAATGGATAAATCTACTGACCTTTGAGCTCTTGAAGTATAAAAAAATCAGCAAAGCTACTTCAAAGCAAGTTCCAGCTAGTCCTACAAAGAGCTACTTGCTTGTCAAAAATACTTTAAGATCAGCTAAGTCTGCCATTTCCAGTAAAATCACGTTGGACATGTTTTACTCATGTTTTTACTTAACGCTAGGCAGAGTTCCCAGACCAATAAAACTGATGCAGTTTTTGACCCAAGCCCAGTCACACAAGTCCTCCATAACCTGCCCTCTGTCCCCAAAAAAGGAGATCTTACAACAACAGCTATTTAAATTGCAACCATCAACATACCACAACATGAACAGGGACTTCACCAGACCCTCATGTGACTCCCTGCCATGGAGATAGTGACAATCCCCCCTGTCTCCTTGCCAGTAGGGAGCCAGGGCCAACAGAAAAGCTGTGAAATGATGTTTCTGCACAGCAACCAGGACAAAATCCAGACCTCACGACTCCATGGTGCTCCCTCTTCCTAAAGAGGTAAGAACGGTATCCAAAGACAAACCATGAATCCACTGGCAGACTATTAACAGGAAAAAAAATTGTTTCTCTTTTCTTGGTGTCGGCTCTCATGACTGAAGCTATTTAATTCCAGAAACATTTATGCTGCATTTGACTTTGCCAATATGCTAATAGGTCCTGTTTTTTTCCCCTGTTCAACACACATCCTTAAACTAAGATATCAAAACTTTATTAGCTTCAGATGATCACACTTTACCATGAACATATTTGTCCCATAAGATGATTTTAGCTTCTTTTCTCCTGTAACCTCATTTTCAATTCATCAGTAAAACAGTATGGCAGCTGAGCAAAAGCAGGCAAAATGGCCTTTAAAAGACCTTGTGTTTGCAGAGATGGAGAAGAGATCACCACAACAACCCAGCAGATTCTCAGCAGAGAAACTGATGACTGTGCACGCTTCTTCAGATTTATGAAACCCACCAGCCTTTTGGGGCTCCTGCATCTTTGCTGAATTTTGTCCAGAGAGCAAGGTGCCAGGTATGACGGAAACAAGTGATTTGCATTTTTCTCAGCATACCAGGTATAACAGAAAAAGAGTAAGCTAGTTAATAAAGTTGTGTTCTTATCATGCCATCATAACATGTGAAAACCTGGAACACTGCGGGAATCTCAGGAATCCTCAGTATGAAATTGTCACGGTCAAGCATCTGTTTCTTATAACACATTGACTAAGCCTGGCAACATTTGGGCATTTAGTCATTTCACATTGGCTAGGGCTTGATATAAAATATCCCACTTAATTCTTCCTTGCATTCTTCTCTTTAACAAACATTTTTTATTGGCTTACACATAAACTAAAAAAGTGACATGGATCTGAACATAAGAGTCTGGTACTAAACAAGATGAATGAAACTTCTTTTTCCTCTCTCATTGCCATAAAACAAAAGCCCAGATGTTCTCTAATCTCTTCTTACCTTTACTATCTAATAAGTAATTTGTCACATCATAGAAAGTCTTGGTAAGTATGTGCAAACTTTCTTCATATAACAAAATGCCTGCTATCTGATTATTTAATATGCATTTTACCAAAGAAAGAAATTCCTATATTTAATCTGAACAATTGCCATCCGACACATTTCCAGTTCTGAGGTGATGGGAGACTGAGATGGCCTGTAAAACGCATGTCAATCTTCACATATAGTGGAAGTGATGTTTTGTTGCAAGAAGGCTGTTAGCTCTGAAAAATGATCCTGAAAAAGAATTAACATTCTGATTTAAGAATTCAGGAATACTTCCTAGATACATAGCAATACTATCCTGAGAATGGATCATCTTTAATGTATCCACAAAGGAAAAAAATAAAGAAATCAAGGAAGGCAAGGGTTAATGCCATTGAAAATAAGCTATTAAATGAAGAAAGTAAAGAGTAAAGCAGTGGCTGATTAAAGGGAAGGGCAGGAGGGAGAGAAGCTGGAGTTAGATAAATTGGAGATGATGCTAAAGCCCCTCCATAGGTGAGTAAAGAATCTATCAAGACTTAGTCTTGAGGATATTGTACTGGAGAGGCCTATATTGCCTTGAAAGTACCTTATAAGGTTAATAGGGGTCAAAAATAAGCATAAGCAGCTCTTGGTAGTTTTTTAAAGTAACCACATCTAACCTCCGAGTTCATTTTCTACATTTTTCCCGTAGTGTAAATACTCATTTTGTTAGGCATTTTCACAAACAATTTTCATGGAGTGGGAAACATGTCTTAATTCTCCTGTGAGTCTGGATTCCCACAATTCTCAGCCTGAGAAGCAGAACATCTACATTTCTCTGTAGAAAATGTGTCGTGTGTCTTGTGTAGCATTACATATCCTATGGGTGAGCATCATCGTGATCTCCATATGCAGAGTCAAACTGCTCCTGCAGCTGTCACATAGCCAGTGAAATCTGTGCTTTTGTTGGTAAAATGTTATGCGTTGTTATCCACTACCTAAATCACTTAGTAGCAGCAATCATGATGCAACTTGGTAGGTGTCTCAAGACAGACTTTTGCATGTCTTTAAGAGTCTGTACATAAAGGTGATTGAAAGGAGCTACATCTGTAATGTATAAGAACCATGTTAAACTTGGACCAAATGTACACAGATTCCAAACCATTGCTGAGAAAACAAAATGCTGAGGGAACACCCAACTAACCTAAGTACAGGACAAACTAAATTCAGAGCAAATTCAATAATGGCAGGCTAATGTATTTCCTCCTTAGAGTACTTCTGACTAAATTAAGATTCAAGAGTCATGCAGAGGAAGGAAGATAAGGCAGGAAGCTGGACAAAAATTCAAATAATACTTCTGGAAGATGTTGGCTTGTGTACTGGTAGGAAGCCAGATAAGAAGAGAATTCCAAAAGTGCTGCAAACAAGAAAAATAGTAGGCTAGGAAGAGATGCAGGAAGACACAAAATTACCAAAGCAGAGAATAGAAGAACAAGATAATGAAGGGATGCTTTGGTGTTAATCAAAAGTGTCCAAATAATGACACTTTTTAAAGAAGGTCCGCAACTTGAGTGACTTGTTGCTGTGAAAGAGGAAGAGGTAGACATGGATCAGAGCAAATGTCACCTCTGAGTCCCTGAGCCAAGGCTATTTCACCTCCCCAGAGTGAAATGGGCTGTTCAGTGTTTTGTGTGACTAACTCACCCAACCCTGACACTACTCTGCATCCATGAGCCTTTCCTCCAGAAGCTCTGATAGGAGACCAGACCCAGAAAGCCATTGCACCCTTTCCAAAGCACTGCTTAACCTCAGCAGTAGGAACACAGCCTCATAAGGGAGAAAACTCCTTACCAGCTTTGTACGCACACTAGCCCCACTCAAGGCTTAGGCAACTGTTGCTTAGCCCAGATAACAATCTCAGCTTAAACTAGCTTATGATTTCTGTTTCACAAAATTTTCTTTTCTCATATTCCACACCCTTACTCTCTTGCTTAATAACCACATCCTAAATGAAGCTTTTGAGTAAGGTAAGGTAAAACATAAAAGCAAATACCACCTGCATTCTTTATGCAGCAAATCGATCACCCAGTCTACTACCCAAACTTGTTGTTTCCTTTGTTGTGAATTGTAAGCTCTCACTGGAATTAACCCTTATGATATTGTAAGCAATGAAGTAACACTCCAAAAAGCAGATGGAATATATAATATTCATAAAAGATATTACAGGCATTCCCACATCCCTCACAGAGGGAATCAAAGGAGGAGTTGAAGGAGAGGGAAACTAAACAGCATGAGTAAACAACACATCCTTAGATCATGGGAATGGCAGGGAGGATATAAAAACTTGGCAGATGGATGTTTATTCTGCCCTCTAACAGCAGTGTGCAAGCACACTAAGCATTTCTTCCTTGCATTCTGGCCAAGGATCTGCACCTCCCTGCACAGCAGAGGATGGCAGCAGCATGGGTGCAGGCAGGAGAACCTGCCATTTCTCAAAAGCCAGGGTTAGCCTTTGCGTTAATTAAGGCATCAGGATCCATTGCCATCCTCCATCCTTATTACTAGCCTTGGATTTTATGCTGTATTTCATGCCATTTCAGAATTCTGTATGAATAAATATGAAAGTCAAGACCTATGTGCATCTCTTATGCACACAAGGCAGTACAGTACATCACGTACTCACAGAATCTTATTAAATTTCTCTGAGACACATAATCCTGTGAACCTTATTCTGTAAACACAGGCAGCAGTTGTACTTCACTTCTCCCCTCTATCCTTCGCAATCTCCCCTCAGTATTCTCCTCAGTCAGTATCTGGGAACTGAGCAGAAACTAAGCAGCCACATATGTGGATAGGGTACCAGAAGACATGTATTAGGTAAGGAAGAAAAGCTTGATCGGAGAGCAAAACTAGTGCATTGATCATTTACCAATTACTTAAAGGTATCTGTGTATTCAAAACAAAGATGATAAAAACAGTATAAGAGATGAAAGAGGTTTGAGGTTTTATGTTTTTAGGGTTTGATTTTCTGTTTTCTGTAAGAGTCCTATTAATTTATGAGTGAGAATAAAATTGAAGCGAAAATTATTCCATTTTATTAATTATTCTATACAGTTGGCCCATGATAACAATTTGGAACAATTATGCAATTGAATAACTCTTAGCTGTAGTACAGCACAGTACAAGAGCAATCTTCCCAATAACACGAGTAGAACAGGGCTACAATAATAGAGGAGAATTGGGAGTCTGAAAGGAAAACTTTGCTGCTGACAAGTTTTGCAACAGCTGATCACACCTTGCTCATTTATAATTGATCTTTACATCGCATAGAAAAACTGGCACCATAAATTGAATTTGTGGAAAAGACAGCGTGCTAGTTGCCCCAGCAGAAATGCACCATCAGGAAGAATCAGATTTTGAGTTCTTTGGTAAGGAGTGAGAAACCCTCAGAGTTAGAGCATCTTGCCTTATCTGACAGGTGCTGAGTAAACAGAGAAGAGAAATCAGCAGGCTAAGCCTGTTTTATCATTGTCTCAAACCCGATACATGACAGGGACTTAGGCCAAGCTTAGCCAGGCATTCAGGTACATGTTTAAACCTAAAGACAGGCATTGTCCTGATAGAATGAGTGACACTATCAGGCTTGCAGTAAGGTATATGCTTCAGCGTTACAGAGAATAGGGAAAGTAACCCCAGCCTATCTCTCTGGGGAGGACACGCTTGAATTCCCTGCATGAATTAGAGCAGCCACTTGCAGCTATTTGCTGAATGTGAACTTTGCTCTTTTAATGGAAATAGTAACAATTACGACTGCAGTAGCTCAGAACCAGCCCATTGAATCCTGCAGCTCAGGCTGATCATTCTAATCATTATTGATTAATAATGAAACTTGTGCATTTGCACCCAAGAGGCACTCGAGGGAAGAAAAATAAAATAAATTTTAAAAAAGGCTACATTTATTCTGCAGGATGTTTGATCCACTGCCCCCACAATATATGACTCCTACAGCACATGGTTGCAGGATAAGGAAAATCAAACACATTCTTTTTATTAGTTAGCAGTAATGACCTTTTATTTTTGATTATTTGTGCATTAACAGCATGGAATGGAGATGTGCTATGTAGGGAAGTTATTATTTGCTAATTTGCAGCTTTTAAAATACACAGCACACTATCTATTATGTATCATGCATTACAATTACAACAACAGTTTAATTAATCACCAGCACCCTGTTTTGTATCAGTCTGCTGCTGAATTCTGGGTAATGGCGTTGTTTACCATTTAGCAAGTAGCAACATTTCACTCTGTTTCACTACATTAAACTGCTCAAATAAAGCAAACGGATATTGGAAAGAGTTGGCCATCTGCCTTTATTTTCTTTTACTTTTGTTAAGGAAAGGGAAAAAAAAAAATAAACCCCACTACTGCCTCTGAAAGGAGAAAGAACACAGCCATGAAACTGATAGTGACAAAAAACACCCTTTTTTATCAGGTCAAAATCTCATCTAAATGCAGTTCTGATGAATGGTAAAAAGCTTGCTTTGTGGATTTGGAGTGGGTCTCAAGACCAGCAATGAAGTCTAATGATTATTTAATGGTGCCGCACTTGAAGCAGGATTATGTGAGACTCTCTCTCCCGTTAAGAGTTTGATGAATAGGTTTTGTGACAGCCATTTAGGAATAAACAAGAATTCATCAGTCTGCATAAGAAGAAGCCAGTTTATAGATTAAGTTTCTTGAGGTAATTCATGAGGTCAGTCCCATTTAGATGTAGACTATTAGAGCTCAGCTTTTGAGAGTGGCCATACAAGAGAGTTACTCCAAATGGACCCCTCTGATACAAAGCCCCCTTTCAGAGGGAAGCCTGAAATTTTTATGACCCTGCTGCTAGGAAGCACATCAACTTGTCACTGTGAAGATCTGCTGGGGCAAGACCTCATCACTCTATTAAAGAGCTCTGTGACCCTATTGATTTGAAGTATTTAAAGCAGGGGTGAAGTTCAAAGCAATTTCTTTTCTATACTATTACTCAGCCTCTCTGTGTCTTGGCTCTAAAACATCTGCTGTCAGTTCCTCTCTGGTGTCTGACTCTGGAATCTGTCACTGGAGAACAGAGTAGTTTTATTTAGAATAAATTGGATTCCTTCTCAGTTTTCAGCATTTCGTATTGTGATCAATGGTTTACACTCCTTCATGTGCCAGGAGACTTAACTGCCACTGTGTCCCTTTATGTCTCTTTAGAGCGGGACTCCACCGGCGCTGGCTCCTGAGGCTCCGTAATCGAATCTCCTCAGTCCGCCAGGTAAGCGGCCGCTGGCTTCCCTAATTGGCCAATCAATAAAAATAATAAACTTTCACTTTCAAAAGAGAAAAGCAGAAGGGAGAAAAAAATCCCAGAATGTCATTCTGGAACCAAAACCCTAACAGGATCCTTTATGTGTATTTGCTCAGAGGGGGAAAAAAAGACATCGAGTAAACAACTCCATTATTTTTAAATGTCAGCAAGTAAACCTTGTAGCTGGTTTTCAGAGGTGTTTTTTTCCAAACAATCCAGGCTCCTCTGCTTTTCTGCAGAAGCTGCAGGAGCCAGGGAATCTTCTCAATGCTTAATAATACACCAGGTTGGTGTATTTATTACTGACGTGTTTTTTGACACCAGGAAAGTTATTAGGGAGCAAAAGATTAATAATCAGCTTGGTGATGTCAAGCAAAACAGTTAAGATAAAAGGATGAGAAATGTGTTGGAAATGGTAATGAAATGGTTACAAAAATATTAAAGATAATGATGCATAGCAACAGAAAGAAATTAGGGTTTTCATATGGAAGATAATTACAGACAGGATTACATAGAGCAAACCTATCAGTTATCTTCACTCAGGGAACCAACTTGTGATGCCATGAAAAATGCACCTTCTCTTAGGGGCTGCGTTGTCAAATTGCTATCATGCTCCTACCTTACCCGCCCTATTAAGACACATTTTGTCACACATTCTAACTAATTGCCTAATGTAACTAAGACAAAGGGGCTAGATTTTAACAGATGGAAACATGTCCATTTATTTCAACCAGTTTGTACTAATTTATGCTGCCTATGACTCTACCCCATAATATATGCTGTTGTCTTTTTATTAATACTTTCGTTTTACACGAGGCTACTTTAAAAATTAAATGGGCTTCTAGGGGAATGAGTTATGTTTATTGCAAGAAGGCGATTGCACGGCTGATCCAGTGGTATCTTTAAGAATCTGGAAGGCAGAAGACAGATGTACCTTTTGCTTGTCAATCAAAACGCATGTCCTTTACAGCTTTGTATTTTCTCTAGCCAGCAAGGAAATGGTGTTGCTGCTGTCTGAGGTCAACAGTAAATACCCTGGCAGAATCCCTGCCTGCGAATTTTCAATAAAGAAGGCACCAAAGATTAGGGAGGCAGATAATAGTTTGTATTCTGTTCCTCTGAGGAAAGGGTTGATAAACAAAATTCTAAGCCATTTCTTCTATCTTTCATTTTAAAAAATGGAGCTGGTAGGAGTCACTGGAAACAGAACACCATTACAAGCTGATATCATCTTGAGTTCATGCCGCTGAATATGTTGGCATTTACGGCACAGTCTCCCAGGGCACATTTCAAAATGAAACTGAAACTTGATGGACCAACTGTACTCCATTAAAAAAATTATTTAAAAAAACCCTTTTTTTCCCTCTGGTCTAAAGGAAGGGGTAGTTTCAAAATGCTATTTTTTTCATATAATTCTTCATGCTGAAGGTCAGTCCAAAGGCAACAAATAAGAGCTTTTTTTTTCTCATCTTTTATTTTAGATTATGAATGATGCAAGAATTTATAGAGCGTGCAAATTTATTACCGTGTTAATAGGGCCCCCTGTTTATATCCGGCAACATATGTTATATCCAGAATCACTAGGAAGCAGCAGTGTTTTTAGGGATGGAGGGGGAGGCAATTAAAGAATTAGGCCTAATTACCGTGAAAAATCTCTGGAAGAAACATGGAGAAATCTTTTGCAGAATAAACACAAAGAAAATGCAGGAAAATATTCTCTAACATAATCATTGTTTTAAACCACATTTCTAATCCATGCTTGCATTAACATAAACCACAAACAAAACAAAAAATCTCAGCTCTAGAGTTACCTTTATTTAACTAAATGTAAAGAAACAGAATTTGTTCCTGTGTAGAAATAGTATGTGTCTTAAGAATCTGCGTAGGTGTCCAAACAGCTGAGTGTACAGTGAACCAAACGCTCGCTATAAAGCAACCCGCCTCTCGTTTAATTCGGGCTCCGGTTCTAGCAGACAGGGAGAACCCCTTTTCCTGGCACTGATAAAGGGCTACAGGAAGAGGAGCAGCAGGGCTTTACAGAAGGTGTCCGTGTTTCACTCCCTGCCTTGTTCAAAGTCACTCTTAAAGGTACCAGGCTGCACGACAGCACTTTAAGAGAACTGGGAGAAAATGTCTCATTTAAAGGATTTTTGGCAGAAAAAATGGACATGCAAAATAAACATTTTTAGCAAGTGAACAAGCAAGTAAAAGCTGGAAGAAATTTTCTGGTAAAAAGAAAAAAAAAAAGAGATGCATATCCCACTCCTTTAATTTTTTATTTTTCTGTATGGCCGTCCTGTCCTTCAAGGAGAGAAAAGCTTTAAGTGCTATGAGAAGTGCAGAGACAGAATATGGAGGATAAGCATCAGGTCACCAAGACATTGGTTATGTGAGGCGTCACAGTAAAACTTCATAATCAAAGTACTAGAAATTCCATTTTCCTTCCCTGTCTTTTTTTTTTTTTTTTTTTAAATATGAAAACATTATGAAACATTATGACCAGCTCAACAATTTTCTCTTCCTATTATAAAATGGAAATAAGATTCAGGAAGTAGAGCAGCTTCTCACTGTGGAAGCAGTCACAAATATTGCGCTTTTAGCATTGATCGCTATAACCAGAAACAGGCCACTGGAACGGACTTTTTTAAGGGAGAAATGTGGCGGGGTAACAGACATAAGGTTTGCTAAAAGCACTCTGCATTCAATAACTCATTAAATATAGAAATCACTGTCTGAATTTAGCTTTGGTAAAGCTATGGATGATAGAGGTGTTCTAGCAGGGGAGTATTTGTCCATGGGTACCTGTTTCTCAATAAGTAGATTTTGGAGCCACCTCTTTGGGCAAATAACTATCCTGTGCATCATTCTGCACCTCTCTGCAACAGGCTTAGGATCTTATGGTGTTTTATATGCTAACTATTGATCTCCTCTATCTGTGTGTTGCATCGTACATCTTTGTCTTTAATCATTCTTCCGCTACAGGTGGGTTATCATTTTTCCAATGCATGTATATTATGAGATTTGCCACCAACAGAGATAATATCTCCCCATTCTTGGTTGTTTAGTGTGAGTAGTTCCTATCCTGAAGTATTATTAATCATGTTGTCATCACTTAAATAATAATCAGCAACAATTATTTCTATTTTCACAAAACCACTAAAACAATAAAAAGCAAACTGATATTAATTATTAACAAGTATGAAGGGAACATGTGCTTTTTTGAGACAGATTTTTTATTTTTCATCTGTATTACAGTGTCATCTAGAGGTACTATATAAGATGAGGGTGATGCTGTCTTAGGTGCTGCAGAAAGTCCAGCTTAAACGAGTAGGCCAAATAACCAGGACAGGCAGAGCCAGAGCTGGAAATCAGAGTTCTGACTCAGTTGGGTTCCCTAGAGTGCTGCTCCAGTGCTACTTCCCACGAGGGCTGGTACAGACCACCCCAGCGCATCCCTCCTCCTGCTCTATCTCAGCAGCACAGAGGAGGAGAGTATCACCTGCCTTCCTCTGCCTTGGGCAGCTGCATTTGGCAGAGGGGCTGCACTCTAAAGATACTGCATATCTGCCAGGCTTCTTGGAGCAGCAGCATTGCCCTGGTGTTACCTGCAGCAGGAAGCAGATGAGCTGTGCATTCAGCCCAGCACCGGTGCACGCTTCAGCTTGCCCAGATCAAGCGCTAAGGGATGAATAAACGTGCAGGGAGAGGGGAACTGAGGGCGCGGGGGTGGTGCAGGATTTTGGAGACAGGGGACGAACATTTCTCAAATTTGTGGGGTTCAAGTGCAGCTGGATGCCTTACAAGTGGCTGCTTATAAACTAGTGTAAAAGAAAAGGATCGGGGAATGTAGCCCGTGAGGCTGCCCTGTGCAGTGCAGAGGGAAGGAAGTGGAGGCAGAAGAGCATCTCCAGCAGGTGGGCAGCAGAGCCTGGGAGCAGTGGTGGCTTTTCAACTTGTCCATGTCTCCCCTAAGCAATGCAGATGCCAAGCTCTGCTGCCTGGTCAAGGAGGGAGGAGGTAGCGGTTGCAGCCAGGCTCCTCAACAGCGCAGGTATTGAGGTGTTCCTGGGTACTCCCAGCCTTTGGGGCTCATCCAGAAACTGGTATTGTGGTCGATATTGAGCTGTTTGTTGCTGGAAACCCTGGAATGAGACAGAAAATGAGTGGCAGGGTCACTTGGTTAGAAGTTTGTCTTCCTTCCTCCCCTGGGGTGGAGAAAAGTGACCATCCCAGATCTGATGCCCACTCTGTGGTTTGAAAGCACTGGTACATTCATGAGAGCAGGGCAAGCTTGAGCAGGCACTTGTCCTCCTGCACTGATCTCGCCACAGAAATGCCACGGGTACATCTTGTGTGGACTCACACAAGGTGAGTACACTGTGGCCAACAACAGGTTAACGGGCCGGTTTGGCCCTCGTCCTATCCAACTTTTCTCTCAACAGTATCTACATAAGAAGGGAGAAATTAAGGGAAAATAAAGACTTTTTCTATTCCATAAAATAATAGCAATATGTTCTAAATTGCTGATATCATAACACAATAAATTCTGTCTAGAATCTAGAAGTAGAATCACATACTATGGGGTACAAAGCAAAATCTCAAGAAACACAACCCTAGTATAAAACCTAAAACAATTCACTGCTTTGCATGACAGAATGTAGTGCATCACCTTTCTTGAAGTTATCATGTTTACCACTATTTGTTTGCACCATACATTATCACTACATATGGCTGTGCTTCACATACCTAGTAGATAATAAACAGATTAAATCACAGATAATAATCACAGATTTGTGTGGAAAAACTTGTTGTTTTAGGGAAACTGGAAAGTGGCAAAAGTACCTTTTCTCTGATGGAACTTTATTTTCCTGCAAGAAGAGGGAAAGAACACCTCCTGAGCTGTTATACAGCTCATCTTTCTATCCTGTATTTAAGAGTCTGCAATATGCTTTAAATTTTTCATTTTGGTTGAGAATAAATATCACACTTTCAGTGATAACATGGCGAGTATGAAGCCACATATTTTTTCAACTATTATTCCTCTCGTCCTTCAGCTCTTCTACCTCCTCAGCTAGATATACTTGCTCCATCCCTTTTCATACATCTTGACTCCCATGCCTAGTGTCTTACAAGCACATCCCTCAAGCAGCTGCCATTGATCCCTCCACATTGCATTGCATTAATTTCTTCTGGGAGAAATCTTGCAAGACAGCCTGACTTCCCTTCTCCTGTCTGCTGCTTCATTTCTTTTCATGGTACACTCAGGCTGTGCACAGTACAGTCTTACAGAGTGTACACAGTACATTCTTACCTATAGTTCTCCTCCAAGATCTTCCACATGCTGAAATAATAACTTCCCCTCATCTGTTTTCCCTAACATCTCTTCTCATTCCATCCTTCATCTTCCAATAAAAATATAATCTTTACATCCTCTGCCTCTTTCATCTCTCCCTTCTTTTGTACTTAGATGATAATTATATTTTCATCTCTTATACTAAAAAAATCAATTTGATTCTTCCACCACTGCTTCACTCTTTTCATCTGTAAACTACTTACTTGATGCATAGTGTGTCCCCACTGTCCAGAGATCCTCTCCTCCATTTCCATGCTCATCTCTCTTCACTGGCTTATACCATTTGCTCTTGGCAAAGTGCTCCCACTGAAAATCTTGAACAACCTTTTTCAAAACTTTTCTCATCCTTTTGTTAGACACCTTTGTGCAGGAAAATGCAATCTCTCTTCATAATTACAAGAAACCGTGTGACTTCTGTTAGTGCAGCAGGGGTCTGGATGGGAAAGACCTGCCTGCAGAGATGGTGAAGGTTTTCCTATGTTCATGTTCAAGAAATCTCTCACTTTTTTTGTCTTCTTCAGCTCTATTTATGCAGCATGTTCTTTAGAAGAACTATGCTACTTTTCTTCCAGGTTTCACAGAAGCACAGACCTATGCACATGCTTTTTCTTCTCCTTTTTCCTCTAAACTCACTTCTGTTTCTGTGCCTTTCTATTCAGAGCTCTAGCCATCTGTCCAAATTACAGCCCTTAGCTGTTTCTATGACACCTCCTTGTGAAGAGTCACGATCAGCAAAGTTAAAACATAGGTTTTCATCACTCCTGTCCCAAACCCTCCACACAGCCTTCTTCCCCCACCCTATCAATCACGCATAATCTTGTTATCATCTTTGGCTTGGCTTTTCTCGAGACTTCCACATCTCATCAATGCTTAAGCCCTACAGAGTGTTTCTGCAGAATATTCCTCAGAGAGAGCTTTAGCAACCCTGACAAATTTCTGAAAAGGTTGCCAAGATCATGATATAGCTTTCTGTTTTGCCATTGGCCTTCAGAAATGCAGTGTTATATCCACTCAAGATGCTGCTACAAGACTATCTTCTCAATTCACTCCCCAGAAGTTATTACCCTCAGCTGCCCTCCTCCTTCTCATTAGCCTACCCTTATATTTAGGATATTCCAAGAGTGTACCCACTGGGTGGATGCATTTTTCTCCTTCCAAATTTCACCTTGTAACACTTTTTTCAAAAAATTCTCACAACAGTAGGTCATTGGATATAGATTCCCAAGTTGTGACCTTAATTGCCACAGGGACATTCATTTGAAATGCAGGTCCTTAAAAAAGCTTTCCATAAGCCTAGAAGATCAGTGACTTCCTTGTTATTGTAGTTCATTCCTAAAGCAGTTCCCTACATACCTACATTTCTACCACTGGACATACCAGCCCATCTCCATCATGGCAGAATTGAGTAGACAGGGGTTGTCTCATGCCAGAGTCCAACGAGATGCTCCCACATGTCAGATCTGCAAAGCCTGAAGCACTG
Organism: Crypturellus undulatus; assembly: GCA_013389825.1. Classification (NCBI taxonomy): domain Eukaryota; kingdom Metazoa; phylum Chordata; class Aves; order Tinamiformes; family Tinamidae; genus Crypturellus; species Crypturellus undulatus. Next base: position 963,154 of record VWPW01032550.1, read on the forward strand.
TGACCATCACAGAGACAAACTAGGAGGAGGAGTTGATGGCAATTTTCTTTCTTAGAACCACAGAGCACAGTCAATGAACTTGGGATACAGAAGACCCAGATTCAAAGCTACAGTTCACCTAAGAAAATCTAAATTAACTTTTTTTTTTCTTTTTCTCTAAGAATGTAAATATTGTCTTTCCAGCACCTAAAAATATTTAGTAAAAATATTTAGTAAAAATTAATATTTATGAAAGTAATTTCAACAGAAGAAAAAAAAAGAGAGAGAGAACAAACCCAAAAAACTAAGAGAAAAGAAAACCATAAAACAATATGTCTTAGCAACTCTGGAACTACCTCATGCTTGAAGTCCAGAAAAGAGGTATGAATATATACCCTGACAATTCAGGTGAGACTACATGTAGCTGGTGACTTCCAAACTAAGCTGTTCACCTCATCTTCAAAGAATATGAAATTAACCTGTGAAACCACCTATATCACTTTTGCAGTGCTTTTGTTTAAAAAAAATAAATTTTTATACTCCAAATATTAAAGGTACATAGTAGAGCTTAATTAATCTCTCAGAGTAGGTACATCACAAAAGGTTTGGAAACCACTGAAGTAGATAAGAATGGGACATTATTTCTCCATTCATGTTGTATAAAGAAAGGACTGAGCTACTTCTGCTGAGGCAGTGAAGGTCTCTGGGGCTGTGGACAGAGAGATGCTTCCCTTGGGCCTGGGTGAAGCAGTTCAGTCTCGTTGAGAGGTGCAGTTCATCCCATTGTTGCCTCTACAGGCATTTTGGCAAGTGTGCTAGGACATTTTAGACATTTGTGACCATTACTAGGCACCTAAATCTTGGCTTTGGCTATGCAGAGAGCCTCAGCAGCGGGGACTCTGAAATGAAGGCAGCACAGTGCCAATCCTCCGTTTCTCCTGTGCATCTGACCAATAGAAAAATTGGAACCTGCTGCAGGTTTGAGCAGAAAACTCAAGGACAGCATATGTAGCTTACAGAAGGGAGATGCCTTTGATCCCACATTACTGTTATACAGGTAATAATAATGAAGCATAGAGCTAATAATCTTACTAAGGAGCAAGGCAATAACCATAGGGGTAGCATTATCTTTACTAGCCTCATTCACTCCTCCCTCCGCACTTCTTGCTCCCAAAGCACCTTCTGCTCTAATTGGGTGCTGTATGCAGCCAAAAAGGCTTTCTGGTGGACCCACAACTGATCTTGCAATTTCATTATCAGGGTAGACACAATTCATTTTGTCTCATTTCTGTTTATGTCTGTCTCGTGTTCTGCTGTCTATAAACAACCAAGGAGACACTGGGATGTTCTACTAGCAGGATGGCTGGGGACCAGTGCAAGCTCGTGTCTGGTTTGGAGCTGATTCTACCATATTCGAGAGTGAAGATTCATTCTTTGTGTCTGACCTGCTCTGGTTGAACAGGGAGTTGCATGGAGGGTTTCTATTCCCTGACTGCTTAATCTTAGAGGAGGCTTTTAGGGCAAGTCCTGGCCGTGCATTAATTCAGAAGTCAGGTGCATGTTATAATTATCACTCAAAGTGCAGTTCTCTCTTTGATGAGAATTCCTTTCAGTAAAATCATAGTCAAGGACACCTGTAGAAAAATAAATCTGAAAAGACTACAGTGAATATATTTTTACAAAACTTTGAGAATTATTTTATTAATATAGTTTCTCATGAAAGATGTTTTAATCAGATTCCTGACATCCTCACTAGTGCTACCTGGTATGGATATGGAGAAGCATGAAAAGCAGCGGCAGAGACACCCACAGAAGCAACACTGGTGACAGCAGCCAGAAAGCTTTAATTTTACCGTGAACCTCATTTTTGCTTTAATTTTACCATGAACCTTATTTTTAGACTGTCTCTTTCATAGGGAGAAAGTGCATCTTATAAAGGCTGTGAGCTTGTGTAAAAAAATTTGCAATGCTTACCCAAAATCCATTCCTCTAAAGGACCTGAATAAAGGCAGAGTGTTAAATATTGATCTTAAATATTTATACCTCTTACATAATGCTAATGCTAAATTTTATCAGCGATAAAATGTAATTTTTAAATTTCATAATTATAATTCTTTTAACCTTTCTTTCTCTCTCTGCATGCTGGTTCTTTTTGGAATATCTTTGTGTCTACTGTGGTGTTTTAATCTGGATCAGGAATGTACTTTTGAAGCGAGTCTCCCCATCGGCCTCATTTACCACACCTGGTTTGCATTGCAGTGCTGTCTTGGGTGACATGAACTGGTTTATTTGTACATTATGTTTTGAGGTGGGCTCTGGAAGAGCATCTAATATCACTAAGAGCCTTTCAGTCCACACAACCAGAATAGAGTTATTCTAGGACAAAACACCTGAAAGACATAAAGTGCAGACACACTGTCAGCATCAGCATTTTTCACTCTGCAAGCCCCCTTCCTTTAGGCCACGCTGCATGTCAGCATGGATGAGGCCTGGGGGAAAAAGCTAGGTTGAAGCATAGAAGAGATATGCTCTGTTTAAATTAATAGGGATCTGATGGCTTTGAATATTGTTGATTAGGCACCATGAAGTGCTTGAGAGGACCCACAGCTCAGAGTAGCACTCAGAGGAAACAGATGTGCTCTGCAAGAGAAGCACCCCCTGCCCAGGACATGCAAGTTAACTCCCCTTGGGCAGGCTGGGGAGAATAGGCTCGGCCATTGGCAGGTTTGGTCAAACCTTCCAACATATTTTACAGGTATGCATTCATGTTTCTCAGTTGTTTTATATGCCCGGCTTTCTGTCCTGGGAAGTCTGAGTTTATTAGACATCCATTATAATTGACACATTGTTGCAGTAGGGGTGAATAGATGCATTAGACAGATGATCTTAATTGGCTTTCATCCAAAAGAATTAAAATAAAAAGACAGCTGAATTTCATTCACATTTTCAATTAGTAAAACTTCCTTTCATTATTATAATGCCTGCTGAAACAGCAGCCACATCAGGGTGACAAATCCCGTTATCATGCTTTCTGCAATTGTCTTCCAAAAAGGCATCTATTGAAAGCATTGTCTGAGCCTGTGTATAATGCTGACAATCAAGCTCTGCTCAGAAAGCTGGGGGAGGGAGTCTGACTGTGATCCATATAGAAATGCATTTCTTTCCCTTGCTGCTGGCTCTTCAGCGCCGCGTTCTTGTGTTGGGGCAACGTGCTCTGACAGACTCTGCGTACTAACAAGATCAATCACCGAGCATTAGTGGAATTCTCATGCTTTCCACCTATTTTTCTTTGCTTTCTTTATGGAGCGTGATCCTCTGCAGGTGTTATTTGTTTGTCAGATTGTTACATAGCAATGTGGAAATAATATTTTTTTTTAGGGAGTAGATAACAGCTAAACTCATATTGCAGACAATGGCTTAATACTAAAGTACTAATCAAAAAGAATGTGAAAATAATTCTTTAGGCATTAGGAGAATAAATAAATGACTCCTTGGGGCTGGGGAACAAACAAAGGCACATTAGGGCTTTTTTAAGCCCCTTTTTGAGCAGCTAACCATCCTAGTACAGTTGTAAGGGCATCCCAAATTCTTATTTTAGCCACCACACCTAAGTTAACCAGACAAAGCAATATTATTTATTTGTTCCATATGTGAGAGTGAAGAGCAACATGTGCAAAACCAAGAAAATCAGCTCATTTGGGACTTGTGTTATCCAGTTGCCTTTCATTGAATTACATGCCAAGAACCAAATGTATTGCCTGAGGGGTGATTTCCTTTTATTTATTTAACTATTTACTTATTGAATTGCTCCAACTTGTATAATTTCCTATATCATCTAAGTTTTGACAGTCATAATCTCTTATATCATCCCACCTGAAGCTACAGATGTGGACCACAACCCTCATGTTGTGGGATGATGTTTCACTTTTCCATGTGCAGAAGATGGGATCCATTAATGTCAGACATCCTAAGAAAGTATAATCGGCTGTTGCCAGAAATTAAGTTCATAGGCTGAACACTTGGCACTCTGATGCCACAGAATTTCTTCAAATGATAAGTCTGGCATGGATGAAGGGCATTAACACCTCTACCAAAGTCTGTATTATCTTTACACAAGGATATCAAATATTTAATCCACTTTAAGTCTTTCTGGTTTGTGGATTACTCAGGATTTTTTTGTACCAGAACTCTGCAATTTTGCCCATGTAAAGTCAAACAGTGAGAATTTCATAGATAATATCTATGTTTTCAGTGTGCCCAAATTATACCAGTTTCTTTTGCATCATGAGGAAAATCTGGTGGATCTCAATGGAGCTTTATGGTCATCAGGACATGCAGACAAAATGATATGTATCCATCTAAAGGATTGGTCATAACTGATATCCTTCTATACTAAAAACATATCCCTCAAAAGTCCGGTGATCTCACATTATTTTACTTTATCATTTACAAAAGTGCTGTTTGAGAAAGAACAGGCAGAGACACATCCCTGGAGGAGGAAAAGCTGTGAGGCAGCACAAAATAACCTGCAAGTCAGGAGATGCTTTTTTCAACTATTTGCTTCCTTTGCAGCCCTGCAGTTCCCAATGCTAATATACACACGTTCCCTCAATTATTATCATTCCATGCATTTTCACTGAGATGGTTCCCAAAGCATCTGTGAGACTTTTCATCCCACTTTCCATTTTCCTTCAGAACAGCTTCTCTGAAGACTGAGCTGCGAGCAAAGTTGGAGGAATCCTAATTGCCCATCTATAATGAAAAGCCTGAAGAGAGAAAAGGATTGACAGAAAGAGAGACATCTCACAAAGGTATCAAGAACCAGATTGACTTCAATTTACCATGAAAAAACAGCTCTATATCTCTAGGTTCTTCTGTGCCCTCCCCACCAGCTCCCATCTCCTTTGGAATAAAACACCCTGGAATCTTAGAGCAGGCTCTGCTGTCTCAATTTATGAGGAGGAGAATTTCCTTAGGAAGATTCCTTCCAGTACATTGCTGATCAGTAAATTCATTGTCACCTAGTTTATACAGGTCTACTGGAACATTTCATTCATTTTTATAAAATATTGTGAGATTTTCAGTTGGAAGACACTAAGTAAATGTAGTTATTACCTAGAGAAATGAATTCCACATTGTTTTCAAATTAATGTTGTTTGTACTTTGCATTTTCTCAAATTTCTGTTCTGTCTCATGTGCATATAACAATCCAGCACAACCGGGCCGTACCAGCCTGGGAGAGTTCCTCACTCCCAGCCATACCAGTTTTCTTTTTTACTTTTTCATCTGGCTGGCTGTCTCCAAAGGATTAATTAAGCATTAATTTAATATCTGTCAGCATTTCCGTTAAGTAAAACCAAGGCATCTTGCTCTTGGTCAGGCTTCTGGTAAGGAAGGAAGTGTGTTTATTTTTTAATGGCACACTGGAGCTCCCAAAGTTGCTGTAAAGCATCCTTTATAAAATATGAAATTTAAAAACAAAAGAATAAACCAAAGCCTGAAACTAAAAGCACTAAGGAAAGATGATGAAAAAGGGAAGAACACAAGCATTTCTCAGCCTTCCTACTAGAGATCCATTTTATAGCTAATGCATTTAATGAGTCAACATTGACATATATTGCCTGAAAACTCACTGAATTATTGAGTACCTGTGGTATGGATTATATGGAAAAAGTAGTTTGAAATGGCTTTTTCCTCTGTGCAAATTTAATTTTATTTATGCTCAGCTACAGTTATTTTCCAATGTTGTTATTAGATGAGTTCATCTTTCCTGTATATTTTAAAGAGCTGATGTGGTTTAGTAAAAAAATAGACATTTCACACAAGCTTTAGAAGCATTGGGGTCCAAAAACACCTGAGGAAAGCTTAACTGAAAGAAAGACAAAAGAATAAATCAACAGCAACAGCATTTCTCTAGTACATATGTCTACCAATTTGCCCTGAATAAAGCATCTGCCATATACTGAGCTTTTTTGCAGATGGATAAATATTAACTTGGTTTGATTTTTGTGTGTGTATGTCCTCTAAATAAGTAATAACAATCTGAATATTTTATTTTTTCCCTTGGGTAATGGGAAGGCACGTTGTTGGTGAGATGAAGAGGGAGGCTGCTCCAGGCGCAGGTACAATGTAGCTTTCATTGCTGACCTCTTTATTAAATTTTCAACTTCCACGCTTAGGTGGTAGATTGGTTTGGCATAGATTAGAGAGGAGGTAGAAAAGAAAGCTGTCTCATTAGGCCTTCCCAATATGATGCTGTAGCGCTGACTTGGCACCATTCTTTAGTGCCCTGCAAATGGACAGTTTTCCACGAGGCACCGTGTCTGCAGCCCCTACGCTCTGGCTCTGCTTTGCCGACATTTCTCTGCAAACCTGGCCATGGATGACACACCAGCAGGAGCCATATTAGTGATATCAGTCTTGTCAAAGACAGCTTTGAGAGAGATTATTTATAGGGCTGGCTAGTAAACAAATTCATTTTGTGAAAGACGTTTCAAAATGTTGACATTGCTCCACATCAAAATGAAAAAAATGAAAATAAGAGCTGTCAAACATTTTTTTTTTTTCCGGAAGGAAATAAAGATCCCTGAGAACAGCCAATAACTGGATTGTGAAGATATGTCCCAGGATGTGAGAATAGTGGACATCAGTCTCTATTTCCCCTGAGCCTGCAGTGTAACAGTTTCCCGTGGAAAACGCACATGATCAACAGTTTTGCTTCCAACTTCAGTTGTTAGCCATCTAGCGTAATTCTGCTTCATCCATCTAGTCCAAACAGCTTGGTATTGTGTGCTGTGTTTCTTTAGTACTCTCACTTGGCTAATTAAACCCTTCAGCTCCTTTTCTTCTTATTCATCTCATACTTAAATATACCAGTGTTCCTAAGGAATGAGATTTGCTGGCACGGCCAAACACGTCTGCCACCTTTCTTTCAACAGAGCTGTTTTCTGGAGCCCGGTGCCCCGAGGTGCAGGTGGTGGACAAGGCAGAACAACGTGGCTCCTGGGTACAAGCCTCACTATCATTAAATGCATGATGTGAACACTGCCTTTGTTCTTCAGAAAGATTTGAATTCTCTGGACCAGTAGCCAAATATTTGGAGCAGAAATTTCTCCAAATGTATCTGATTGCTTGGTTTTGATCTTTCAGACCATGCTCCTTAACTCCTGCAGTCCACCTCTGTAAGGATATATTCATTTGCTTAGCTTCTATATACTTAAATCAGTGGAGTTATTTCATCTATCAAGCTAGGCCGGAATAAGGGATTTATATTGTAAATTCCTTCTAGGACATTCTTTCTAAGTGTTTCAATTTTGGGAATGATTACTGATCATAAAGCGATTTCCCACTCTGAGAGTCTGGTGCTGCATAAGCCTCATCCTCTGGTCATTACCACACTGCGAATAACAGGTCTTCAGCACTGACAACTCGGAGATACTAATCCCAATCTGCTCATGTGACAGTACATTCATTGGCATAAGAAGTGTCAATAGAAAGGATGCAGTCGCAGCAGAAGCGGAATATTAAAATAATAATAAAAAAAGCTTAATTATTCATTAGCAGGAATTAATTTGCATTGTCTGCCAGGGCTATTGTACATGCTTATGAGTGATGTAAATAAGTATTACTGTCCTTCCTTTACAGCTAAGGAGCTCAAAATAATTTGGAGATAAGCTTGTGAGCTGCCTAGAGCTGTGGGGTCATGGTAGCACTCAGGAGAGAGTCCCGAGCACTTTACTCCTGAGCTCTGCACACTCTGAGAACTGCAGCAACCTGCCTCCCCACGAAACATGGAACGAGACTTGGGCCTGCGTGGAGCGATGATGTACAAAACGGGGTGCCCTTGCTAGGAGCACAGTGACCATCTAGCGGATACAAGAAAACAAATTAACAAAGAAACAGAAGAAAATGCATATCACCTAGGTGGCTTTATTACATGTGCCCTATTTGCACATATTTGGAAGGTTTTAAAACTTAATATCAAAACCTGGAACAAAATACTCCCTTCAAAATAGGGTGTGTATATAGCTCTCGGCTGCCTAGGAAAGAGGGCTTGTGTCATCTCAGATTATATCATAAGGCATGCAATTATTTCTAAAATATTTTATAAACACTCCAGTCTAAGACAAATGCTTGATTTTCCTAAGTATTCAACATAACCTTTGTTTGTTTGTTTTCTTTTAACAACTGTTTCTCCACTCATCTTAACATATTTCTTACTATGCATCTTCTTTCAGGAAAGAAAGAACCAAAATAGCTGTAACACTTTTTAAAAAAGTAAAGGGATGGCATTTATTAGAGCAAGAGGTAGGAATATTAATTCTGTGCATTCCTTACTGCCCCAAACCTCAGCCTTTCTGGAACACAAAAATATACTTTTCGAATGTAAGTGACATCAAGGTGGTCCTTTATGCATCTATACAATAAAAGATTTGTGGATCTAGTAAAAAATACACTAGCTCTTCTTAGTCCAAGTCTTAATCTCCTCGGTCCATCAACTGGCAAGAGTGAACTCTGCCAGTCCAGCACCTCTGAAGGCAGCACAGGAACTCCTGGGGCTCACAAGGCCTTTCTACACTAGCGTGGTTGCAATGTAGCTCAGCGCTAGATGCTGGAGCAATTATGAGTAAGAATGCTGTTTCTTCCTTTGCCTTTCTTTTTTCTTTTTTTCTGGATTTCTTCATCACCAGTTAGTAACAGTTTTCTGAATCATATTAGTTCTGATTTTCTTAAAGAGCATGATGATGCTCGTTTATTATCGTAAGCGCTCAAACTGTGTCCAGTGTCTTAAAGAAATTTATACAGCTCATAATCATTTGAAATTTTCTTCTAAAATTAATACTTTAAGAGTTTGATTAAGTCATTACATTTAAGATTTCTCTTTAAAATACTTTAACAGGACGCACTAGCCCTCTTTGCCAGCCATGGGCATGTGACACTGAGGAACCTCAACACTAGAGTCTTCAGTTTAATCTAATACCTAGCAGATATTGGTCCTTCTTTCTTTCTATTTTCATCAGGACAAATTTGCCAAAAGCTGTCATTCTTTGATTTTGCTGCAGCCCATCATGAGGGCAAACAGGTAAACCTCAGCTCCGCCTGTTCCATTGCCTACAGTGGCAGACATTCTTTCGGCCTCTGTTTCCCAAGTGCAATGAATGTGCTGTGAGGTGTTGAGGGATATCAGAACCTGGCTGAGGTCTCCTTTTTTTGCTTTTCTTTTTTTTCACAATTAGCTCAACAGCTGTTGGCATTCCTTGCACAGGGACTACTCTGCATTGCAGTGAACTCAGCGGAAAGGCCTAGGGATATCTCATTAATGCTCCTGCCATAACGCTCAGCCTGCCTGGAGAAACAGGAACCGCATGTGAGAAAATTCTCAAACAGCTTTTTGTTGTTGTTGTTCGTCAAAGAGGTCACCATGAATGCAAACCAATTCTCTCAACCTACGTGATACTCGTGGCTTACATGCTTTTCAAGATGAGATTTGTGGCCAGAAGGTTGTCCGGAGTAGCCCCAGGTCAGCTATGACATCTGCCTCCCTTTCTCTCCCCTGCATTTGCCAGTGGTGCTTCTCAGCACTTCTCAGCACTTGGCACAGTGGTGCTTCTGTTTTGCCCTGCAGAGCACGTACCCACGTGCATGCGGATGGCAAAGGGCTGAGGGGCAGAGTTAAAACTCCGAATCTACAATCTGTGATCTCAGGAGATGCATTTGATACAACTCAAATACCTCCAAAAGCACCCAAGAACGTAGGATATAAAAACCGTATAGCAGTAGTCGTAAAAGAACAGCATATGTGGTTTAACTGAGTTTGTCTGGAGTCCAATTAAGCAATAAGACACGATAGGGCGTGTCATATTACTAGGCCATTAATGCAGGTCTCCGGAGCATTGTGAGGCATAAGGCCAAAGGGAAGAGCATTAATGGCCTAGTAATACATGCTTTGTCATGTCCCATTGTTTTTAGGCGATGAAATGCTTATCTTTTGCAAAGAAAGAACATGAAAACACAATTAAAAAATTTGGAAACCCCACACCATTTTTTTCGCATGAGATGATGCTAAGCAGAACACAGGAGCTGCACACTCTTTCCCATAAATTCAACTGTTGGGCGGGAACACAGGGACTTTGTTGCCTGCTTGTTGTCCTTGCTAAATTTCAGACATATCACTGAAGAACCGGTAGGGATCATTTGCTAACCTCTGAGTTGACGTGCATTTTGGATAAAGTAAAATCCAGTCCATATTTTAGGTGGGAAATAAAAGCTAATTTATGGTGCCATTTTTTTTTTTCAAAAATATGTGGTAATATGCTAAACAGCATTAAAAAAATAGACTTTCTTAAATCAGCACAAATGGATAGCATACTAACAAGGCTTTTCAAACTACTGGCCAAGAAAATCCAGGCATTAACCTTCATGTATACATTATGGTATTGGAAAAATTCTAGAGGGCTACAGGAAAGCTCATGTTAGAGCAAGAGCCAAATAATCTGATTAGTTTGACATCAAAACCCAGGCAAATTAATGGACCACAAATGAGAGGTTCAATCAATACAGATTTAAATAATGATAATAAATAATTATGTCAATCAATATAGTTTCAAGGAAAATACATCTTGTCAAATTCATTTAATCATCTTTTTGATGAAATTACTATATGTGTTGATAAAAGTGGCTCTGTTAATATATTTAGACTGAATGCACTTCAGCTCAGTATCACAAGAATATTCTGATTAAAAATTAGCACCAAACAACATCGATATTTCAAATATTAAATGGATTAAAAACAGCCTGACAGAATTCATAAGCTCCCTGTTAGTGGGCATTCCTCTCATTTAGAGGGTCGGTGGCGGTATTTCAAAGGAAATAGTGAGTACAAAGATCCGGTCGAATATTTTAATAAGTAAATTGGGGTAAATGCACAAAAAAAAAATTTAGGTAGATAAATAAGTACTTCTGAAGAAAAATAATACATATACAGAAAACTGTACCACTTGATTAACCACTGAATGAAATTGAACGTCATGTATTTTAATGCAGTCAGAGATACTGCAACTTAATGAAAATTCCCTGAATTGCCTTCACTCGGTCTTCCATTAATGCATGGAAACATCTCAGGTTGACAAGCTAAGTGCCAACTGAGACACCAAAGGGAGGCACACCTAAGGTCCAAGAGCAATCCAGTCCACTAAATCCCCATTACCTGAATTCTGTGACAGAACACTCTGTGGTATAAACTGCAACTCTCTTTTCGCCCATAAAAGCTGGTTTCTTGAAGAGTATGGGCATTACTGAAAATATCTTCAAACAGGAGAGGGTTTCCCAATACTGCACTTTTCGACATCCTTTGGTACAAACTGACTGTACATAAATAAAACATAAAATAAATAAACAACTTTTATTTTCACAATATGCGTTGGTTTTGACTCATACTATTAACCTCATTTCTTCCCCTCTTCCAGTACTGCCTTCCCTTCTTGTTCTTCAATACGGGACTAAAACCAACAGATCATCTACAACAGGATAATCAGGTACTGATTGCTGAGTGTAAAACGGCAAAATCAGACCAAGGCCAGGCCACCTCCTCCTCTGCAAAGCTGATACTCCCTTTTTGCTGTGAAAACTCAACGTGCCCCTTGTATGATACATCAGCATGTGAAGGTCTCTGAGCTAGTATTGATGAAAAGGTTCTATAACAAAATTTCATCAATGCTCTTGACTAGTTCTAATCCAAACCTGTGCAAGACTTTGTTTGCAATGATACATAGGACAGAATATAGAGCAACTCATGTGCTATCAGTTTTCAAACAACTAACAACTAAATTCTTATTTTTTTCCTAACTTCATGGGAAAGTAGGTTCATTTGAACTCAATCTCTAGTGTCTTTATCACTCTTTATTTCATCTAATCAACACAGATATATTTTTGACCGAAGTTAAATAATCCTGTTCTGACATCACATACATCTGAAGGCACAGGGGACCAGCTGAACTGCATCCTAGGGACCAATATCTTGCAATACAAAGCCAGATGAAAGCTTGGATGGTGACCATCACCTGTCTTGAAATCTGATGCCAATTGACCCTTGTCAGATAATTCTACATCAAGAACATAAGTGACTTTTCAAGGTCATTTTATCTGGTATTACTTTTGGTTTAGTAAGAGCTTAGTTTCTAGAATGAAGATATTGTTTAGATTACCAACATCTAGATATAAGGAAATAATTAAAAAAAATCTTATAGTCCTATTCAGACAAACAGACTTGCAAGATGGATCTGTCTGTAATGATAGCCTAAGTATTTCATTATCAACTCCCTTCTCTGCTCCCAACAAGCTTTGGTTGTCCTGGATTGCCTTTGCCTAAGATCCAATTACCCTCTCTCATTTTCACTGCAAGGTTTCACTCTGCAGATGAAATCTGTGGAGCATAATATGACTGAAAAGCAAACACCATTAAAGAGGGAGAAATAATAAAAATAGTCCTATACAAATTAGAAATGCCAACGGAAAATACTGATGTGAGCTTTGGCAAGGAAAATGAAATGATATGTATATGGAGAATGGAAATGACTTTCAACTGTAAAAGGAAGGGTCAGTGAAGAAAAAAATAACAGAAGGAAACTAAACTATAACAGAGCAGAGAGATTGGGTTGGATGCACAGAGAGGGCTAGACATAAACTGTCATAGACTACCATACTAAAAAAATTGTAATTGCTTTCCCTAAAGCCTTGGACTTAATGTCTCTCGTATTGTCTCCTCCTTGTACATGATAGCTAACCCTGGCCACTAAGCTTTTCATTCTGATGTTTAGGTTAATGCCGTTTCCCCTGGCAGTGGGGTTTTTTTGTCCACTCGTTATTTCTGCACTGAGGTACTGATCTGCTGTGACAAGTGTATGCAGCATTTCAATAAAAACTAGCTCAACACAGCAGCAGAGGGTTACCCCCAGCACTGGTTCAGCTCTCTGGGACTGGCTTTGGTAATGGTACCTAAAAAAACCCTTCAACATTACACATCAACATTACATTGAGAATTTCTCACTGAAACGAGGTTTCACCTTTTCCACTCTCTAAAGAAACAAAACAGACAGAAGAACCAAAGAAAAATATCAGTTCATCATCACATACTTACAGTATTAAATAGATATATTTGTGTGTGTGATATAGACTTACACATACACATAAAAACATAGGCAACCTTTGCTATGAGCGTGACTGCCGAGACCTGTCAGGATACACCCACAGTCACATGTGCACGAGTACTGCACACATTGTATAATTTCGGTTATGTAGTTGAAATCACTACATGAAAGTATTAAATTCAGAACTGTTTCCATGGGAATATCGGGGCTTGCACATCATTTTGAAGAAACATCTGTCCTGATTTGGGATTTCACCAATGTATCTTAGCTTTACTTGTTTAATGTTGGTTGAGATTTTACAGTCACGAGCCCTCAGGCAAATTAAACTAGCCATGTACACCCTAAGGGAAATGAGACTTTTCTTACATGCCTGATACCAATTGATGCCAACTAGAAGAATGTCATGATATTAATGAATGCCTATAATTAAATAACTGTTAATTGAAGGTAGTCAATCAGTTCACTGGAAATCTCATAATATTTTTTGAGCCTGGCTTTCTAACATGATTAAAAATTTCTTAGTATTTGGTTAGTGCATTTTCCAAGGATTGAGCAGAATTCTAGCCACGCTGTTCATTGAATTTTATGGCAAAATTACAGTTCAAGTCCCAAGAAGATCTTGAAATTCTCTCTTAAAAAATCAACTAATCACTTAAGTCCATATACTGAGATCTACACATGATTATGCATTTGCAGGATAAGGAGTACTTGTATTAGCACACATTTTCCTCCATTTCCAGTTTTGAAGTGCTTTCTAAATGCAGATAGTGTTTTAAATACCTCCTTAGGAAATAAGATACCCATTATCTTATAATGCAGGCCCATTAAGGACAAGTAAGAGCTATGAATAAATGAGCTACTTGCATAAGTTGCCGTGATGCTCCATCAGCTATATCCCCTGCCTATGGCATCAAAGGCCAGTCAGTGCTTAGGACAGTTAGCAACACTGACAGTTCTCACTGTGAACTGTGCACTTCTATGTGGTACCTAGAGCACCTACTTTCTGAAATCAGGTGATTTTTTAATGTTAAAACCTCTGTTTCCAACTAAAAGAATGTTTCTACTTCACACAGCGTGGAAAAGCTGAAAATATCTACCAAGGACAACTTCAAAGTGGTCAAAAGCCTGAATTAAAATAGGGGAAACTCCCTCGAAATTCAATTCATGATATAAAAGGTATAAGACTGGCCAGTACTGTTCATCTGCCTAAAACCATGGGCTGACAATAGTTGGACTCTCCTATAAAACTATAGTAGAAAGAAAACAAAACTACAGAAGAAAACATCAGATCAGAAACCTGAGTACTAATTCAAATAAATTTATAGCTATATGAGTTTACTTCCCATAAGTGAAAGTGTTTGAAATTACTTGTTGTATTTGAGGTAGGGAAATGTTACTTGGTTTCTTCTGCTTTTATAAATATCTTAATGAAAAGTAAGACTCTATCTATGTTAATACACATATCTAGGCAACAACTTAGCATATCATACTGCTGCTAAATTTGGATTTCTCAGCTAGCAATTTTCTGTTGTGTCTGGGTCACTAAGCATATTTGTGACACCATCAGAAAATAATGAATCATTTCAATCAAAATAATTGAATCACCAAGCTATGACCTGCTGGATAAAATTCTGAGGTCTCACTGGAATTCCAAGAAAGGTCTTTGTAAAGAGTGTGCAGAATTTGGTGGTCTCTAATTAAGCTAAATGCATGCACCAGACTGATCCCTTTTTCCAAATGAAAAACTTTTGACCATTTTTAAACAAGTTACATTCATTTACTCCAGTGCTACAGAGGTATTCTCTCCCAGACACATGGTAAGAAGGCACATTGCACCTGTTCTGCCACCAGTGCTCAGGGCCAAAAATCACTTACTTTGTCTGTAGAATGGGTCTTGGCTACGTGGTGCCTAGGTAGATACACGCTGGAGAGCACAGTTTTGAGCCGAACGTTAAGCTTTGAGAACAAAGTGTGAAGAAGCAGAACAAAGTGTGAAGAAGACTGGCAGAATCTCCTCTGCCATTCACTAATGATAATGAAGATAACGAATTCTGCAATAGCTGCAATCTTAACACTTAGTTAAGGCAATTCTCAAGTAACCTACATGAATTTAACACACAAAATAATTAATCATGCTATGGAGCAGATGCTGCACAAACAACAATCAAATGATTCACACTTAGCAGACCTTACCTTGCAGACCTTAGTTTACAGACCTTAGTTTACAGTACTTCTGAGTGTCTCAAAGAGAAAAGCAGGCATAATGTGTAAAATTTCAAACAGAGCACACCTGACACACACCACTTAGGACAACTCAGAAATTCTAATATATTTTCATTTAGTGAGAGGCTTTCATTCCTGGGAGCTTTTACGTTTAGATATGTATACACACACACACACACCATACCCTCAGCAGTTTCATCAATTTTTGTTCCAGAAATTATTATTTTACATTTCATCTCAACAACATATTGTTAGAAAAAAAAAATCAAATGCTGAGAACCCAAAGTCAGATTTTGAGATGGCTTAGGTGCACTTGCACACGGAAAACACACAAACATTTGCCCATCTAAAGCACTTATGATTATTCATTGAGACTCATCAACTGTAAGCCAAAAGAGCAATCTGCTGATCTTTACATATCTGTATTTATAGATAGATAGACAGACAGACAGATAGACTTAATCATACAGATTGTACATGGATCATGTAGTAAATATATATACAAATTGTTCATATGCTAGTGAATTATGGACACTGGCTTACTACCAAGATATGCTCATTTTATGTTTTGGCTACCTTCCAGCTACCTCAGTGACAGGCAAAAAACAAATGTTTATAATAATTAGCAAAAGTTTGAGATATCTAAGCAATTTTTACACCATTCTTATCTTGTATAAGATAGCATTAGCTAGAAAGAAGATTGAAATGCCTTAATAATTAGGAGGAATCATTTAAAAAATGATTTAAAAGGGAAAAGCACAACAACAGTGAGATAATTTATATGGATCAGACTGACTTAATGTGCATAACTCCCAAGGAAGCATCAGGTCCAAATTCATCAGTAACACAAGTGATAGTATAAGTTAGATATGTGTCAGTCACAAAAAGAGTGTCAGTCAGGGGATCTGGCAACTTGCTTTAGTAGCACTTTCATGGGGTGGTTTGGTGATGGCTGGTTGTGCAATCTAAAGTGTAATCTATGCACTGTGGCAATTGAAGTGGAGGCTGGCAGCATAGAAAGCAGTTGACAAGGGTGAAAAAATAAAATAGGCTTTCACCTCTCACAGAAATGTCCACATCCTTTCAAAAAATGTTGGCGTATTGTGCCTGTCTTTATCAGGATTGAAGGCAACCACCGCAAAAAAAAAAAAAAATCACCCATACCTGTTATAAACATTTTGCTCATTTAATAAATCCCAACATCTTTGTCACTAACTTCTTAACTGATTTCACCTGAATCCACTTCATGGCACTTCAAAGGGGAAAAATCTAAATTTGCAAACAAAACAAAAAAACAAAACAACAACAAAAAAAGTGTTATTTGCTCCCTTTCTTCTCTCACTTCATTGCACTTATACTACCATTGAGTGTAATTATCTGTCCATCACTTGAGGCCATTTCTTGAGCATATATTAAAAATCTAAACCACACAAACGGCAGCAACTCTTTGGTTCTGCAAGGCTTTACTGTAAGAGAAACGACTCTAAACACTGCCTTATGCCTAACTGTTTTACTTGACACAAGAAGAAATGAATAAACCAGATCTGTCACAGACAAAGAGACACAGAACTACCATTAATGCTCACCATTAGTGATCCTTTGTAGAGTTGTCAACATTTTTCAGTAAAGATGCTTTGGGGCCAAAAAAGTGAACTTTTCAAATAAATTAATCCTTTTAGTAAAGATTTCTTTTGCTGATCATGAAAAGTTCGCTGAACTTTTCATTGAACAGCTCACCTCAAGTCCTAAGGTTCTCCTTTTCTTTTTTCTTAATCTCAAGCCCAGTATAAACCAGAATCAAAGCAGGTTTGCTGCAGAAATACTGTAGCATAGTTCCTGATCAAACACTTCATGGCCTTATTTTTCTGTATAGAATCCCCAATGTGATCAGACTTTCCATGATGTGCTATGGCCTTTCCTAGGTGGTTGTATCATGGCCCCAGATAAAAAGGAGTTGTGGTGCATCGTGTGGTCTGTTCAGAAAGTCAAGGCCTTGTAACAGAAACACTGAGCTATACCTATAACACAAGAAATGGTGATTTAAAAAAAAATTACATAGCTTAGCTTTTCACTGAAAAGTTTTCTTCTATATTTTAACCTCTCCTAATTCTTCCATTCTGACATTGATTCCCCTGCATATTCTGTTCTGTTGACCTCATCTGTAGGCTGGAAATCCTGAATAGATATCTGGGAGGACAGAGCAATTGGGGCAGGAGATGGGTATATGGTCTTTTTTTTTTTCAGTTGGTGAAAAGGAAAAGACTTTTCTGATTTGCAATATTCATTTTAGTTGACTGTGATGTGATAAGTGAACAAATGTTTTGTCTTGTTATTATTTCAATATTGTGGTTTTAGTTTTTGGAAAAGAGTGCCTAAGATCCCTCATAAAAGCTTTCTTATGTGGTATTTAAATCCATAGTAAACAAACTTTAAACATTCAAGTAGCTGCTAAATTGAGCTTTAACTTAGAGAAGTTGTCTCTTAAATCAGTCTTTTGCAGTGCACAAGTGTACATCAAACATTTTGCTCTCGCTGCTATCCCTGTAAATTCATGTGAAACATGTGAATGATAAATATAGGTTAAGAAAGAAAAACCCAGAGAATATGCTAAAGTAGAAAAATAAAGTGACAAAATTGATCAAATGAGTTGGGAACAATCTGAGAAGGTACACTGGGGTAGTCCTCTAATCATTTTTAGCACTGCAATAACATAAGTGCTTCCTTATACAAATTATTAAAATTAAAAAAAAATGAGCATACATATATAAAAAGCATATTTTATCCAGTGATCCAAAATGCTTCTGTTTTGGGGGCTCTGTTTAAGGAGAACAAATCACTATCAACATCCAGGGTCAAAGTGGGCGCTTATTAAGTGCCACCAAGCAACAGCCTACAAGCCTTAGTCGCACTCTCAGTATTTGGGCAACCATGTGGCAACACAAGAGCCATGCAGCATGAGCTTGCCAGGCAAGAGACATTTGCAGTCTTTTTCAATGTCCAGATAAAAGACTCTACTCTTTTCATTTGGCATATTTAATATGCAAAATTCCTCCAAACCATCATTTTGAATTTTCATCTTTGACATACGTTCAGCAAATAGAAAAAATTAAAAAGTAATGAGGAGAGTTCCCAACTGCTTTGAGAAGATTCCACATATGTGCTAATTAGTGATTCTGTCTGAAAATATTCCCTGAAAGCTGTATGGGTAGTGCAGCCTGGGATAAATAATGCAAACGCCCCATGGCACTGTCACAAACACCACAATCAGTGCTGTTTGTGATTTCAGTGAGACTCTCCAAGTTCTGCACCTGAGACTAAAATATTAATGAAGTAAAACTGTAGTAAACAAACCTCCATTTCCATTCCCCCACCCACAGTCAGTGCACACACACAGTTACACACCCTGCACCCACTGGCTTTTCTGGCACAGCATCAGAAAAATCTTAGAGATATGAGAGTTGACTTGTAAATGTTTTCCTTTATATATAAACGTATTCCCTTCCCCGCTCTCCACACCAAGCATTTCTTCATCGCTGGACTAGTGCTTACATGCATCTTTGATCTAGAAATGGAAGGATCCTTTCTCCATGTTCCTAAAAATATCTGCAGGTGCTCTACAACCTGCATTCATTCACTAGCACTGATAAGAAATAAAGCAAGAAACCCAGAGATTTGCATTCTCCATGTTCCTAAAATACCTGCAGGTGCTCTACAACCTGCATTCACCCCCCAGTGCTGATAAGAAATAAAGCAAGAAACTCAGAGATTTGCATTCATATCCCAATCTCCTACAAATCAGATGCATCGGGCAGCTGTATAGCCAGAGAGGGAGCACAAAACTGTTATTGTAGAGAACAGGTAAAATCCAGACACACCAGGGAAAAATGTGAGGATCTGAGGTAGGGAGTGGATTAACACCCATGGAAATCCCTGGCTTGACACCAAGTGTCCATACTGCCTATAAATCAGCCGCCACTCCATAAGGACAAGCTGCCCACAAAGTCTGACTGCGCTGGCGCCAGGCAGTGGTCAGGCATGTCAAGGAATGGCTCTCTGAGTGCAGAACATCGTGTGAAGACATAAAGGTACTTCTGGCATACTCTTCTAGAAAAATAGCCAAATCTCCAAGTCTGAGTTGTACTTTAATAAATGGCTTCACTTACTACAAAACTTAAGCCCCACACTAAAAAGTTTCTGAGCTCAAGAAACAAATCTAACTGACTGCAAGTGAAAATCAAATAAGTGCATAAGCAGTACAGCCAGCTGCAGACTAGGCTGCCATTGACTTTTGAGGAGGTTAAGTCTTTAATCTGCTCAGATGCTTTAGAAAATATCACACAATTAAGTGCCTAAGACACTTCTGAAATAAGACCTGAGATTTCAAAGTTGCAGACAGTCTTGAAGAACTCTGCATGGTGCCTGGTCACACAAGTGACCAGGAGTTAAATTTTACTCTTCTACTAATACAGCTTCTCTGCTGACTGCACTACAGCTATTTCAGCTACCTGTCTAGATTTTAATTCAGAACAGAATTCAACCTCTAATGACTCTTCACAAACTATTGCCCAAAATACAAATACCGATTAACCTGTTCCCTCATATCTTAGTCTACAGTCTCATACTAGAAGTCATTCATTCCTAGATTATAGGAACTGCACATTCTTGAAGACACTTTTATGAAAAAAACAGCACTGCTGTTTTAGCCCACTGTTAAAATACCTACACATTCCTGTTCTCTAGTACAGCTACCTGTTCTCTAGCACAATTCAGAATCAGAAACTAGACTACAAATGTCAGTAGATGAACAGCATCCAGTAAAGTCAGAGGAAGAAAATGACTCTTGCTAGTTTGATAAATAAGGGATAAATAGCACCATTAATGGAGTCTGTAGCTGGATCGAAATCTGATCAGAAGTTGAAGATTTGAAGAAAGGTCTCAAGTGTCTCAGACTAAGCCCAGAGTCACTTCTTAGATGTTGTTCTGCTGCAAGAACTGTAGGCCCTAGCAGGTATCATGTCTGTCTGCCCATGTACACCTAAAATCCTCCCCTCCTGCCTGCCCTTGAGCAATGCTTGTCCAGCCACAGTATAACAATCCCATCAAGTAACCAAAGTGAAAACAACATCATCATATTTCTTGGGTGTTACTGCTTTACTCAATCACTTAAGATACAACATTCCCGCTTACGCATGATCTGTCACTGAGGGCATTGCTGTGTCAGAAGCATTGCCTCTCCTTTAGTATGTATTTTAGGAGATCTTAAAGTTCCCTTCAAAAAGCCACAGTGTTGCCTAGACTAGCCCACCACAATGAAAAAATGATTCTTTTCAGGCACACTAATGCAGACTTCCTTCACCACACTGTTATCACTTGCCATCAGCCTTCCCCAAGACTGCCTCGGTGACCGCTTCTTTTCATTCCCTCAAGCACCTCCTGGATGCCTTTCAGCCCAGATCATGACTGCAAAATATCCCTGTTGTATAGATGGCTTCTTAACCTCATTTAAATTCTTCCTTCAAGCTACTTCCACCATGATGCCCTCAAATTAGTACCATCTTTTAATGAGAAGGATGCTATGCATACCCATTTTATCGTTATTGTATTCTCCCAGCCCAGCTGCCTTCCACGAGTTAGCTCCTGCCTGTTATGCAGATTGCAAGCTCTCTGGGGTGCCGACTGCTCTCTCTTTCACATGTCTTCACAGTGTATACCATGAAGGAGCCCTGGTCTTGTTTCGGGGTCCCATAACACAAACAAATAGATAAATGAATAATTTGTTAGCCTGCATTGCAAATCTCCTTCTGCAAGAAAAATACAGCAGTTTCCCCAGGCTGTCACAGACACTTTCATGTGTCAGTGCTGTAGTTGTGTTCTGGTGATGGCAGTGGTGCTTCCAATTTCCAGGCACAAGAGGGAATGTTTGCTGTGCTGATGGGAGCTCTGTGTGTTGCTACGCCACTAGACATGCCATGGAGAAGGGCTGTGCTTTTGGAAAGGTAGCTCGCAGAAGGCTGCTATTTTTAGTGTGGGGTGTACTGGGAGGTGGCCTTTGTTGGGAATTTTCTGTGTATGATCCCTTTCCTTTCCTAGAATGTGATATTTGGGTTGTGTTTTGATTATATACCTTATAATCATGAGACAAGAGGCTGTGTGACATTTGTTTGCACAGATTTATTATTAATTATGATTCTGCACTCCAGGTTACACACTGAAGTGAAATCACCAATTCACATCTGGCTGTGAAGCAGGCAATTTATATCTACATTCAAAATTCATATAAAGAATATTATATTATCAGTAGGTATGTGATCTGCCTTCCACCTGTCTAGAACAGTCTCAAACATATTCAGCTACTGTTCCATTTTTTTTTCAGTTTGCTCCTTGGGTAATTGAATCCAACTATTAGCAACCAAGTACTAAAGTTTTTGTCCCATAAGAATTTCACTTCTTGGTACAACAAAGGTCAGTTCAGTCAGTAAGAAGCATTGATCTATACTGTCAGCACCTCGCATCAGTGATTTGAAATACTCCAGGGTCTGACCATAAATACATTTTCAAACAGGACTTAACCAATAGCATCTCCTGCCGCTGTTGAAAATATAACAGCTACCACTCAGTAAACACAGCCCAAAGATATCCTTTGCTATTGTGAGGCAAGTTAAATCTGCGTAACATATTGCAAATAATTCATACTTCATTTAAGGTTTCACTTGTGCTAAGCTGACATGCTTTATCATTTTCAGCAGTTACAAAATAAAATACTGATTTTCTCTTTTGCATAATGCTTCCTAAGTGTCCCTTCTCACTTCTGACCAGTGCATAACTATTTTACCAGCTATGTTCAAACCTAAAAATAAGAATTTCAACTTGCTGCTTGCATTAAGATGCTTCAAATAAAAACAGCTGTCATTTTCTTAATGTTTGAAAACAGGTAATTATCCTACACCATTTAGCTACCCAATGTAGCTAAATTTCTGGGTGGAAAAAATAGGTAAATAAGGAATTGATGTAACTTGGCAAATGACTGAAAAGCAGGACTGTCTTCAGGGGAAAAAATGTTGGGGAACTTTGAAAATCAAATATAAGTGTTTTATCATGCAGCATCAAAAATTTTATTGATTCAGCTGAGACTCTGCTTGACTAATACCTGACAGTCAGGTGACAGCACCTGCCACGGGGTTTTGTCCCCTGTCTGTGAACTCTGAAGGCCATACTGAAATCAATAATAGTTGGCCCATCAAGTCAAAATTTGTAGGTCATTTTCATAACAAGGTCATAGACATTAAATTACATTTTAAAACTAACCTTACTGGGGATATTCAAGCCTTTGTTATTGTGTAATCTAACAGCTCTGCCCATATTATTTTTAAGTCTCTAGTTTGAGTGACAAAACAAACCATGGGTTGTGTTTATTTGCAAAGACTATATAGAGTCACTAGTTTAAGTGACTATAGTTAAGTCTATAGTTTAAGTGTTGATCCTCCAATTTTTCGTTTTTCTGTTGCTAGTATTTTAACCCAGCTGCCTGATGTGGACAGATCATTGGCCTTCATATATTTTAAACAGAAGTGGACCTGCAGAAATTATACCATGCATTCTACATTTCTTGATTCAGTGTAGCTCTACACTGAATAAATCTACACTATTTGTGGGTTTTAAAATTTTCAGTTCAATTTAAAATAATGGGAAATAGATCCCGTTGGTCACGGATTCAAAAGCTACAAAACAAGGACATATCTTCACAGTGAGCAGAGACAGAGATGCAGTTGCTTAAACCCTCACAGAGCTTATTTTTCTCCAGTGTCCCCAGGTTCATATGCTGCATACAGGACACACTGTAAGCTCCAGATTTTCCCACTTTAAGTGAATCCTCACTCATACCTCATTAAACAAACTTTGGATTCCAAATATTACCAAGGCACTGCTGAGATCTATTCTCCATTTGTTCAGAAAACTCTGGTTTCTGTTTGTTTAAAAATTAAGCATAAGGTTAAAATTCAGAGAGAGAAACAGAGCATCATACCTGACCTCTGACACTATAGTGCCTAGGGGCAGTGTAGGATGGCACTAAATGGCCCAGATCGGGTCCTAACTCCTGATGTCACCTTTTCCTCACCCTGAGGATCACTCACAGAATATCTCAGACCAGACTCATCCCACTGCAGCATTAAGAAGCCAGGAACCTTGGAGCTGAACATGGCTCCCTGTGCCCCTGTTTTACCAATACACATTTAGGATGATGTCCTGCTTATTTTATAAAGGAGTGAAAAGGTTGCTGTGTGTGGTCCCAGCTCTTTGGTGGATATGTGAGAGCTCTGGTCTTACAGCTCACCCTTCCTCTTAGTGCCACCTTGGTTGTGGTGTCCCCAGACCCAGAACAGTGTGTTTTACCAGAGCCCATCTCTGCCTTCATCCTTCCCACTCACTGTTTGCTCCAGCAAAGTGACTGAATAAATGAACAGGTCAGGGAGCACCACAGAAGCAATGAGCTCCCCAGGGGATTGCTGAGAGTTTGGGGGAAGCTCTTGGCTGGGTAGAAAAAAATGAGGGGGAGAGGGAAACTATTCCTCAGAGCTGCAATTATTCACCAGAGACACTGTAATGAGAGGATTAATGTTAATGCTTGGACTAGCCTGGAAATGGCAACCTCTTGGTGTAAATGTGGATCTATTAAAGATGGACCTTACCCTTCAGGCCACACGGTGTGGGAGATAGAAGAGAAGAAAGGAAGCTGAACTTTCAAAGCAAGAGGTTGAGCTGTGGCCCGTATTTTCTTCTATACCCACACTGCAGTGCTTATTTGCTGCTGGGGCTTATTAATTTTTCACTTATGCCACGCTAAAAATAGTTAATTATTGAAAATGCATATCCGTCTGATGGTGAAAGGCTGCCTCTTCCAAACAGGTGACTGGTTCAGATAACCCCAGAAGGCACTTCTGGGTCTTAAAGACCCTTGATCAAAATTTCTTTTTTAATTTGAAAAGAACAGAGGTGATTAAAACTGAAAATGATGGTGAGTTTAATGAAAGCTTCCTCCCTCCTTCCCCAAGAGCTGGTGTAATGGGCTGAGGATTTTTATTCTCTTCTTTCCTTTTTTTTTTTTTTTTTTCTCCAAATGAATGTTTTCACTATATATGTCATGCTGGTCCTTTGATTAAAAAAAAAAATCAGATGTAGAGATTTTGCTGTAGCAATAGAGTGAATGTGCGTGGATAATATTACAGTGTTGGTGAGGGTTCAAAGGCTGGAATGTCCAGACTAAATACACAGCAGAGATCAGTTCTTTAACATTTCAATTAGACAGAAACATGAAACAACAGACTAGTGACTTCAGCTTCTCAAAATTAAACAGTTTGACACTGCACAGAACACGCACTGAAATTCATTATGCCTTCACAGCTTAAGTCTCCTCCTGCTGAAATAGTGGCAGGACTCATTCCTGAAACAGAGGGGTTGCTTTATAAATTTATTTGGTCATATCCTTACTTAGGGGTAATTTATCCTCTTCCACAGCAAAATCCAGATCAAGATTCTCTTTGGAAGACACTGTTCTGGCTGGAGTCTTTCCCATCCTAGAGAGCTGTAGGATCACTGAAGGGGAGGACAACCCACACAGGGATAGTGTCCTCCCATCTGTTCCATGGACACTGTATCTAGTAGCTCTGCTCCAGGATGAGTGGTGGCCACAGCTGGCCACAGCTGTGCAGAGGGCACCCTGATGGAGGCATAGGCTGTGCTGGGAGTGAGATGTGTTCACCCACACTCAACTTAGACCATCACGCTTGTCCTTCCCCCTTCTCCGCATCTCTTGATACATAGGTCCAAGAAGAATGGGCAGTGAGGAAGGGCTATCACAACTGGCCACATCGCATTCTTCAAAGAGGGAAACGAACCCAGAGAATCAACTTTGTGGGAGATAACAGTCTTTGTCGGAGACAACAGTCTTGGTCTACCCTCAGGTTTTATCAAGACGATTTCTTCCTTAACAAAGCAAGGTACTGCTTGAGCAGCGGCCAGGACCGCAGCCCCCATGTGCAGCTTACAGAATCTGACCCTCCAGGCAAGGGAAGGCCTTACCCAGCTCCGCTTACACGTTTGTCAGCTCACACATCCTTACCTGCTACTCCCACCTTGACCACAAGTAGAGTATCACCGTACCAATAAGAAAAAGGTTAAATTGTTTCTCTAAAGAATCCTAAGGAATTCTCTTCCTATCTCCAAGTACACAGTATAATTGGTTGTGTTACTAATTAAATGTCCAGTGTGTGCCTCAGAAGTAATTGCCAATAAAGCTTCTGCACTGTGTCAGCTCAGTTTCACATACTCCTCTGACATGTTTGCAGAGGCAACTGAAACATAGAGCTCCCTGAGAAAATATTTCTGCTATAAGGTATCCACACAAACATACACAGCCTGAGAATTGCTTTCATGTGGAAACAGGATCATGGAGCTTATGAGAGTAACAGTGATGGAAAGAGAATGTATATTTGCTTTTAAAACAAGGTGGCTAGAAATGACTCAATTATCTCAGGAGAATAAGTTATCAATTACTATAATTGCTATTTTATGAGCTCTACTCACAGACCTGCACTCTTTGTCCCCAAGAGTTTCCAGTCTCAGCATAAACCAGGGGACGACAGATGCGAGAAGGGAAATAAAAAGGTGAAAAAAGACAACACTGGCCATCTTAATAAACAAGAGCTTTAACTCTCCAGAAGTCTCTTGAGGTTGTTTTGTAGACATCATAAAATGTGTGAATATGAAGAAGAGCAAAGAGAATATGCTGAGATGCATAAAACAACATCCTTCCCCATTGGGAAGGATCGCAAGGGAGAAAGAAGGAAGACGTTTGTTTCAAAAATAAAATGTTTTAACTACAAGATAGTGGACACTGACAAATGTCATCTCCTTTCCTTATGCAAATCGTTCATGAGTCCATCCCAGTTCTTGAAGTTGTATTGGTTCATCAATTTCAAGTGTATTCATCACTGAGAGGAACAACATCCAGTTGCACAGATGGTTCACGCATTATGTTAGTCATTCTCTATTTTTCAGGGTGTATGCCTAGAAAATTCAGCCTCACGGCATTATTTTTGCTTCCAAACATTTTGAATGAGAGGATTATCTAATGGCAAATAGCTACAAATAAACATCAAACAACACTTGTCCTCATAGGATTATGGGTTTTTTGCTTTGCCAGATCCCGTCTTCTCTTTTCACTAGCTTCCCAGGAATACCGAAATAAAGTGGTCACAGAGTTCCACAAGGATTTAAGTCAAGCTATCAGACAAACTGCTTCATTGCAGGCTTCATGATTCCCGCTGGAGCTGAGAAACTGGCTGCCTATATTGCTCCATGCAGGAGCCAGTGCTCACCAGGACCTCATTTTTAGAGGATATCAGACTGATTACAAGCTTCTGTGTCCTCACTTTGGACTTTAAATTCATCTCTACATATCAGCCATTTTCCAAAGAACACAACTACCTCATATTAGGAAAAAAAATTAAAAAAAAATAAAAAAAAGTAAATACTGAAGAATTAAGACAAGATTACGAAGGAAAAATCAGACTTCTTAATGGGCCCCAAATGACAGCCCAACTGGTCTAACTAGCTAGGCATGGAATATTACCTCTTCACACTCCAGGGTGACTGAAACACTAAGCAAAAAGGAGCAGGAAGTTTTAATTTCTAATCCCTATGCCAAAACAAAAACACTGTTACTCAGGATACTGTCAGCACCCTCTGTCTATTTCCTCCTCAGAAAGAACTGGAGATGCCCGTTTAGCAACTCTACCAGCTGTCACCGAGATGACCTGTTTTTCTGACACACCAATCACTAGCCATTA
Organism: Crypturellus undulatus; assembly: GCA_013389825.1. Taxonomy (NCBI): domain Eukaryota; kingdom Metazoa; phylum Chordata; class Aves; order Tinamiformes; family Tinamidae; genus Crypturellus; species Crypturellus undulatus. The sequence goes on from VWPW01032550.1 coordinate 990,347, forward strand.
AGCTTTATCAAGTCATTTTCCTCATTTCCCAAATTCTGTCCTTCTGTCAGATGGCCTCCTAAACCCCTCACCTCTTCCTGCTAGAAGGGTATCAACACAGTAAACCAGAGGTCACTTGTCCTACCAGAACAGCAAAATTAAAAATCAAGGTCAGCCTGAAGGAGCCACAATGCTCCTTCAGAAAGTAACAACTGTTGAAACAAAAATGGAAGTTTCTCTAACTCAACTTCACACTCCTGCATATTTTACTGTCTCCTGTCATCCGTAGCAGACAGCTACCCAACTACGTTTGCCAGAGTGCTCTTATGTTGTGCATGGCCCATGCCATAGTTAAAGCCATCTGCTCAGACATATTCTACTGAAACACGACTGGAGATGGAGAATAGGCAATTAAAAACAATTTTGTGAGCAAAATTGTACTTTTTAGTCTGGCCCTTCACTATAAGGCTGAAAAGAGGGTAGAGGTAAGTTTTTATCCTGGATTTCCTATTTCAAAACAAATTAAGATCAGGATCGCAGCAGAATAAGTTTGTATCTTACAAAATCCACTAAGGCCACTGTGAATGTCCACACTGACTTTTTGACTACTAGCATTCTTCATAGCACATTGGTTTTGCTAGGACTATGCGGGGAAGTAAAAGCGTGAAACATCTGCCAGACAGGCTAGTTTTAATTAGCATCAGAAATCAAGAAATGAGCAGCCAGAGAGTTTATGCTGGCCAAGGTATTGCTCTTTTCAAATCTTGATGCCCTTGGGGAAAAACTAAGGACCTAAGGAACAAGGACAGTTGTGATGTCCTGGAATGTTAATCTAATCCTTTCAGATGCCCATTGCAATCTAGAGAGATACAGCAAATACCTATGATCTCTGCACTCTGATTCAAAAAGAAATTTTTCTTTCACATTAAACAAAAAGGTCTTTTTCTGCCACTGGGCTAAACATGGAGAAATGAAAAAGAAGAGAGTGAGATCAAATGAAGATAAAAGCTAGATGAAAAGGAGACAGAACTGAATTTGATAGTGAGAGATTTTTCATAAGGACAAATTTTGAAGAAAAGGAGAACAGCCAAACAGTTAAGTTATAATGAAATTAATCTAAAAAGAATTTTCAGTGACCGAGAAGAAGCTGACAACAACCCAAGGAGAACAAAAAGAAAAAAATGAAAGCACAAAATAAAAGCAGATTTGGGTTTGTGGACATCTTCATAAATGTCCAGCCTGCTAAGGGTCTGAGATGACAGAAGCAAACAGCAAAAGAGAGAAGCAGTAAAGCGGAGTTACAGCGCAATGTCTTCAGTTAGCCAGGTGTAAGTAACTGTCTTCCCCAGGGCTGCCTAACCCAGCTCACAGGTGTGAAGCTCGCTGGACAAGGTTGTCCATGGGTACGAGCCCTCAGCCCCCCGAGATGATGAGCTCTTGTAAAAGAAGCCCATCAGTCCCCTCTTCCCCCTCGAACTCAGGGGGATTCGCAGCCGCCTGCCCCTACACCGGCGTGAGACAGGTTTTGTGAATGTCACAAGAAGCAGAGGCTTTAGAGCGAAGGTGTAGCAGACTCCATAGCTTCCAAGCCAGCTTTAATAGTCAGGCTATAAATCTCTGAAAAAATGAGAGTTCATAACGAGAATACTAACACACCAAATCCTGCAATACTCACATTTACTGTATGAAACTTTATATTATCCCATAAAAATAAATAAAACACATCAGCTATCAGGTAACCATAGGAATTTTTGTTTTTTTGTTTGTTTGTTTGTTTGTTTTTTCTCAGATCACTGCTTTGCATGCAGAGGAAAGGGTAGGTTTTTTTGTATTATAAAGTTTAATATTTTTTCCCTTTTTTTTGGTTAACAGAATTTTACAGTGATGTGCATAATCCAGCTCTCAGGCTATACAGTTTCTTCTGATACACTGTGATCACGTCCCACCCAGTTGGTCTAGTTTATTCACATATATCTCTGTAAACAAAGCCTTTGCAGGAGGGACAAGATAGAAGGAAGGTTGCCGCAAGCCTCGGATTTGGCTAGTTTATCTTGCTCCCCACACCGCTTTGCTGAAGGGCATTAGCTGTCCTGAGGTCTCAAAGGCCCACACAATATTTTCCCCCCTTTTTCCCTCTCTATCACCCTCTCACCAGCAGAAATCACAACCACACGAGCAGCAGCAGCAGCCGAGAGGCAGCATAACCAGCAAAACCAGCAGAGTGATTACAAGGGAGCCGCCAGCAATCCTGCAGTTTACAGCACTTCCTGTGCCCAAACTACATGGTAAAAATATTTGCAGCAGCAAGTAAACAAGCTTAATGGACTCCAGTTTCACTTCTTTTATATATATATATAATCCTGTAGTGAGAGAATAGCTCTTGGAAAGAAGTGCTATGCTGGCAGTGTGGGAGATGTTTGTCACCGCAGCCATGCTGGGGCTGCCAGCCCCACTACACTCACCAGCAACACACACAGTGGGTAACAGCAATACCCCATCACCACTGCATTATTAAGAAAGAAACATGGGGAATATGAGGCCTCTGAAAAGCCTTTTTGATTTTCCTACTCTGTTTTAAACAGAAGGCCAGCTTGCATTTCCCTCTCCCAGACACAGAGGATGTTTGCCTTGCTCTGGGTGCGGAGCATCACATAGTCAAGATATGCTGGTGTCCTCCCACAACCAGGAAAATTCCCACATAGCCTGAGTCCAACCTCTCCTCCTCATGCTTTGGCAAATCTTTACTGAGGATTTGGGAGAGATTTTTGCTGTCTCCTTGCCTGGCACTGGAGAACCGTGGAGAAGATAAACCACTCTCCATCACGGATTTAGTGTGCACACTCTTCCTCACTTTTTGTCAGGGGCAAAACAGTGACTTTGAAAACAATGAAAATAATGTCCATTTATGAGAGAGTAGAAAAAAAATCAAAGGAAAAACCTCAAATAAACAGTACACTGCTCTCACTCACTGAAAGACACATTTCATCTTAACACATCCTGAAGTATTTTTATTTGTCAAACAGACAGTTGTAAGGGATTCCCTGTCTTTTAGCTTCTTTTTAGGCTGAGGAAACTGCAAGGACTTTCTTTTAAACAAAGTCCTTTACTGCAATCCAGGTTTTCTTTTCCAGGAGATCAAGACATTTACATTCTTAATCTCATGTGATAATCATGAAGCTGCCTAAGTCTGAATACTGCCTGAAACTGTGAGGTGAGTTCATTACGACCTCATTAACCGGAAGAGCTGCCTTCCTACAGAAGGGTTCAGGAGATGGTGAAACAGTCCTAGCACTATTTTCCCTAAAACACTGTTTACTACACCCAAAATATTTCAAATTGTCTTCTTCCTTTAGCACCTAGGGAAAATGGCCTTATCCTTAGAAGGCAACCAGAGATGGTCCGTCCCAATTTACCTGGGAGCAGATGGAAGAGACCAAGAAAACTCTCTTAGTTTACATTGACCTGAAACTACAAAAGACAGTCGATAGTTCCTGGAAAAATAAACCCCACCATCAGAGACAAAAGTCAGAATGGCCATTTCAGAGAAGGTGATGTGTATCCTTGGGTCATTAGAATAGGAACTGGTCTTTCTGGTTGTCATGACTAGGGAGATGGTTTGGGAGAGAATTTACAGGCTAAACTGCAGTTCTAAATTTCCTGTAAGCTTTAGTTCTCTGTCTTGAAGAAGAATCTGTGTATGACGCCCCCCATTACACCAGCAAAAATCGGACCGTTAGACAAGACAGTGGACACCCATGAGGAAAGGAGAAATCTTTCTTCAGGAAGTTTGAAGGAAAATAAAACCATAGGGAAAAAAAGATGACATGGGGAAAAAAAGGAAAAGGGAAACATTAACCACTTGAAGATTCATTCAACAAAAGGAACTTTTGAAGGAATGAAAAGGCTGTCAGAAGCACTTGTACAAGTTTGTACTTGTTGAAGTAGTACTTAAATTTTTATTTTAGACCATTAAGTTTATAAAGCTGGGATACCTTTGGGTACAGATGTGAAAGGTAATTGTTCTGCAGAATCGGATAAGAATGATTTGTGTAAACCTCTTTACTCATCACACACTGCTTTGGTATCACGTTCATTAGTTGGAAAAAAAAAAGCATGAGGACTAGTGATTTTGAAATGTAAGCCATCTTAAACATATGAGCCCAGTCTTACTCAAAAGCCCAGCTTGATCTGGGAGATTTCAAATGATTCAGCCGTAGAACGACCTTTATGGGAACGTAAAGCATGGGATATCATGAGGTGTTGACAATAGCTATAAAGCCACATAACCTTCCTGAAAGCATGGGATGCCTGTTACACTTTTAAATGGCTTGCAACTCCCAACAGCTGCCTAAAGAAGTGGAGTGTGCTTTCATTTCACTTGTTAGAGGCGAGAGCCCTGCAGGGAGGTACCAGAAATAAGAATCTTGGAAATGCCAATAATAATAATAACAATAATGATAATAACAACATGATTTCTTAGATTCTCCTAGTCAACACTGCAGAAGAATAATTCCATCTGTTTTAAGAGCTTCTTAGACCACACTGTCTGATTTGGACCTAAACGCACTTCTTCCAAGAATCCAAAGTCCACAACATGCCAAATCTATGTACTGTGCAGACACAGCCAGCAGGACCAGAAATCTATGCCTCAGTAAATCTTCTCTCCAGGTACATTTGTAAACAACTGATTTTTCTGACACACTGTAATAAAGTTCTGGAAATGGACGAGCAATAGTAAGGCAGAATAAAGATTTTTATTTTTCAGAGACATCACCTGGAAATAGTTCAAAGACATAAATGAAGACACTCTGGTACCTTGCAAGTTGTGGTTCACATCACAGCCTCTAGCAGCCACAGTGATAAGAGGTGGATTAAGGAATCCTCACTTTTAAGACATCATGGAAGCTCGTTTTTTTCACACCAGAAAGAAAGGGTAATTCAGTTCATGCGGGTAGTCATCTGTGAAGTAAACATGAAAAAGTTTGGAGCTGCTGTTGCCGGCAAAGGATAAAATTGCTACATTTATCCACATTCTTTGGCCTACTACTTAAAATAAGGATCAAAATATTCTGCCTACCCTTATCCTAGATGCTGGAATGGCTAGTAGACGTACCGCATCCTGCAGCACCGCAGTGATAGCTGTTTATATATTCTTCCATATTGCTCTGCTGCCTCCTATGTTAAAGGGAATGTACGCAGTATTGGATAAAGGAAACTAGAGATGGGATAATAGCAATAATAACAGCAAAATGTCAACATTTTCTAAGTTAAAGTTTGCATTTAGAAGAAAAAACAGTCTTTAGCTTCAAAGATATTGTTGTAGGTCTTTTTAAACCGCATGCAGTAATACTAGAAAGCTGTCGGGCTGAAGATGTTCTGCAAATTTCTTAAGGAAAGTTCTATGTAGAAGTTGACAGATATTATTATAGGTATGTATGTTTGTTTTCTATACAAAAATTCCCATGCTGTGGTATTGTGTTACAAAAGCTCGTGAGAATGTGGTGGAATGGTGAACACTCATCCATCAGCTCCCAGCAGACTACTCAGAATCCATTTATTTATGACAAGGTAAAATCATTTTGCTGTTCTGTAGGTAGTAGCAAAAAAATGGAACTATACTGTACACTATTATATTTGTAGACCTACATTTTAAAAAATGACACGTTGCATATCTAGACATGAGAAACTTTTTTAAAAGTTCTTTTATCCCCAGAGCTGGATATCCTTTCTGATTTTTCAAAAGCAAGCTCTTTATTAAGTTTTTGGAGTTTATTTTTTCTTTTTTTGAGGGAGGGGCAGGGGATTTTTTTGATGAAAAACAGGTCTCTCTCAATGTACAGTATGTGAAAGACAGACAATGAGCACAATTTCTGTCCATTATCTCTTTAGCACCATTTTCCTTAAAGAGAAATGAAAAATAAAATTAATTTACACTGAATTCCATTATTATTATTATCATCATTATTAAGTAGAAGTAGGAATGTATAAAAATGGGGAAGACTATATTAAACCTATGTTCGTGTCCACTCAGAAATATAGACCAAGATAAAATGTATCATGATAATAATTTATATTTTTTTTTTGTCAAAAAATCTATTACTATAGTCACTATTCACCTTTTGGTTCAGGTAGTTCTATTTCAATTTCTTAAAAACAACAATCTTTTTGATTTCCAGCAATTACCCTCAGACTATTTATTTTCTTTGTCTTTATAGAGCTAATACAAAAAGACCTTTGAGAGTCAGATTTTGTTTTGTAGGGTCTTTTGGAGGTGACATCTGTAAATCACAGATTCTAAATTAATATATATATGAGAATCTAACTGAATTTGGATAGCAAATTTCAATGGGGAACTTAAAAGATCCTAATAGCTAAGCAAATATTAAAAGTAATAAAAAGGCAAAACAAAACCTGTGATACTTTCTCAAGGCTGATGTTTTGACTTCAAAAGTAGCCAGCATTGAATGCTGCAGAGAGCTGGGCAATTCATCTATTTCTACAATACTTGGCTAGAAAGCAAATGTTGGCCTGACCCCAGCTGGTGATTAGGTTATACTGAGGGGGTTCAGGACTGATAGCCCTTGTCATTTTAAATTAGCACTAATGTAATTGAGGATGTTATTCTTATTTGGGTAAATATTACGATCTTTTTGCAAATCATCTATATTAGGGTATTTGTCTCATAAAACAGATTGAAGTCCACTATTAACTTGTATGCAGGATAAAAAATAGTCTGTGCAATTCATTTTTACAAGTGTTGCCTTTTACTTTCATCAGTAAGAGCTCTTGACAGGCCATTCAAGATTTTCCAAGCCTCTATCAATTCCTATCTTTTTCTTTCTTCCCCTTTCCATCCTAAATAGACCAGACTTCTCATCTAACACCAGAAAATGACAAAAAACATTCATCTGGTTTGTGTTTGGAATCTATAACATCCTTCATAGGGCTTTCTCTGTTGGAAGATTTATTGATACTTTCACATTTCTCCAAAATATATTATGTCAAATATAATGCACACAGTTATTTATTAAAAAAAAAATCAGTCCATCTAATCTTACCTGTGAATGCTAAATACTTTGGAATAGCTGGTGGGGAGGAGAGAGGAAATCAACATTTTCCAGCTTTCAGAGGTGTTCTCTTTAAGTTCATTTGGAAAAAAAAAGAAAAACTATGAAGAACTCTTTTATTCATCACCAGTTTGGACATATCACCACTGCATGGGAATTAGGCATTAAGAAAGCTTTTGTCCAGTCGTGCAAATGAGAAAATCATGGCGCCAGGATTTAGACCATTTCTGAGCTGATGAAGGAAAGGACAATCAGAGGCTTCTCGGGTGCATTTTCTGTGACTGGAGCTTCCCCAGCTTGCCCTCAGCTACCAGACAGACAAGTATTTCCTAGGCATTTAAAAGGAACTTAAATGTATCACTTAAATAAGAGCAGCTACACTGGCAATTGGCTTTTGCTCCAGTAAAACCCGAGAGAAAATGTTTAATTTTAGCAGAAGAGTAGTTCCCCTGACATAAGTGGAGCTATTCACTTGCCTACAGGAAAGTTTGCATGTAAGTGTTTTGTTGCATTTTAACAATAATAGGTCGTAAATGAGGAATTAGATGATGTAGATTAAATATATAAGCCGTTCACTTTCCACCCAATTCTCTTTTTTTTTTTGGAGACAATTTAAAATTTCGGAGCTGATGCTTCAGAGATGGGAGAATATGAGGAAAATGTCATGTGTCTCCTCACAATGGTAAATATCTTCAGCAAGCTCTTCTCATTATATTTGCCCCTTCAGAAACATGAGGTCTGCTAATTAAGCAAGGACTGGAGACTTGTCAAGATTATGAGAGTAGCACTATGCCATAACCATAATTCTTGATGACATTTCACTTTCCCCATCCAGAAAAATCTATCACACTTTCTGAGATGTGACCTTCATCTTGTTAAATGAATACTAGAGCAAAGAGCTCATTTGACCTCTTACCTGCCCTCCTCTCCCCACTTTCTGCCTGGTCTCAGAGAGTCTGTCAAGCTTGTTTGCGTCATACTAATTAGCTTGATTTCTATGACTATTTTTACCTAACTCTTGCCTTTATTTTCTTTTTTTTTTTTTGTCATTTTGCATGTAGCTCTTTTGAACCATATGGTGTCTCCTTTCCTAATATCCAATTTGCCCATCAGATTGCTCTCTTTTCCTTTTTCAATGTCAGTGTGAAATTCCTCATTAAGCCGCACATTCATCTTTTCTCGGTACATTCTTTACCAGCAAAGAAAAAGTCCTCACAGTCTTCTTTCTCTAACCTTTAGTTCTGGGGCTTTCTGTTCACTCAATCCCACTTCTCAGCCCATCTGATTTTTACGAGCATGTAGCACATCCTCTGGAGAAACGCAAGGCTGACTCCAACATCTTTTTGTTCTCCTCATTTAGCATTCATTTTTGCTGCAGTCTCAGACCTAATGAGATTGTGATCAATGCTTCCCAAGTTGCCCCCTGCCTACAAGTCTTCAATCATACCTTTGCTGTATAAACTCCTATGCTCTTCTTTCTGTCAATTGGTGAATGTACACAGTTAATAAAAAAAGCAATCTGGAACCATGGAACAAAGCCGTATTTTTTCCTTCACTTAATAAAACAGAATCTACCTTGGTAATTACTAAATTCCTTTGCATCTTTTCTTGTGTGCCTGGTGTGATTTATGTGTTTATTTTTTGTGGACTCACATTAGACTCCAGCTCTCTCCATTTTGGAAACTCAATACATTCCAGCAGTCAACCTATTGGAGGGAAAAAAGCAAAACAAGTATGACAAAATACCCTTTCACACATACGTATCTAGCAGACAATCACTATCCCATAATATTATCTCACAAAGTAACCAGCTCTCAGGCAACATTAGCTTATCCCGTAAAGTTTGTTGGTACATCTCTCTTTTGCAAGGTATCCTGCATTTCCAGGTGATGGGGAGCACCTTGGGATGCTGTGGTTGGTTACCGACATAATTAACCAAATTTAATCAGTGTTTGGATCAAGAGCAAAAGCAGACATGAAAGTAGGGCAATGCAAAGGGAAAGCTTGGAGCCTCATCCCTACCAGAAGAGCCAGGGCAAGAGGCACCACAGCCAGGCTAATGGACACCAGCGTCGGGCTCAGTGGGGTCCTCAGGGTCCTCAGTGGATAGGCTGGCTCTGACGACACACTTGATCCTCGGAAAGGAACTGGAGTGAAAACCACCTCTGCACCTAATGTGCCACCAAGGCTCCCATCTGAATTCCTGAAGAGAGAGGCATATGGGGCTTCTCTGGCCCACTCACATACAAGTGAATTTTGCCATTGGGACTGGGAACAAAGAAGACGGCCATCCTATTTCACAANGCCAGGGCAGGAAGCACCACAGCCAGGCTAATGGACACTGGCGTCGGGCTCCTCTTTTGTGCGTGCTCAGGAGAGGGGTCCTCAGTGGATATGCTGGCTCTGACGACACACTTGATCCTCGGAAAGGAACTGGAGTGAAAACCACCTCTGCACCTAATGTGCCACCAAGGCTCCCATCTGAATTCCTGAAGAGAGAGGCATATGGGGCTTCTCTGGCCCACTCACATACAAGTGAATTTTGCCATTGGGACTGGCAACAAAGAAGACGGCCATCCTATTTCACAAAAACATTCTGATGTTTCAACTTTTTTTAAACTTTCTGCCCCACCATGCCCCTCCTAGGCTATTGTCTGTTTGTCTTCATGGGGAGCTCTTTCTGTCAGCTTGTGTGCACTACTTCCGTGTGTTTTCCACCCTGCCAGAGAAAGGGCAATACAGATCATCCCAACAAGCCACAACTGAACGGCACCATTCAGTCTCTTCATGCAGCAAAGCCTGGGCAAACGGGCTGTGACAGAAAGCTTCCTCCTTGGGTCGTCTCGCAAAGCGCCTCCTGCCCACACCAAGCTGAGGGGACAGCACTGCCGCCTCCCTTCCAGGACATCAGGGCCTTGGGGAGTCACACAGGAGACGAGACCAATTTATGGGGAGAGCTCTGCACATCTGTGCCATTATGGAAAGGTAATAAATATCGGTGGAGGAAAAGATAGCACACACTCGCTCTGAGGAAAACTGCAGGTCTGTGGCCTGTGCCACAGGCCAAATGTAGAACTCCATTAAGAGCCGTGAAGCACTGCTGGCGAGGGGAGCAAAGGAAGACCCCAGGAGGAAATTAATAATTCTGTATTAAGTGCAGGGCTTGGATGGTGTTTGATAAATAAAGCCTGGGGTCATGCATTGACTGATGGGGAAAAACAAAATACTGAATAAGCACCAATTCAGCAAACACCATCCATCCTCTGTATGGGAGGAAGCCCGTTCCCTGTGAATTCAAGAGAATATTATCAGTTAATTAAAATTATATTGGAATATTTTGCATATAAATAAATACATTTTCACAGCATGTTCAATTCTTTAGTTTCCTAATTTTGGAGCTCTTGATTTCAAGATGGATAACACACAGATTCTAAAGATGAGGACAAGGCAGAGAAGAATGAAGAGGTTATGACGAAAAGACTTCACAGGAAAGCTACACAAATGCTGTTTCACCGCCTGACCCACTGTAACTGGCAGACAGCTCAACAAGGCTGACCACTAAAGATGGTCTTTGCGGACGCAAAATTGGACATAACAAATGCCTTACGAGTGAAATCAGAAGCGACTGAGAGACAATCAGGTGCAGGTGTGCAGGTGACATGCAGGTGTGAAAGCCGAAAGATTTGGCGAGGGGAAGTGCGGCAGTGCAAGGCTGGTGAGCTGGACAGCAGGCGGACATTGAGGTTTGGAAGTGGTAACAGGAAGCTGAAGTCTGTGTCCAGAATAGCTGCTGAGATCAGGCAGCAATTCCAAAACTACGGAGTCTAGGAGTTAATTTTATTATTTTACTATCTGAGCAAACTGTTTGAAATTAATAAGATTACAGAAGGAACAATATGTCATTCAACACCACGACTGGACAGGACAATCAATATAAACCTGTGTATCATATTTCAGAGAAATGATGGTGCAAACAGGGAAGCTAATGAAATGCAGGAAAATGCATGAGGTCTTCCTGTATTCATGCCCCCTGTTATCTCATCATTTAAAACTCAAAATCAATCTGAGTTACCTTAAGTGGCAATGCTGTATCTTTAATGTTTGATTCATTTGTTGTGAAATAGAGTCAAAATAATAATTTGAAAGGGAAATTTGAAAATGTCAGATAGTAAATGCATATTTTACTTATTTTAATGTTTGTTGATTTGAGGCTTTGAGGGCAACATGGTAAATATTCGGTTTGGCTGGCACAAACTGTGCAGGAATCTAATAGAAAGCAATATTGTTGAAAATGGATATCAATTGAAAACAGAGAGCAGTGTCAACTATTCCCCACTGGGAGCAGACAACAATAAAACCAGTCAAGCATTACACAGTTGAGCCTGCCAAATGTCATTAGAGTGTAGAAAAAAGTAAAGGCACATACGAAGAGGGGGAAAAAAAAAGAAAAAAAAAAAGAAAGCTCTTGCCTTATTTATGTTTTTCCCCGGACAATTTAGTAAGCTAAAACCAGGCAAAAATAAAAATTAAAAAAAAAATCAAAGTTTAAATTCATACAGTAGTGCTGTTGAATAACTTGGGGAAACATATCATCCTCTTTGGAATTAAGAAAAACAGAAAGATAAAGCAATGCGATTTAATGTCCCTCAATCGCAGAGACATTTCTCAACGACTGCACAGCAAATCACACCAGAGCACAATTTTAATATTTAAATATCTTTTATTACTATTATTATTATTTTTCTTCCCGAGTCTTAATACCAGGATTATAGTAGTAGGTAGAATAATGAAGAAAATGTGTTTTTAAAGCTCTTCCAAAACAATTAAAAGGGAGGAAAATTAAAGGAAAAAAGAAAAGAAAAAAGAAAAAGGAAAGAGAGCTCTGGGTTTCTGGGGTTTTTATACAGCAACGCGAGCCAGTGTCGCTATTTGGGGGTGCGGGTGCCGCAGGGGCAGGCGGCGGGGGCGCGGGGCTCCCGGCGGCTCCGCGGGT
>VWPW01032550.1:1002496-1114665 GCA_013389825.1 Crypturellus undulatus
CGCGCGGCCGCCCCCGCCTCCGCTCCGCTCCCGCAGCGCCGTCCTGGGGCGCCCCCTGGCGCCGGGCGCTCCCCGCGCAGCGCCGGGACCAGGAGCAGCGGGGAGAACAGACCCGCGGACCGGCGTCTTGGAGCAGAAACATCAAAGCAGCGTTTCCGTCACACGTCTGGTCTCGGTTCAGACGTGCAGAGCAGAGGGTAGGGGCTCTGCGTTAACGTCCAAGGCACTTGGAGCTCCCTGTTCCCAAAAAGCTCTAATTTGGTAGTGTTTGTGCTCGGGGCTCAATTGCCACCTCTCTGCCCGTATCCGCTGCCGACTGGGACTAAAGCTTCCACCCTCGCCCAAGAGCAAACTGTGCCGGTCGCCCCATCCCTGCCCGCACACCCCGCAGACGAGACGCTGCTGCGCTCGCCAGCGTGCGGATCTGGATTCTCCCCACGCGTGTGGGTCTTTTGTGAAGCCCAACATATCGCTCTAGGCGTCGCAGTGCTGGAGCCCAATGCAATCATTGCTCCAAGAGGAACTTTACGGTCTCCTCGACTCAAAGATTTTATTAAGAGACATTATAATCATCTGAGAACTATAATACACGTATTTTCAAAGTCAGTTAGCTACCTAGTTGTATAGTTAAATTAATCACAAGTCAGAATAGCTGGGTACACATTAAGCCCATAAAGAAGCGACCAAAACTGTATCTTTACCGCGTAATAGTGCAGTTGACAGATCAGAACGACTCCTCTGGAAGTATAAGAGGCTGAATTCTGCTAAAATTCCCACATCCCCGTGGCAAATTTTATTTCCTTTTGAATTCAGTTGTAAAAAATGAAAGCAAGAAAATTCACAGGCCAAAACACTGTCTAGATAACATTAAGGGGCATGTTGCTTCCAAAGTATTGCGTGGGTTTTAGCCACATGTCTCCCACTGATTTTAATGGGATTTGCATGCCTAAAATTATGTGTGCTGCTTTGAAAATGTATCCCTAAGGGTCTGTCATAAATTCATAAAATGTTAGAATTTCTCAGTTAAAACCCAAATACAGTCTTGGCTGGTTTTAGAGACTTGTTACCACTATTCTAATTAAAATACAGCTTAGTTTGGTAAAAGAGCTATCTAGGTTTTGTATAGTATAACATAATTCTAGCATGTGTATAATTTAAATAGGTGTCCTATTTACACTACAAAAGAGCTGTGTAATACACACTTTCTAATTTTCGTAACATTTTCATTAGACATTGAGTAGAAGGCCCCAAAAAAACAAATAAAATTGTTGCTGTACTTTCAGCAAGATCGCAAATGTCGCTGAAGAAATTGCCATCATGGCAAGGATGAGTTGGTTTCATGGCGCTCTTGCACTACGTAGTGACACAAGAGTTTGTTCCAATGTAACATAACTTTTTTTCCTTAAAATATTTTACATAGTATCATATCATCAGGGATCAAGAAAGCCAGCAACACAGCACACTGTGTTTCTGGTGATGCACAGTATTAAGGAAAGTCCATGGGAAGGCTGCTTCTCCTTCACTCCTGTGCTGTATGGGAGGGATCTTGGGTCAACATTGCCATTATGTTAAACTGCCCATGAGCATTCAGCAAATCAGGTCAGTGGCAGCAAGCTGACATTGCAAAATATAAACAGAATATACATTTCTATGTGGTTTTCATTATGGTGCCCACCAAGCTTGCAGGTGTATTTATCCGCATACTCAGAGCTCTTGCACTTTTTCTCATTATAGGATTGGTTACCATTGTATTTGATAAGTACCACCAGATAAAGAATGCCCTAGATCTCATACAGCTACTGCAGTAAGCAAGCCTATCTGTACAATTAGTTATTCAATGGGTGGTTATTTAGCGCTTATAAACAAATCAATTTTGTTCAAACAAATGAATGCACCTGAAAAGCTGGCGAGTAAAATCAGTAAGCATCAAAAATTGAGAGCCAGCTTTGCAATTGGATCCATTTCTCCTATCAAGTTAAAAAAAAAGTCACCAAAAACATCTTTGCCCCCATTAGGAGCCAGTGTAACTCTCAGAGCATGAGTCTCAAAAGTGCGGTGGGAAAGAAAAGGCTTTCCCCATTCCAAGGTAAGCAGCAATAAAGTGCCACATATTTAGCTGACCTCATCGGCTGAACTAGCCCAATGCACAAACCCAAATCACCTCCAAACAATCCACTCCTTTTAAAATTTCTCATTTCACATTTTCCTACCAACAGGGCTCTTAATAGATGGAAGTTGCCCTGAAGGAGGAATAACCCTGGCAGGTGTCCTTTAATGAGGACTGCTCCAACAGCCCAGTGCTCCACACACCGCAGCCCATGGCTCTGCAGCAACTGGAAAGGCTACGAAAAATAGTCGCAAATGGACTACAGGCTCTATGGAAAAATGCACAGATTTACATTTTGTACAAACAGTCCATTCTGTTATTTTCCGCACCACTCTCTTGCCTTACCAGAAAGGAGTTCCCGGCAAGGCCCGATTTGCACCCTTGCTCCGGGCCCTGCTTTGAAAGCTGCCCCAGGAGGTGGCTGGAGAGGGCAGGCAGCAGCCGCGGGCGCAGGGTGGCTCTGGTGCAGGACAGCCCCAGGGACCCTGCCTGAGCCAGTGCTGGCCAGTGCGTTCTCTCTGAAATCACAAACTCTTTACATTTTCACTCTGACACTCATTACCATTCTCTTTAAATACCACGAAAATTAAAAATAACAGTGCGTGAACCCTGAAAGGCAATATCCCCCCGCCTCACAGATGCAGGGGATTCCCCCTCCTCTCCTGTTTTCTTCTCCTTTCTCCTTCCCCTCTAGTCTCCCCCCTTGTCGATGGGTCTCTGATAAACAGTGACATATGAGGTGCAAGGCTCCCACAGACACAAACTGTTCAAGAGGCAGCAGCAATGCACTGCTGTGAGTTGCCTTCTTCCTCATTTCTTTTATTCTTAATTTGCATCCAGGAGTATTATTTTTCTGTTTGCCAGAGACACATTGGACCATGCTGACTGCTTATCTTTTAATTCTTCCAGAATAAATAAATAAATAAAGATCTCTCTGAATTTCAAAGCAAGTTGTGAGCTGTATGGTCATCTCTGAGTCTGTCAGCAAGGCTGGAAGAATATGGTCTGATCAAATATTTGGGTGTGGGCTTTTCCACTGAGGACCTAAGCTCCGTGACATATGTTGGATGGTAGCCAACCTTAGATCCCTAATAATTTAAAACAACAACCACCTGCTTCCAAGGGAAAAAAAAAAAGAGGATATTTCCTTCTTGCCATTCGCGAGTTTCAGATCAGCAAAATCTTCTGCTGCATCAAATTGAAATGTAATAGCTCTAAGGCTGAGAATTGAGATCTTGCACTAAGCACTTCATTGCTGCAGGCTTGTTTTTTTTTTTTTTTCCCCGTTAAAAACATAGTCGTACAATGCCTTTTCAGATCCCTGAGTTAGATATTTTGCCTCATAAGACCTGTCGCTTAAGAGATGTAAAGCCTACCATTATCAGTGTTTTGATGAGTTCTAAACAGAATGTGTGTGCTTGTACACATCCGTCATTAGATTGGTACATTTGCAGAGTAGAAATATCTACATTTGTATTCTGGAAATTTTTACAACCATAATATACATGCAACTTCTACAACAGTACTTCGATTAAAGGCTGTGCTAGATCAAACTGCACCATTTCAGACCCCAGCAGATTTGAAACAGCAAGTCATCTATCATGGAAAAAGTGAATATGGAAATATCCTTGTTCTAGCCATCAATCACAGAAGACAATGTACTTTGGCAAATGCAGGTGGTGGAAGGTTCTGGTTTCCACCAGGACCATGAGGGTCTCTTTCATTCTGCAAGTGAAAAAAAAGAGATTTTGTAGTCCATATTTTGTATTTCTCTCAAAGGGGCCAGCTGGCATGCCAAGAGCTAGCAAGGAGGATAGCGTGGTTCGCTCAGCCCAGTGGTATGTCCAGGGGCAAGCTGAGAAGTACAGTGCTGCAGAGGATGCCTAGCGTTCACATGCTTGGGAAAATATGCAAAATGTTGGTTTTGCAGGGGGGAAAAAGTAGTGAGGAGAAGCACATGTAGCTACTAATTAGAGGCTTCTCCTGAATCCACCAAGGTGTTGCCCAAGGACTGTCCCCACACAGCCCATTTCACGGTGAGAGATCCAGGCAGAGACAGACGTTTGGGATTCACTCAGCTAACCCCAAGGGACTCGACATACCCTATGGAGCCTGAAGAGAAAGCAGCATCCACGCATGCCCATGCAGGGCACAGATTAGGACCCAGACAGCCGTATTACTGGCACTTCCCAGGTAGGGGTTAGGGCAGAAGCTCATTTCAATACATTAGCTCACTCAGCATGTCACAGGGCATGTACAGCACACATGCATCTACTTCCTAATATTAGTTAATTAGTATTAATTAATCAACTCATAGAGAAAAAATGCATAAAGTGTATCTTTTTCATTTGTAAGCATAAAAAATATGTTCAGTAGATAAAGCATCACCAGGCTAGAGCTCATTAGTACAGGAGCTCCCCACAACCTATTTTAACAGACTTACAGTTCTGTGAAAGAGGATTTCCAGTGCACTAATGCCCCAAATTGCATAAATTATTGCTATCAACAAGGAACAAAACCATCACCCTCCTAGTAAGTTTGGCACTCGTCATTCAGTGACTTGGTTTCATTCCCACAGCCAAATAAAATTAGTTTTGTTGAAGAAATGAATCCTATGGGATGTGAGGACACTTTTCTCTATTTCCTCTTCCTTGAACAATCTCTCTGAGCTGGATATGTTTATGTTATGCTTCCAAAATCCTTCCAAATATCCTTCCTTTACCACTTTTAGACAAAAAGTGAGTTATGGCAAAAAAAAAAAGTGAGTGGGGAAGGGACAGGCAAGAATAACAAACAAGATGTTCCAAGCTGTAGGATTTGCTTCTTTTGTGCACTTTACATGCACTTATTTGCTTGGCAAGAAGAGACAAATTCCTCCCTCCACCAAATCTAGAGAACATGCCTCAGAACTGGCCCAAAAGGCATTATACTAAGAACACACACAGCTTCACATCTTTGAGGGCATTCACATGCCCACATGCCCGTGGTCAGCACAGTTGTCTGTTCATGCAGATTCAAGTATGGGCTTTTTTCCTTAGCTGCTCCTTGAACAGCACAATCCATATTTGACAAGTTAGAAACATTAGAGAATAAATTCACAGAGATGAAAATAGAATTTCCAAAAAAGTTTTTCCTTAGACTTCAAAGCAGATAAAAAAGATTCTAGGAAGTTTGATCTTTATTTTATAAGTATGTACAAGAGGAGGCGAGAAAGAAAGCAACAGTCAAAGAGAAGTCGAGTTTAATGTTTCTCTTGTGGGCATACCTAATGAGAAGTGGAACGCCACAGTTCCTCAGCGCTCATAGGATAGCTATGTATGCACTGCCATGAAATTATATCTGCCTTCTTAGAAAATTCCTTCACTTTTCTATGCTTGTCTGAAGTATGACAACCTGCTCTTGAGGCTCACGGATGTTGAGCTGTAATGGATGGATTATTCCTGGAATAATTAAAGCTAAGAGAGATGTAATCTCATTTTATACTTTCTTATCTGTATAAAAACTAAGACAAAATTATTTTTAAAGCAAAACTTTGTAAAGTCTTATCGCTTGTAAGAAGTCAGACAATAAAAAATGGATGAAAAGGCTCCCTAATATAGCAAAAGAACATTATGAAATTTTAACATTTACCAAAAAACTTACATAAGTTAACATTGACAGAATGGAAAATAAAGCACAAAGAAATAGAACTAAAAAAAAAAAAGGAAAAGAAAAAAGAAAAAGAATGAATTAAACAGTGTATGATTCCTTCTAAGTTTTTATTTGAAAAACTGGAATTTATTCAAAGTCTGATGTCAGGTCAAATTAGTTACATATATGCCAGGAAATTAAATAATGCCAGGGAATAAAAAAGCTCCATCATCCGCACAGTTACATTGTCCCCAGCAGAGTTTTGGCCAGGCCAGTGCTCTCCCAAACAAGACCTGGGCATGGTTCAGGAATTAGCACAGCCCTGGGACGATTTCTGCTTCACTGCTTGAATATGGTCACCCCATTCCAGAAGATAAGAGAGTTTACTGATACATGCGTGGCCTATTTCCAGGCAGCTTACTCAAATACCAAAGAATGGTCCCAAGTACATTTAATTTACTAGTACAGATATGGCAATTTAGTCTGTAGCAGAAAAAGAAAATCAGAAGAAGAAAGAAAAAAGAAATCAGACAGAAAAATAAATTATTTCTGCAGTGACATGTAATAGATTTATGTTATAGCTATATGGGCACTGGAACATACATGCTGCATGAGAGAACATGCTACATGAGAGCTCATTTCTGAAATCACCTAAGTAAATTTTACTTGTGTTAGTTGTCTCACCCCAGTTTTCCATCAATAAAGTGGTGGAGGACTAAATCCTAATTTGGACAGCTTCTTAAGTAGTCCAGATACAGATTTTATTAACTATAATGCATACCAAAATGCTGATAAACATGTTTATTCATTTTTAATGTTTATATCATTTATTAAAAGGTACAATTGAAAAAAAAAAGCATAAATTCTACCTTAAGCCTCAGAGTTGTATCATACTCATGGCTGGAGAGAGACCCTCGCAGCTTTTGCAGGCAGAAAGGGCTTTGGGTTTTGTGCATTATGAACTGCCATGTCTGATGTAGCCAGTTATGCAGTTATTTTGCTGATAGATATGTTACTCATCTAACTTGCATGAATGACCCAAGTGTTTTATTAGGCATATTGGAAGTGAGTGTTTTGAGCTGTGATGATTTTTTAAGGCATGGTGAAGGGTCCCATCTCCCCTAATCAACTTTGCCTTGCCGGGGCTCAACTTCCAATGTTGTCTTTCATCAGTGCAAGTGTCAGTCACTGGACAGCGCGTTGCCCACAGCCCTCTGCCCTCATTTCTTCGTGGCGGGATGCATGTTGTTCTTTCAGGACAATTTCTTTTCGCCTGCTTTCCCAGCTTGCTTGGCCATGACAGGTCTGCCCCGGTTATGGCATTCACCATATGGCTAGGCTTGGCTCCACCCTATCTTTTAATAATTCCATCTCACTGACCGTCCACGTTGCATTACTTCCACCGCGGGCATTTCAGAATTCAGCCCCAAACTATTGATTCTGACTGGCTTACCCATGTTAAATCTGAAAATATTAGCATTCATTTTCCACTCAGTGATAGCCCCTGAAGTGACCTTAGTAGGTTATGTCTCATTTCATACATTTTCCTCCCATATTTTCCACTGATACAGTGTTGATACAGCTACAGCATTCAGTCACAGCTTGAATTCAGATAAATGCACTTGGAAACACAGTTTTATAATAATGTGCATTTTGTGGGCATTCATTCTCTCACTCTCATTTTCTTCATGTTTATGTAAAGGAAATATGTGAAAATATTTTTTTTAATCCATTGCAAAATTACAGAAATCATAAATAAAAGCATGTATATGTATATACAGAATGGACTACTGACATCCCACTGATGTGAGAGATGGATGTAAATTCATATTGCAAATTAAAAATTAAGCTGGTAAAATATTTGTAAGATTTTTTGTATAAACCCAGCATTTTTTTAAGGATTTCAAAAAGAGAATAAGGAGCTCTGCTTATTTGTTTCCATCCATAAAAAAGAACTAAAAAAAAAAAACTATTCAAAAATATTTCTCAATTCTTTTATCATTATAATACCTGCAGATGCATTATTTGCATTATTTTTCATGTTTTCAATTATGTTTTTAAATATTTCTGTTTGCCTGTTTAATTCAACTGCATTTGGTTACCTAAGTCTATTTGTCTCTATATTTGTCTGCATAGTTTGAGCCTCGTTCATGATGCCGAGACCTTCAGAAGCTCTTCCATAACACCTTTCACAAGAATTGACTGCAGCCGCGTCTTGGCTTAATTTGGCATATGTAGCAAAATAGTTTTAATTATCGCCATGCATACTATTTCCAGTAAGTCTCCTGCCCCATGCAGTACACACAATGAATAGGGATTAGCCTGTCAGATGTTGTGTTTTTCCTTATTTAACATGGCAAATCCTTTGTTCCGAGTGAAGTAAGGAAGAGGGGAAAAGCTTTTTTCTTTATGAGTTTTTACAGGGCACTGAGAGGTTCAATATCAAAGTGTTGGACTTAGAAAGACAACAAGGCAATATCTCCGGGATGCGGAGGCGCAGAGGGGATGTCACCGCTGTGCGCGGACAGGAGGGTGAGGTGTGCGGTGTCTGTCAGTCTTGACTGCTCAGTTTGCCACCACCACGACCTCGTTTTGTTGGGGTTCGGAGACTTTGCACGCCCAAGCCCGGCACCCACCCGCAGCTGGTCCGCAGGACAACACTGCCGACTCTTGGGTTTTGGCTTGCGCACAACATCTGGCAGGGGACGTGCTCGGCCCCGCACCGGTGTAAGCCTCTAATTCCCGTTTGGGAACACCTGCTTCACAACAACCTTCTCACCTGGCTCCCTGCCAGGTCTGCTCGCTTCCCTGGGAATGGAACAAAAACATCACTGTTTTTCTTGATTTCCACCCAGCTCTGCGACGGGGGCAGCAGGAGGAAGAGGCGAGGCTGGCAATCTCCTGGGTGAGTTTTTTTGGGAAAAAGTGCTTAGCTACCCCAGCTTGGCTGAACGGGAGCATGGTCAGCCGCACCAGTGCTTGAAGTAGCTCCCTACCAGCTTCCCAGCCCTAACGATGGAAACTCTCAAACATTTCAAGGACAGATCTGTAGGAAGCTCTAGCACCAACCAAGAATCTCCCATCTTTGTTCCTGAGTATCCCTGAACTGTTTCCGTTGGGTGAGATATTTTCTCTGAAACTTTTCTAACAAAAACTTTTCTTTTAACTTTTAAAACTTCTTTAACTTCTTAAGTGACCAACACTATTCTACACCAGCAACTGAGGTCTAGCATAGTTTAAATATCAGAAAGAAAGACTCACTGTACCTGTAAAATAGGTACAGCTCTACAGATACAGGCATAGATCTATATACACAGAGAGTGTACCAGAAGCACAGCTAGAGAGTAAGACAGCCAAACTGCATATAAATACTTTAAATGGTACAGCATTATAAGAACCTTTATAAGAATCATATGGTTTTTATCTGGTACCATTTGACTGCATGTGTTGCTGTTCTGGTTTATTGCATATCAGCTAATCGCATAATTCGGCTGGATGCATACTAAATTGAAGTCTAAACGCTGTTCACTACAGTGTAATCCCTCTGGATAAATGAATAGTCGGAATACCCACTGGACTGCACTCCTTCACCACTATTTTGTAAACAGCTGTTAGTGTGTGTTGTAAAATATATAAGGTAAAAGCTGTTATTGCTACAGACAAAAATGCAGTTGCAACACTAAAATCTTCACTGCAGTTGTTCAGAAGGATATGCTCGACTTTGAGGTTAAATAAAAAGGCATTAAATCAGACAAGTGAATCGAAGCAAGTAACAGGAGGATGTTTTATGTCCCTGTGCTACTAAGGACCCCATGGCTCGGTCAAAACTAAATGTGCCAAGAGAAGCCGCTCTCCGTAGTCCAGTCTGCCAGTACACTTGGATTAGGAGAAGGAGGAACATCACAGGAGATCGTGATAAGCAAGATTCTTGTCACTGAGGCCAAGAGCTTAGGAGGCTGATAAAAAAAACGTTGTGCACTTACACAGAAACTGGAAGTACCCGTGCTGCCATGGGAGCAAACAAAAACTGAAGGAAGAGGGAAATCCCTGTGCTGCAGGTGCAAGGCAATGGCTCCTAGATAGTTAAATAGATGGTTGTGTAGAAGAAACTTGCCCCACACACTTAGATCATTAAGAAATTCCCAATGCCCTGCTACAAAACATCTCCGTGAGCCACAGCGTCCCTGTCTGGGGGACCTGTGCCAGAGCCAGGCTGGGGCTTCCTCCTCTGCTGCACCGCTGGCTGAATACCCTGAACTAGCTGCGTGCGCTCACTGTAGGTCCCTCTGCTTCAAGGTTATTCTGCTTCTGTTTCCACCAGCAGTGTAAAACATGAGTTCACGGGCAGGAAAGTGCATTAAAATTGGGAAATTTACATGAATCTCCATGACTTAAAAAAAAAAAATGCTATAAATTGTGACGTACTCGCCCAGGCAAATCTAAGAAATGTCTTAAATTTTAGACTACTAGCATTTATAGCGGACTGCTTATGAAAATTTTGCAGAACAAGATTTAGGAAAATTTGGAACAAATACATTTAATATACTTGTAAATTATTCTGTAATACAATGGTAAATTACTCATGAATAACTTCCAAATAAAAAAAATAGATTGCATTTATTTTTTAAGGCCTTGTGTGTTCTATTATAAAATTACAACTAAGATTGTAGGCTGCAATCTTTAACACTACCCACCTTTAAAGCTATATTAAAATAACAAGTGACCAGGAAAATCTAGAAAAGAATTATGTTGTAATTTTAATGCAGCTGTATTATATATCTTATGTGTTTCACAACATGCAACCCTAATTCTGCAAGGAGCTAAGCATGTGTTTAAATTTATACATTTTCGGTTTTAATGAGAACTCACAGAGTGCAAAGTTAAGCACACATAAAATCAGATTAGGAGTTAGTGTTAACACTGTGAGCGGTACATTCAAGCACTGGAGGGAGAGAAAAGAATATGTGCTGTAGATGAGAGAAATTTTATGAATTAACTTTATTTTTTTAGAACAGTCTTCAACTCCAGCACTGCAGTAACACTATGCTTTCTCACTTAATTTTCTCTGTATTTATGAAGTTTTTGGATGCAATCACCTCACACAATCAGTCTAGTTTTAGAGAAAACATGTTCCTAAATGTCTGTTGCTGTGTCCTATCAGTGCATCATCTCATCTTTGCAAGATTCCAGCTTATCTGGTCACTGTTCCCAAGGCAATCCACTATTCTACTATTGGTATTCCTACTAAAGAAGTTTTTTTTTAATTAACTGACTTTATAATGGAGAGATGGCTGGATTTTAGGGGAGGCGAATGTTCATTGGTTCATGAGCCATACCATACATTAAGCAGCACTGGTTATGAGGGAGAAGTGCAGCCTTCAGCAACCCACTGATCAGTGTGCTTTTCTAGCATTCATTTATCTTTAATCTCAGTGCTGCTTTTTCCAGTCTTCTCTAAAAAACCTACCACTGCTGCACCTTGGAGCACACCCACCTTTCATGCCTTCCTACCTTTGAAGAAAACAGAGACACAAAATACTTTTTTGTTTTGTTTTGGTTTTGTTTTGCTTTCTAGATAAATTCTCACGAAAATTAACTCTCAGATTGCTCCCAAATTGGAGCAAATTGTGTGCTCCCTCTAAAAGTCCTCTGGCACATGGACAGTCTTGTACACTAGGGCTGGGCAGCCCTTAATGCCGCTGTGCCGTAACGTGACAACCACTGGGCTCTTCTGGGACACACTTACTCTAAACACCAAAGGTAACAACAGGCTATGCTGTCCTTGGCACCCTGCCACTGTCCTCTTCGCATGTCCTCACCTTTACATCCCTCACCCACCTCCACACGTGATGCTTCTCATTGCAGAGCAGCCCCAAGGTTAACACCCAGCTCTGACTGCCTCCTCATCCTTCGTATCTCTTTGCAGTCTCCCTTTCTGGGGCGCTTTGCCATGTGTTTGAGCACAGATACTTGTGGCAGATTCTCCACTCACCCGATGTGGCAGCTCGTGCCCAGTCTTCCTTTGCCATGAGTACGAGCAGGGATGGAGGGCAGGCTCCTGCCCCGGCCTCCACAAACACTGCAGGACTTCACTGTGTAAGGCACAGAATAAGTAAAATTTATTAAAGTGTTCACTATGTCACATCTTCTAAGCAAAATTTTTATTTTTTTTTATCTTAATAATGCTGATCTTACTATGTCTATGATCTCAAATCTCATTTCTGCCTTTTAACTGGGTATAATAATTCAGTTTACACATTTATCCCTTTAACATAACATTTAGGTTAAGCAAGAGGCCTAAGGGGAACATGTTATTACTAGCCTGGTTTTTATTTTTCTTTGATGTCCTCAATTCTATTCTCGTTCATGTATCGGGGTATGCAGCAAATGAACCTTGAGCATTTATTTTATTTACTAATTTTGCTTACTAGCATTATCAAAAGAGTGGAGCAGCTGCAAGCTTCACAGATTGCGCATACATCTGAACATTTAACGGCCCCAGTTTATCCTGGCTTCAAGGCATCACAGTATAATATTCTCCAACATGAAAGCTGAAGAAAGGATGTCATGGAAAGTCTGTGCGTCATGCTGGGAGAGGGTATGTACTGCGAGACCCTCACTCCATTGCCTTCTAATAGGCGAAGCATTGATATGCAAATAGGAGAGGAGCTTGTGTGTGGCCTTTTAATGCAGTCACTAAACACCAGTTCAGAGAAAAAAAAACAGCAAGGCTTCTGCTCTTACATTCAAAAAGCAGATGCGTAAAAACCAAAGTGGGAGCATTTTCATGCATCTGCTTTGAAAGCAAATCAGTCCACTTTTGAAAAAGTATGTGTAGGGCCTGAAAAGTGAAAAAATCCAAGCCAGATTTCAAACACTCTAAATGTTGTGGTAGCCTGATAAGCGAAGGTGGGCACGTGCATAAGAAAATTGGTTCCTTCACTTGGCAACATGCTTCTGGTGTCGCTTGTCTCCCCGGGAGCAGCGCTTGCCTCCAGAAGATTAGGTGCAGGTTTGCTGTCCCTGAAAATAGAAAGATGTTTGCAAGGTAGCAGAAAGATGGGCCCAAGGGTATCTGCAAGGAGGCTTTGATTCTTCTGGATTCTGACACGCACAGATAATTCCCATTTCAAGTTCGAAGCAGGGCAGGGGATGAAAGGGAAAGCAGCTACTGGTTTATCTTGTAAACAAGTCCCAGTGTGGCACTGTATTTTGACAAGGCTCTGGGCTGAAGACGGCCCTAGACAGCTAAATGAATCAAAGGTTTAACAAGTAAAATTCCTTCTGAGAGTACAGTTGCCCACCTATTTCAAGCTGTTCAAATACTAGGATTGGCCCAACGGCCCGTAAATAATGCGGATGCTGGAAGCCCTCTATCCTACAGCCAAGAGCGCATATGCAGTCTTCACCCAGGAATTAGCCACTGGACCAAAACATAGCAAAAAACACTCCCTTGAGCTCTGCACTGCCCTGCTCCGCTCCAGGGGTACCCAGGAGGAAAGTCACGGCTGCACGTTAAAGGAGGGAGGCAACAGGTCTGCTGCATAGTGTCACAGCGTGGGTCACACGCAGCGCTCACTGGCAGGCTCCATGGCCAAAGGGAGCCCCGCTGGACGGTGCTTTGGCTGGGCTCTTTGTGCTCGAACTCTGTGTGGCTGGGCCCTATTTACATATGGCAACGGCTCACAGCATATGTCAGCTCCAGCTGCCCGCTCGCACGCACGTGCCTGCAGCTGACGCCAGGGCTATCATGAATAGCCCGGCCTTCCTTCTTTCCTTTTGCCTCGGGGCTCGTCTGTGTGGGAGTTTATAACAGTGCAAGATAATATGCTATTTTTACATGCCTGTAAGTCCCTTGCAAATTTGCCTCCCAGAATGAGTACATTTTCCCAGCTTACCTTGGGCTGCTTTGGAAACTGTTCAAGCTAAGCAAGAAGATTCCCAAATATGCGGCTCCACTTGGAGACCCATCGTCAAATTGTCATGCACTGGTGTGGCCTCCCCAGCGAAGACGAAGATGCTGAGCCCTGCGGTGCGGACCCACCTGGAAGAGCTACGCGCTGGCCACTGCAGTGCCCGTGAGTCACGCGGGTGTCTCTGCGCTCCCGCTCTGGCTGCCAGCCCAGCAGCAGCAGCCGTGGCTCCCAGTCCGTGCCCAGCCACCTGGCACATCCCTATGCTCAAAATCCTCCTCAGTTGCCAAGGGACTGGAGCAGGTCCCGGGCAGGGCTATTCCTTGCAGGCTGAACTGGTGCATGTACCTGGCTGCTGTTGACAGGTACCCCTTCCTAAGCAACACTGTCCCTCTGTGGGCAACCTTAGCCCCACGTTGCACTACAGGTTTCGTCTGACCTTCACTATTTGCCACTGATATTAAAGAAGAAAAGCCGCAACAGAGCAAAAGAAAGGTAGAAGAACAGCTTAACACCTAGTATGGGTAATCTGTTGAGATGCTGCTATACAAACCAGCTTGCATACACAACACCTCGTATGAATCTTCATAGGAAAAAAAATCACTTATGCATCCTCCTATTATAAAACACACTTCCCTTTCATCACAACCAGTAGGGAAGCTCCTCAAAAACTGGAACTTGAAGATCTGCTCTAATTTTCCCAGGTTTTTCATGCTCAGTGCAGCCCTGTGTTGTAGGCATCATCCTTTTCGGATTGGGAAGCTTAGCAGGATTCCCGAGAGCCCATTAACATCACTCCGTAATTGGCTCAAGGCATCAATGCTGATCGCAGCTTGGCACAACCTTCACTTACTGCACAACACCCCAGGTCCCTGCCAGTTCAAAGAACAGAAAGTCAGGGAGAAAAACAGGGAATGACAACTAAAATAAAAATGAGAACTTCTCCAGCCTCGGAAATGTCAGGTAAAAGATGTTCATTTTACAGCTTTCCTGGGAAAATGCTGCTTTTGCACAAAGAACAAAGACATTTGATTACAGCTTTTAATTCTGAATTGGTGTCAGGGTGTTTAACCTTTCACTTATCACCACCCTACTACTACTTTAAAAAGTGATTATAATGCATATTTCTCCCTTGATTAACTGAGTAATGTTCGAGAAGAAAAGCGAATTCAGGTGTACAGAGGCGTATTATACGCTGAGGCTGCTTGGGGACAAAACTCCTACCAGCAACTGCGATTCAACCAAACTCACCTGAGCTCTGCTGAGTTAGAACAGGTAATTGCAATAAATCATCCCATGTCCCATTCTTTGCAGCGCAGAGAAGATTAATGGCAGCAGACACTGGAGCTGCCAACTTGGAAGATTTCTGCGGCAGAGCAGGGACAGCTACGCGTAAGGAATTTGTGATAAAAAGCTATACGGGGACTATAATAAAGTGCTGGGAAGAAGCTGTGGTCCCCTTCCATAATGCAGACGCATTAAGATCTGCCTGACAGTGATGACGGGCAGGTATTTGACTGAACACGCTGACAGCTATGAAAAAAAAAAAAAAAAGGAAAGAAAGAAGAAAAGCAGTAGCTAAAAGCTAATGTCAAAATGTGATGTAGGCCTGTCACATGCCATCAGTAATAATTTTTGCTGTGACCACTTGCTGGTATGGAGGGCAAAGGAAACAATATTGTAGCTGACTGCGAGGAGGCAGCCCCATTTGATTTGCAGGCTCGGGGGGGTGATGGGCTCTGCTGTCACCCTCGCTGATGAAGTGGCCGCGCTGGGTCCTGGTAGCAGCTCTCGCCCAGAGAGATTTATTGTCTCCATTGTTTTCCTTTGCCTTGGTTGGAAGAAAAACGTTGTGAGGGGTAAGAGCCTGGGAATATGTTGCATGGGTGGGTGTAAGTGGAAGTACCTATGCTGGGATGCTCCGTAGGGATAAATACTTAAGCAAGTCCTTCTCAGAGAAGTAGAGCTTCCCGTTGGGCCCCATTTTTTGCAGCAGTTCCCACTGGGGCCGCCCCAGACATGGGGTCTCCATGGAGTGACCTCCCACAGTCAAACTCAGCAATTAGCCACGTGCTTTGTGATCAGCTGGGCTCCTTGCCAGGTGGAAAACTGGATGGAGGTGGTTGAGATGGAGGGACTCATCCTTCCCCCAGCTCTCCTGGTCAGAATGCACTTTTGCTGGTTTCTCCCTGCATACTTTCCTTCCTGCCCCGTGAGACTCACAGGTGCTGATTTGGGGGGTTTCTCACAAAGTGCCTCAGTCCAGACCTGAAGGAGACCACCCGTCATCCCACCAAGGCCAGGCCGAGATGTAGCAGGTTTCCCTCAGCTGCTGCAGCTGCCCCTTTCGTCAGAGATGGGGCGGACCCAGGGACATGCAGTTGCAGGAGCACATTTCAGCCCCCATCCTTCACCTCCCAGGAGAGGCCTATCCTCGCCTTTCTTACCAGCATTCTGGTTGGAGACCATTTTCAACCACACTTTCTAGAGTCGTGGTGAGGAGTCAAAGCTGGGGAGTTGTTCTGCCTTTCCGATTTCCAGAATACTAAAGCACCGCAGAAACAATAATCTTTATTCTTCACTTCTAATAAAATGTATTTGTTTCCACATTGGACATACTGCATTTCTGCACTCAATTATATTTCCGGTCTTGCCCCTCTCTGGGCAGTGCTGTCTCCCTGCTAATACCTGGCTCCTGCAGTTTATTTTTGTGTTTTATTCTGCTTCCTTCACAGCTGAAAATGTTTCTCCAATGTTAGGAGTTACAAGCGACAGAGAAGATAAAGCAGAAATGAAACTAACCGCCTGCTGCCCCTAAAGCTGGTGCAGCCTGAGTCTTGCCGCCAGCAGCTCTCAGAGGCGCCGCGGCGCCGACACGCTGCGGCTCAGCGTGACAGATCCAAGCGCGTCCCGCCTGTCCAACGGGGGCCCGTGGCTCACAACAGCTGTCGAGCTGCTTTGTAAACAAGTGGGGGACATTGCTGTTTAACCTAGAATCATGCATCTGAAAATATGTTTGCCTCTCTAAGGGCTGCGCTGGAAAGGCTTCAAAGGATTCCGGTTTCCCCAGAAAGCTGCATCGCGCCGCGTTGATCAACTCTTCGGAAGTACTCGTGGCCTCCCGCCATCAGCAAGCAGCACTTTGCGGCTTGACAGCGAAATCACCCGCGAGTTGTTAAGCCCGGCTTCCGAACGCAGCTCTGTGCCGGTGGCTGCGTCTCCCCGGGGTGAGGAGGTACAGTACATTGCGCTCGCTATAGCAACTGCGGTGCCAAGATGCAGATTACGTGACCGCATCACTCCAGCCTCTGAAAAAGAACTGTTTGTCGTAACACAGTCCGTGCGCTTTTCACAGGCTCTTCCTCCCCTGTTCTTTTGTGCTACGCTGTCTTAACTTCATCCCATGATCTCTCTAGGATCGCCTGATGCCAGCCATTTTCTTCCTTACACACCCCCTTCATAGCAGGGATGAGCCTCTGTGTTCCTTATTCCTTACTCATCCACACTGACCCCTCTAGTCCAGTACCTTTATTTCTAAGTAGCACATATCACCCGAGTTCAGGGATCATTTTAACTTACAATACAGGCCAATTCACACATGTATCTTCATTCTCTCCAGGGGTTTATCCTATTCCTCTGCTTTCTTCCTTCTATTATGTCTCTTTTACAGAATGTACCCTGCTGAAATATATTTTTCTCTATCTTTTTAATTGGGTTTCTAACAGAACCCATAGTATATTAGAACTGTTATTGCAGATTTTCTCTAAAAATCACTGCTTTTAAGGTCAAGGACTATTTTTTTCCTGATCATTTTATTCATTGTATGAGAATACTATAGGGAAAGGTGTGTTATTCAAGCTGCAACTACAGCCTCACTGTAAAGCCAGAAATAATAAACTTCTGGTTTAAAGTTCAAGTGCTGATTCCTCCTTTCTTTGAATTGAATTAAGTCTACTAATTTTTTTTCCATCTTGAAAATAGGAGCAATATTGCATATCCTACCTTACAGGACTGCGTGAGATTGAAATAGTGACAATGAAGTCATAAGCTGTCCCAGACCATCAGAGTCAGTCTTGAGCACCATACTGCCATGATCATTTTCTCATTTGCGATTGCGGCCTAGCCTTTTCTTAGCACATAGTTTTGCCAAGTCTAGTTTTGAGCCTGCACGCTGTTGAAAGGATATTACACTAAAATAAGAGTGTAGGTGTGGATGAAGACTGCCAGAAACGTCTCCTATTACTGCAATGAGAGAAAGTGGCAGACAGCTTCCATATACACTGTAGTCTAGAAAATGGCAAAATACCATCTTTTTGACAGTCAAAAAATCAATAAGCAATAGTTAAACATGCAGAATGAACTCTGCACAAAATGAGCATGGAACGCAGGTTAGGAAAATGTATGGGAATAAAAATATAAAGGAGGCATTCATGGGTAAACAGCACAAATCAGAAATCTTTTGGGTCATGATGCCTCATCCTGTCTCTCTACCTATCTGACCTTTATCTGCATTGCTATAGGCATATGACTCTCCTAATTGCAGTGAATAGGGTGTTGCTTTCTGGGGAGCAATTTCTTTTTCTAGCTTCTCTCTAAAGCAGCTCCAGCTATGTAGGTTAGAGTCTGTCTTGCATTGAGGGTCTAGGCATGCACCAGATTCTTGCACAAATTGTACACATCAATGAATTTTTTAAAATCATAGTTTCTATACACACCTTGTGGAAGATATGTTACTATTTCCTTAAAATTGCAGCACAAGATCAGGCAGGAGAAAAGTTGCAAAGATTGTAGTATTGTAGTCTCTATAACATGGCAAAGAAGAAAGGTAATGTTTTAGGGATTGAGTAGATGTTTTTATTATATAAAATTCCATCTATATTTAGAGAAAAATACATTTTTTCCCAATCTCTTATACAATCTGGTTCCTCCTCATACAGCATCTGTAGACTAGTGTTGGACAGGAATCTTAATTTATTCCCACATTATAAGATAAAAACATAGAAAACAATTATCATTTTTAATTTTGATTTTTTTCTTGGGGAAAATATTTTTTATTTCTTTAAATTTTCTTAAAAGATAATTTTGACTTGAGGTTCCGGGTTGGATTTTGATAATGCAGGAGTACTAATTTTAAGTGTTTGGATTTTCATCTTTTCCTAAACTTCTTGGTTTTCAGTACAAGAGGAGGGTAAGTTTTTAAGAGTGCTGAAATGAAGAAAATGTTATATAAACACTCTGCACTTTTTTTTTCCAGTTCTTCTGTGGAGAAGGGAAGAAGTTTTATTCACTTCTACATATGTTAACTGTGTTCTTCTGCTCTCCACCATTTATTTTCTGTTTGAAAAGACAGTGATAAGGAGATGTAAAGAAAAGCAGGAGATGAGTGAAAAACCAAAACCAGCTAATTTTAATTTTCTGGAATCAAAATTACTGAAATCTTTGTTGATACATGGAGTTAAAAACAATCTTTCATTTCATATTTTCCAAGCATAACATCAAAAACACTATCCAAAAAATGCTTTTGATTTGTATAACATGATGTTTTCCAAAATGTATTTTCTAGACAAAAATTTCAGCTTATTTTGCCGTCATTGACACTGACCTTCTCCATGTAAATTCAAAGAGATTAATTAAAGGAGAGCAGCACTGCTAAATTGTCAGCAGCTGGGGGATGAAAGCGATTCTGGAGAGTAATTCTCCAGTGACGGTGGAGATAAGGCAGGACATTTAGTGGCTAAATTATCTCCCTCCTGAATTTAAACAGAGTCTGGTGAAATGGTAGTTTTCTGAAACTCCCTTTATGGTCAAATGCTATTCATGGTGGTATGACTTTTTTTTTCATAAAGCAAAAACAAAGTATAAAATAAATGGTACAATTAACATGAAATGGTGCAAGTATACAGTACTTACTGTGCATGAGGGATTATACATAAGCTGAACTTTATAGTTTTTACATTTCATTTTTATAATTTTTTTCCCTGTATTTCTCAATATGTTTCACTGGCATTCAAAGAACAAGAGTAGAGTTCCCCTGTGGTTAATTTAACCCTAGCAAATTCCCCAGAGCATAATCAAAGACTGAACAGTGGCTAATGCTTCTCTCCTGTTTCAAAACTAATGAAGTTAAATCCTGCTGCCTAAGACAGTATTTTTAAAAGTCTGTTAGACTTAAATATAGCAACCAAAAAGGCATCAGTCATATTACAAAGTGTATTTTTACCACCTGTCTAAAAGAGGCAGCAGAGCCACAAAAAGGCCTACTGCATGGGCTTGAAGTGGCCTCATTATTGCCTATGAATTAAACTGAAACTGCCAAAAGTCACAGCAGTGAATTCTAACATGACAGTCGGAGCATTGCCCGTGACACCAGGGTGAAATGCCTTCCTTGACCTGACATGGCATTGACTTTCCTCATAGCTATGGACAAGGCGCTAGCCTACTTCAAAGAGGGCTCAAGTGGGTCACAGGCTTAAGAAATTTGTGCGTTTCTTAAGCAATTAGAACTGTTTAAAAAAACTACATTTAGAAAATAAATCACTGTCTAAAGTGTGTTGCAAGTAGGACTGCTGTTTGAGGGGACTAGAGTGAGCAGAATAAACATTACAAAGTGGTGTGACCCTCAACAGCTACTCTTACTACTTGTCAGCATTTGGGTTCCTGTTGGCTACCAGAATATTCCCACAGAGAAAATAAAAATGGAGAATTCATATAAATAGTCAGTCAGATGCATTTTTATACAAATACTTGAACTTTACATTCTTGTGGTTGTCCTGCGTGCTGTGAGTTGGAAACTGTCCAAACAAGGAGCAGAAACACAAGTGATCAGTCACATCATACATGGTGCAAAGGAACCAGCCCAAATCCTGAAAGCAAACAGTGGCAGTAATTGGTTTAGGTACAGCTGACATAACATTCTGTGCAAGTAGATAAAGATACCTGCAAGTAAGAAAATAACTAATACATTTTAACAGAATAAGCAAAGTAATAATATTAGCACTATTTACACTTTGGAAATCATTCTTGAAACCTCCAGAGACAAATTTGGTGGTAGACTGGACAGCACAGATGCTTTTACTTCACTGCAGTCCTGCAAACAGATCTTCTAATTGACACCTTCTTAAGCAACTCAAACTTTTATTTTCCCTCTCATTGCCTAAAAGTCTTGTCCAAATTCATGCAAAGTTGTTTTCATTTACTGTTCAGAACTGCAGCCATCTTGGTTCCTGCGCTTTTACGGGTTAAAGAATCACAAATGAACTCATTAACCCTAAATTATGTGAAGAACCAAAATAAGAGGTACTTCACAATCCTCAGCATTTGTTCTCAGCCAGATTCTTTGGGGAAGATGGTATTTTTATGTGTTAATACCTTTCTTCCATCCTATCCATGTGTGCTCCTGTTTTCACCAGTGTCATCAGTAATTGGATCAAACCCTGACAGGCCTCTCTAGTTCATTAGAGGAGGGAGGAAAGAATTCATATTGGGACAAAACTATCCCTGACATAACTCCACCAAAGTCAATACAATTATATCATAGCTGAATTTAACTGACCCTATCTTAATCTAGGTAGTGACATTTCCACCCTATCTAACAGCAGGGTCATTGCGTAGTTTCCTACCCAGAGTCTTCATAATTGGAGAGACAACATCTTAATTTTGCCTTTACCCCCTGCTAAGGCAATAAAGTATATCAAAGCCAAGGAAGGCAGGGTCAGAACGCGAGAGTCACTAAAAGATCTGAAATTAAACCAAGAAGCTGCTAGCTGTCTGCCCATGTTTCTCTTACTTGCTTCTACGCTGATAATTTATACAGAGAATTGTTTGCAGAGGCTGGACTGGAATTCTTTTCATGTGTACTTGGAGCCAGTTATGTTCAGGTGGGGATTTTGTGGGTTGTGGCAGGGTTGGTTCATTTCTTGCCATTTCTTAAGATGCTCCATTGACATTCTATTAATCAAAATCTTCATATTTATTATGGTAATTTGTTAAAAAATTAAGATCTAGAGAATGTGGTGGCATTACTGGCTTTGTAAAGCTCCTGAACTAATTTTCAAGATTAAATAAGTAAGCTGCTTCTAACAGAGTTCCCTGTGGAAGTATTCAGTGAGTTCCAGGAGGCAAACTGGGCTATGCACAAGGATTTCAGGGACTGTAGCAACTGCACAACTATTTTTTTGCATCGATTTCTCAAAGTTGCAGGATGGAGGGGGCTGCACATGGCAAAAAGTGTGTTTTCCAGTAATCTCTCCCAAAATTTCTTCTTCTCTCCACAGCTTCAGTTCCTCACAGTGGAGCTACATTTAACTACATATAACTGCATATGCTGACCTAGACTGACCTTGGGAGCTGACACAGGACATACAGGGGCTGAGGGGAGAGGAAAGAAAGAGCCCAAGGCCAGGATACTTAATACTATGCTTTAAGCCAGAGCTGGAATGAAGGTCAAGCCAGCCCAGAAGACAAAGAAAAAACAAAATTTCAGTGTAAATAAGGACCTACATTTTCCCCACATGTTGTCTGAAGGAAAACATCAAGCTGGGTTGTAAAGATTTAAGAACTGCACTTGTTTGCTGCAGGAGAGCGCTTGGCACAGAAATAAATGGGAGGCTTGGTTTGCTTTGGGGAGAGTTGTGCTGCATTTGATTTATTCTGAATTTATGACTTTCACACAGACAGTTGCTAAGGGACACTGGTGTAAGAAAGGATAGAGAAACCAGTGGCACATTTTATCATTTTTAAAAAATAAAAATAATTTATTCTGTTTTAGAGCCTGTGCACTGCAACAGCAGTTTTGCCTAAGAAGCACCTGTTTCTGCAATTTTTCTTCTGTGTCTTTAAGCCCCCCCATCATACACCTTCCATTGCACCTGGGCAATAGTTAGTTCAAATCAATCTGTTTCCATCATTACTAATCTACTTCCAAGGGACTAACTACTTACAACCCCTTTGGTCCTGTAATCATTTTAAACTCTACAGAGCAATGTTTTCTAGAAGTATTTTACTCATATACTGCTGTAGGGCTTTAATTGCATCAAAACAGGTGTTCTCCTTGGATATATCTTTGCCCCCCCACCTCAGAAAACTTAACTGCAATTGTTAAAACCTGCATTAAGAAGCCCAGATTTCCATATTACATACTGCAGTTTTTAAAACAATAAGTCTGATCCTGAGAGCTGAACAGAGTGTGAGCAGCAATTTTTCAAATCCAGAAACCAATAAATTAACATAACAGGAACTAAAAGAGAAATCTGATTACCTGAAATTGCCAGCCAGATGCCAAAACACTATCAGGATCTCTCACTGGTGCTGCACCTTTACTCTAAGTCATTCCTTTTTTTAGTATTGTAGTTTTCTAGAAACTTTGAGATGTCCCCTTGGTTAAATCTCAAAATCAGTCATGCTAAAGGCAAATAAAAACTCCAAAGACCAGTTCTTTTGGCAGTTTTCTCTGGAGGCCAGGCACAGTCTGTCCGTGAAGTGATGTTGGCACATCAGCTCGGGCTTCCCAAAAGGTCATGAATGAAATTGGCTGAAGTCTTTCAAATAAATAATTTACTGGCTAAAAAATGCAAGGTAGGATCAATCAAAACATGTTAAACATTTGTGACAAATATGGCTGTTGTTTTATGTTTTCCTCCACAAACTGAAAAATCAGTTATGTACATTGACTTATATTAATCAAAAATATTTACAAATCAGCTTGGATTGAACAAACAAGTAGGACAGAACACTTTTAATCTAGTTTAAGAATGTATAACATTGCTGTGAAGAAAATGTTAAGTTATTTTACACTGAGGACAAAGTAGAACGTGTGGAGGACAGACTGTGGACAATGGGCAAAAATCCCAGTTTCATGTCTGGAAAAATATTGCCATGCATTTTCCAAGGCACAAAGTTTTCTGATAAAAGCAGTATTTGCAAGAGGAAAAGGCTAAGGGAAGTCTTTTGTACTCGCTACAGCTAATGACCAGAGGACACGGAAAAGGTGGAGCCAGGCTCTTCTTGTAGCTGTACAAGCCTCCAAGGTTAGAGACACAGGTTAGAACATGGAAAAATGATTAGATGTTAGGAGATGTTTTTTTGTTCATTTTGATGATGACAAAACACTGTATCAGGCTCATGAGACTGTGAATCTCCATCTTTGAAGGTGTCTAAGACTGGACCAGGCACAGCTCTGAGCAGCCTGATCTGATGGGATCTGCTCTGAGCAGATTGTACTAGGTGAACTCCAGAGGGCTCTTCCCACCCCAGCTGGGGTATGATTGCGTGGCACAGTCTGAAATGCTGCCATGATCACATGATTCCAAGACTGAATGATGAGGAATATCAAACAAAACTTATCAGCTAGCTCATTTCCTCAAAGGCTTTTTGCCTTAGGCAACAGTTCAAGGGGGAAAAAGGAGATCCTGCAGTGCTCACTGAAGCAGGAGGAGCTGGCCTGGGCTTTAGTCTAGACTGCTGAGGTTCATACTGAATTCATCAGGGCTTCCTAACCAATCCAATAATAAAATTTCATTCATGGTATTACTACAGCTCTGGCCTTATGCATCATCTTTTGGAAAGCAAGCATAACTAGAAGGAAATCCTATGAATACCTTTCATAGGAATTCCAGAATTTACAGATCTTGTGTCTATTCACCTCCCTTATTCATACACATGGGAAGAACACAGTGTATTGTGAAACTCATTAGGAGCTGCACCATCAGTCTCCCACTAACTGTTTTTCATCAGGATTACATAAATAAGTGATTCTCCACATGTAAAAAGCATTAGAAGGATAAAATTCCTGGCGTTATTCTTCCAAACAGGAAAAAAAAATGCAATCTCCTTTAATTGT
Source organism: Crypturellus undulatus (assembly GCA_013389825.1). Lineage (NCBI taxonomy): Eukaryota > Metazoa > Chordata > Aves > Tinamiformes > Tinamidae > Crypturellus > Crypturellus undulatus. Next base: position 1,026,984 of record VWPW01032550.1, read on the forward strand.
ATTCTCTCATAGAAAAGGAACAGGATGCTGATTTGAAACAGGTTTCCTTGAAAGAGTAAATGATGTTTGAACACTGCTTTTTTTGGCACCTAGAATAGTAGACTTCAGATTCTCTTAAGCCAGCTACATGAGGGCAATACATCTTTTAGATCCTGTTGCACTCCAGCCAATCCTGACACTAACTTTTGGCAGAAAGGAGCTATTGTATTGTCTTACACTGCTAACCAGGTATTAATGAATGAATTATATGAGATGGCTTCTCTTTTTGTATCAAATTCAGTGTCTTGAATGGTAGATGAACTAAAAATTATTTACAGCTCTTTGCTAGTTCTCCTGGTGGTTGCAATGACTTGTGATGTGCATCTCTCTCCTAGCAGTTATTGCCTTTCTCATGACTTGGGGAAATCCAAAAAAATGCTCCTTACAAACAGGCATACGCAGATTGTTCATTTCCAAGGACAGCATCCCTGAATTCTGATATCTTCTTGAAATGCATGTAAGTATATGGTTCTTCAGAGAGAAGAAAACTGCAAATCGGTTTCAGAAACTCACTTCTCGCTTAAGTACTACGACCTGCTCACTATCCCAGAATGCCCTGTGCATATTGTGCTTTGTATTGTTTTGGTAAGAGGATTGTTAATGAAACAGCAAAATGGTTCTTACTCATTTCAGTGTCTTTCTAGCATGTTTTGCCTTCCATAAACAAATACAACATATTTCTTATGGTGATATTCATCCTAGATTTTTTTCAGTTCTTTATTCCTCTGCAATCACCGGCCTGCAACTACATTAATTGCTTTACAGTATCAAATACACTAATTGGCATTAATTTACCTAAGAATATGGTTCCAAATTCTAGTAGATTAAACAGGATTGCCATAGAAGAGAGAGAGGCTAAATCCAGTGGTTTTGCCAGCGTTAGATCATCAGTGATATATTCAGGTTAATAAGCCCCAGAAAACTGCAGCATGTTTCAAGAGAAGGTGATTATGTTTCAAGGTCCATAGATGAATGGAAAGAGGAATGTATATTATTTTGTCTCACTACTATTTTTTCCCCAAGTAATGGTATCTTTGAATCATCATGGAAACAAATAAATAGATTGGCACAAAGATACATGCTGCGGTTCAAATTAGACCAGAAATGTCACTAGGCAGAGAATATCACCTTGTGTCCTCACACCTTTCCAAAGCACTAAATTCACTCCTGCAGGAGTCAAAAGGAGCCAAAAGGCTTAACAACTGGAAAGAAAAATACAATCATATCCATAACTTTTCTGTACTGATTACATGAGAAAGAACAGCACAGAGCAGTTTCCTATTTCACAGCAGTAGAGCTCTAAAGTAATACATAGTCTAAGAGGAGCAAGTGGCACTAAAATCCACAGACTAAAGACTAGCTGCTATTGCATTTACTTAAAACACATACACATGCACATTTGATTGTCTGGGAAAACATTTTGAGGCCATGAGCACAGGAAAGCATCGGGAAGCAGAACAGTGGTCTCCAAACCTAACTTTGCTTGGACAAGCAGTGCCAGCAGCTGCCAGTGCAGCAGGGCAGAGATGTGTGTCTAAAATTAAGGGTCAAACAGCACTCCCCGAGGAGCACCCGTTGCTTGCATTTGCCACCAAGTATCCTGAAGCCTGCTAGCAAGGGGGCTGATCCTCATGTTCAAATCAAGATGGAACTTGTCTGTATTATGTCAAAATGTCAGTATAATCCAATGTTTCTTCCTGGTCCTACTGCTACCCACCAGTCCTTCCAGCCGCACTTGTGTGCCCTTTGAAGTGACGGGGAAGGCACAAGCTCTACTGCGTTGCATGCACCCCCTGCTATCGGGGCTTGTGGTCCCATGGTGGAAGGTGCCCAACCATGGGACTTCGCAGGATGACCCCAGGGCAACTGAAGCTGGGCGGCAGTGGATGGTCACCCTCCACCCTCCATGAGCGGTCATGGTGAAGGACCTGCCCTACTTGCTTGCTCAGGAGAAACACAGGAGGGCCTGGGGCAGTAGGGCAACAAATCTTCAAATACAGCAAATGAGCCAGTGTGAGCCTGCCCAAAGGAGCAGAGAGAAACACCAGCTTCAATACTGCCCCAAATTCTCTCTAGTATCTTCCCTTTCTGACTGAAAGTTATGAATAAAGTGTCTATTCCACCTGTCTCCTGGTAAGCTCTGCCACTGGTCAAGGAAAGGCACTTTGAACTGTTCTTGATGAGGAAGCATGTGTTTAATTCTTTTATTGTTCATTTCCAAGTTAAACACATTGCACAGTCATTCCTGCAATCCTGAAGATGTATTTTAATTGATTTCCCAAGTATTTTAAGGTCTATTAATTTTGTGGATGTTGCAAACACTGCATTTTCTGTATTCCAGCTGCTGTTCTAATCATGTTCATTAACAGAATTACTTTTACCTGCCAGCTAATAGTTTACATTGCATTAATAAATCTTCTGTTTGCTATCAGAACTGAGTGGACAAAAAAAATAAATTACCCAATAGTAAGAGTTTCCACATGGATCAAACACTATTCGATTATGTCATTCTATCAAGGGATTTAACCAGATTTAAATAGAGAGGTGACAAAATGAAAAATATATGAACAGCCTTTTATCTTAAAATGTAAATTGTTACATTTTTAACACTCTCTCTTTTTTCCCTAATAGAAATTAACAGCAATTTTCTTATATGCTTTGTTATGGTGAAAGTCTTATTGAATATGTGCTTTCTTTCTGAAGTATTATTGACAGCTGTAATATCCAGTAACTTATATACTGTATGATCGATTCATTTTCCTACTTGTTTTATGAGAAACTTCAAAAATAGAAATATTAAAAAATACATTATAACCTCCCAATTGTAGATTATATATCCCATGACAGCCAGCAGAGACCCAATGCACAAGTCTCTTTGCCTGTATTATTTCCATAGTTCTCAATTAATTTTTCTAAAAGCTCTGAAATTCTGCCAGCACCACACGTGCACAGAAGATGATAAAATGAAATAGCAATTAATCCAATCATCTTTGATTTAACATTAATGTAACTCAGTGCATTAGGCCTTGTTTTACATGCAACTGTGTTGTTCTGACTACATTTCAGAGCGCCCCCAAATTAGCCAAATCACAAATCATAATTGAGCCAAAAAGGATGAGGGAATATCCACTTACTATAGTCCCTCCAAAAAGTCTCTCTTCACTAAGGAAGGCAGGCAAATTAGCAAGACTGGCATCTCTTCACCAAACAGCTAAAACACTTTTGAAGCTGTGAAGGTTGGCTGTGCTGTGCAGCAAGACTTGCGCTAATAAATTCAACTTTGCACATGTTGACGTGTAAGAATAAAGTGGTAAATGAGGATGACAGGTATTTTCAATGGAGAAACTTTGAATTCAATAGGGTCCTTACCCATGAACACTTATGTGGTCCCACTGAATTAGAAAAGTTAAGGACATGACCACATATTTGGGGGGGGGTGCCTGACTGGCTAGCATTCCTCTTTTTTACCATATTAATGCTAGAAGAAGTCAAAAACATCCACCCTACGTAACAGCAAGCATGTAAATTAAGAATTATTAGAACTAATTGGATAGTGCAACCATTGTAATGCAACCTGAAACTGCATAACTGAATTAGAGATTTATTTTGCACATCTGATGGGCACCAGAGTTTTTCTGGGTTATGTTCTTTGCATACTGAATATTTGGCAGACATGTAATATTTAATGAAGATATATCCCTGCCTTGCACTTCTACTCTGAATGTGGGTTCGATTTTATGGGAAGGGTTGGACTTAAAAGATTGTCACTCAATCACATGGACACCAAGCAAAGTTCAATTGCAGTACAGTTTTCATTAAGGATTCATTAATAGACACTTCACATAGAGTACTACCACATTCTCTCATATTTTTTCTCTCCCCCACTTTTTTTTTCTTTTTTTTTTTTTTGCAGCTGAGAATAATTAACTGTTCTTTTGTGAGTGTCATTTGTTCTCAAGGAATTAAATGCCACCTTATTTCTCAGAACAAGAATTCAACTGTCATAATTATAGCTTCATTTCAGGAGGAAAAAAAATCATAATTTATTACAGATTGTTCAGCATGTGAAATAGGTTTAAATGTCTTTGAAAGTAAATTGTGGCATGTCATGAAGGGCTTTTGCCATCACTGTAATTGATTTATAATTTTGCATTTAAAATTAACAACATGCATCCATTGTTCTCCTATTATATAAGATTCTGGCAAGGAGCTTAGAGTTTTGTGTTTAGTTCTGGTCACCATGTTACTGTAATGATAATAATAAAGTTGTAATAGTTTAAGAGATAAAAATGATGCAAAGGAGCAAGACTAATACCAGTCTCACTAAAAATATGTTTGTTACTGAAATTAGTTTTAGAAAAATGCAATTTTTGTGGTCTATAAAATGAGTAAATATGGGATTTACTAAAATGATATTAACTCTAAAACACAAGAAACCAAGATTTAATTTTAATTAAAGATTACACTAAAGTCATCAATATAAAAAAAATAGGAAGGAAAATTCAGAATTAATTTTGAAAAAAATGAGCATATCTCCTTTAGTAGTGTTCCTATGGGTGAAACCATTTGTTCTTCTTCCTTTCCTCAAGAAGCTTAAACTCACAGCTGCAGAGCTGTATGTTTTCCTGGTATTTCAGAATTACCTTGTAGCTTCAGAATAGCAAAAAGAATAATTTCATTTTTTTCTGGTCAGTGTTAGTGTTCAGGTACAGCTAGGCATCATAACTGTCCATCATTTTTTTTGAAGTGGCTGTATTTCTGTGATAATGACATTGAACAAGGTGATAGTGTCATTGAGTAATGACAAAACTGAGATGGCATTGAACTGTATTTACATAGAGGAAACTGTATTTACCAGAGGAAAAAATCAAGGTAGCTAAGAATGCATAGGGAATGCAGAGTAAAAATAATAACAATAACAATAATAATAATATACTCTAGTCCATGGAGTAAAAATTGTATTTATTAATTTTCAAATACTGTCTGTGATCCTGGTCTCAGCAGTTTTTCCAGTTATGTTTGATTTCTTGGATCTTATCAGGTATCACACGTAATAACATTAGTGTAAGTGGAAACAGAATTAGTCACATTAACTAATTATTCTACACATAGTTATGAGGTAGAGAAATTAAAGAATAAAGATGAGGGGACTGATTTTGTCAGCTATGCTGTGTAAAAAGCAGGACACAGATTCCCACTTGGCCATGCAGATCCCTGGTTTGGTCTCAGGCCTTTGGACTGTGCAGTCTACCCAGAAGAATACATACAAGAACATACATGCAAGCAGAAAAAGACTGATTTATTTACTACTTCCTTTCACAGGAGGCCTTTCTGCAGTACCTGGAGTTCATCACGCCAGAAATGGCTGAGATCCATCAGGTAAGAGAAACCTGCTTCTTCAAAAGCTCTTACTTTTGTTGTAGACTTACTAAGGTAACCTGAAATCTCACTCTGCTGAACAACCAAGTACCTACCTTTTGCTTACTCTTTTTCCAGTGGTTAATTTAAAGAATTACATTGTATGAAGCTTTGCAATTTCCAAAAGCTCCTTTTGGAAAGACTAAAGAAATTATGATATCATTGATACCTTCCACTTTGTTTTTTCTTCAGGATAACAAAGCAGAAGGCTTACCATCAACCGAAGGTGTGAAGAAGTTAAGCTCAAAACTGTAAAATATAGCCCGGTTTTAGTAAATCTTTACCAAATGATGTAGAGCAAAAAACTGCATACCCAAAAGCCCATACAAAACTAGTCAGCCTAGCAGGCATGCAGTCTGTGGCATTGAGATGACATGGGTTATTCCCTTCCAGTGAAGCAGGGAAAGCTGAAGGTCATCAGTTCTGCCTCTTTTCCTCCCTTATTTGGGGGAAATTTACTCACCAAGTACTTTGCATATGTAGTCTATGGTGGTCACTGACCCTTCCCCGGGCTAGTACGCAAGAAATGCTCCTGAAGCCTCTTTCTTGTCCACATATATTTGCAAAGACAGATCACAGTCTAGCAGATGGCATGAAGGCCATGAGATGATAAGTGATCTATATAATTTGAGATTATGGTATGATCTCTGAGGCCAAGGGGAAATCAAAGACCAGGGAAGGGAGGGGGAGAGGTAATAGTACTGGTCATAAACATTTCCATACTCCAAAATAAAGATAAAAAGACTCTGTGCCTTCCTCACATTGAAAAAAAGATTCTGCTGGAATCTAATGCTCTTGGGAAATTCAAGGACAGCTTATCCTAGCAAAAATATTGTCATATAATGTTGGCAAGGTCAGTGTCAACTTGGATTACCTGTCATGCAAGTGCCAGTCATGCATGTTCTGCTTGCCTTGGGCAAGTCTAACTCATCCCCTAACTTTTCAGAGATGTTTACGCCTCTATCCGGCCTGGCTGACATGGGGCAACCGTAACACAGATTTTACTGTGTAACAGTTGATTTTGGTAGCTGGAGCATCAAGTCTGTTTCATCATAAAATCTTTTTGCTCTTTTTGTAAAACACATACAGCTTGTCTTCACACTCTAATCCAGTCATACAACAGTGTTCTTCTTCACACTGAAAACATGCAGCGAAAACTATCTTCGAGCTGAATAACCAATTTCCTCAAGAGCTGTGGTTCCCACTCCTTGCTCTCCCCTAGTGTGTGCTCTGGAAGTTGTTCGGTTGTTCCTCGCCACTATGGGGAAGTTGAAGTATACCTAGAGAGAAAGGGCTTTATTCACTTTTCCTGCTATTTCTGGTCTTCTTTTCTGCTAAAGGATTGTCTTAATGAACTGCTGCCTGTAGCGATCATCTTTTCTGTCTTCCCACCTCCTACCTTCCCTCACTGATGCCCTCGGGCATCTCAGCACAGGTTCCAAACCCTACTCAGTTTCCCAGGATTTTAAGGTCCACTTTCTTAACTCTTTTTCATCCAGTGAACATCACCACATACAATTTGCTCCACTCCGGTGTCTGAGCAAGAACACCAGCAAAAGCTGGAAATCTCATTCAAAACCATACATGGACCTTATATTCTTCTTTTTCAATTACTCAGAGTTACACAAACTTTTTTCCAAGGGTGAAATGTATTTACCATTAACATTTGTGTGGTTTAGACAGATTGCCTGACAATCTGTCTACCTCACCTTGGACTCTTCTGCAGCACGCTATTGAAAGCAGGTTTGTTCATACTGACATTTCGGGCCCCACACCCTCCTTGCTCCGACCTGGGAGCCCTCTCTGCTGATGTTCATGCTGTGCTGACTCCCTGGAAAAAAAGAAAGAAAATATTAAAAACATAAACAAAAATGAAATGCACATGAAATAACACAAGGAGCTGAGACAAGTGTCTTGAGGCAACCAGACCAGGTCAGGTTTGAAACAGTAACTCAAAGAAAAGGCTCTTTTTCTTTGTTACTAGTTTCTTGAGTCATCTTGGCCTTTTGATCACTTCTGAACTCCACTTTTATAAGAAGACTTTGCAGAGAACCAGGTTTATGAAGTTCCACAATCTCAAATCAATTGCTGTGTAATATAATATACATAATAGCAGTGTCTCTATTTTATACCCATTTTATGAGTCATATTCTTTTTTCTTTCATTTTACACAAAAATTGGCAACTTGTCAGAAAGTGAGGAATTTATTACTGCTACTCCCTTTGTCTAGAGAGTAAATGTGGTATGATAGAGCACTGGCTCTGAGGTGATCAGAAGTCATCTTCTTTTAGATTACTGTGAAAAAAAAATCTTTCTATTTTGATCATACTCAGACAAAGGTTATCACCTCTTCCAGGTTATGCTTATGTTAGTACGAGCAGGTGCCTATTTTTTTCACCTTCAGTAATATGGAATTACCATCATTTGAAAGAACTGTTTAGGTTCCTTGACCAGAAGAGGCGTTTAACTATGTCATGTGTGATGTATGGTGCATTTAATTGCACTGTGCAGCTATTCAAAAAGCATTCAGAAGTAATCATTTAGCGTTAATATCCTGGGGCAATTCAAGGTCACAGTACATTAAAAACTAATTCAGAGTAGTTCTAGAATGCATTTTTCATACATAGAGAAACATAATTCTTTTATGATAAAAGTGACAACGGTACTGCAACATGATGAGGGGACAGGGATATTCTCAGTATCTGCTGCCAGTCTTATTTTAACAACAGAAAGACACCTTTTCATTCTTACTTAGCTCCTGATTTCCAGTAAGCTCAACAATTTCAGATAAGTGGTAATGAACAAATACGTTTTAGAAGAGCAACCATAAAACCTTGATTTAGAAATATTTTTATTTCAGGGTATTTGATCTCGAAGATTTTTTTCCAAGAATCCATCTTCTAGACAGTTTTTCAGGGACCCCCCCAGTATCTAACACTTCCAACCTACGCAGATATGTTAGAAGAGAAACAAGCTAAAACTATTCTCACCCTAAAATGATTGATTTTAGATTATAGAAAAAGAAAGAAAACATAAGGGAGAATATCCCTAACAGGGTGGCCCTTAGATCCTAGAGAACAGAGCATTCACCTTGGAGTCTCTGGGAGAGGAACTTCTTTTCAGTTAAGAACAGAGAACACAGAAAACAAAATGCCAGAAACAAAGTCCATGTGCACCACAACACTATTACATATAAAATTACTCATGCTCATCCTTGTATCACTCATCACCCACACATTATACAAGAGCTATTTTGACAAATTACAAGTCAGGACTTACACTAGAAGAAGACAAACAAGCAATGAGGGATGGAGTGGTTTACTATAAAAAAAGTCAAGTCTTGATTGCAAAAACAATGTTGAAAGAAAATGATGTAGGCAAGAACTCAAGAGCAAAGTGCTACTCATAACACACCATACACTCTCCTTTCTTTCATTTTTGTATGACTACTGAAATTTCTAATAAAGAAAACACTTAAAATCTTTAGCATCTAAATGTAATATCCACTGAGACAAGCAGGGCAGGCCATTCAGACATTATTTCATCAAGGTGCATCTACTTCATTCTTTGTTACCATTTTCCCTTAACTTTATTGCATTTTAGTAAAAAACTTTATGTCTAAAGAACAGAACAGCAGCCTCAAAACATGGGAATATCACAAGCCTGAAGCAGTGGTTCTATTCGATGCTACAGTGGCATGGCTAGGGCTCCCGAATGATAGATATGATAGGAAAGTATTACCTTTATATAAATTATCTCATGTAGCAACCTAATCATCTTTTTATGCATTAGATTAAACGGAACATTTTAATATAGATGGGGACTTGTAGATTACAATAATGAAATTCAAACTTCTTGAGATGTTGACTCTAATATTAATTTAGCAGTTTCTTTTAATAAAAATGTCAATAACATTGGTATGTTTCAACAATAAATTTTTTGTAGTAAAAATTCAGACCTGTGCATTTATAATGTTATTGTGATTGAGCATATGTTTTATTATATTTCACTCCACTACTGAGTGTACTGTCTGATTTAAGTGCAAGTACACTTAAGTGTACTATAAATTAGTACCTGGAGCCCCAAAGTCTGATCACACAAGGGTACAAAGAGGCTTTCAGACTACACTCCAGACAGAGCTCACGGTGATTTGACTGAGATCCTGACGAATCTCGCCTTTCCCACATCTTACTACAGCACCCCAGTGTTACAATGAAGAATTCAGTTGCTCCCGATTGGCTTTTTCACTAATCTGGCACCAGATCTCTCTTTTCTCAGATCCCTGGGGTAGACACTACTGACAGTCTCCTGTCTGACCGTAGTGCCTCAGGTGAAGTCCAGCCACAACACAGTGGTTTGTTTTGCTTTTTTTCCATTTCTTTGCATTAGAAACATAGCTTCGAGATGTTAAGCACTGGGCCAGGAACTGCTCCTATTTACTTAAAGCCAAATTTCATCCTTGGGCTCTTCCTTCTTGAATACATTGAAAGCTCATTTGCTAATGCACAACACTGCAATGTCACTTCTGACTCCTGACTGTGATGGAATATTGCTATCCAGAGTCCACTGAGGTCCAGTGATCTTCTAAGCTATTCCTGGAAGCCTCGCTGGATGCTATGGAACAAATACAGTACAGTACAAAAAAAAAGGGTCCTCTTTTCCTGTTTCACAGTCTCATTGCCAAAATAATTTTACACTTTAAAATATGGACATTTAAAAAAACAGATATGAAGAACACTACTAAAAATGTCCCAAGGTACCAGTGCAAAAATCCTAGTGATAAAATAATTTTGGAGGAAATACCTTATATTTGAGTAAAAAGAAAGAACTATTCGGAAAATCAGGAAAATAACATAAATAGTCTTTAAAGAAAAAAAGGAGATTATGTTTCAAAATTAGCCCTATCTATACTGTCATAGCTGATATATTTTATATGCTTCACAAGTTTTGCACCTAACATTTGTCCTTCCATTGAGGGACTATATGTAGATATTACTGCAACATTGTGCAGTGCAAAGGCAATGAATTCAAGCCCTCTTGCCTGCAGCTGGTGCTACCACAGAGGAGAAAAGGGAGATGAGAATAGGGCTGTAAGGGATATGTGGCAGTACTGTCTGCCTGGACACAGCTCTTAGCTTTCAGAGGAGAGGGCAGCTCTGACTTTCATGGGTTTATAATTCCTTACCACACTATTTGCAGCACATGACTGAGAGCTGGCAGGACAGAAAGGAGTGGAATTAAAGCAGTCTGGGACACAGCAACGGCAGCCCAGAAGTCACGGGGATGGTTCAGACCTTCTCCTGTCCCTGCTGCTTGCTGGGGCCGAATGTCCCCACGGACACGTGCGCGGGCAAAGCTGCCCCTCGCAGAGCACGTGCCTCTCTCCCATTGCAGAGCAGGAGCAGGAGGACAAGGTGAAGAAGGGCACATCACCTCGGAAGGTCATGTGGAGCCCTGAGTACATGTATGGGCAATTTTCAGCTGCTTAATTTAATTAGTTCAGTCGTTGCGTATAAATCACTTCAGCAGGAGCCCCATTTAACCAGAAACCGAACCCAAATAGCAAGGAGTGACAGGCTATACATTAATTCACCGCACCTTTGATCCCCCTCAGATTTATCTAGCAAGAGGAGGAGATAGAATTTTCCATGTTAAAAAACACACACAGGAATTATATCACAAAGGAGAGAGCAGAACAGCAAATTTAATGACTTAATATTGTACAATATAAAATCATTCCAGTTGAATAACTTTTAATTTATTATAATACATAGATGCCAATTATGCCTGATTTATTAAGAGAAGTTCAGCAGTACCAAGGCCCTGTGTTTGAGTGGTTGCCATGGTACCAAGCTTTTACAAGGACATCTTAAGGATCATTAAAGTGTCAAGGTGATAAGTTTGACACTCACTGGATTTAATGATGGATGATAATAATGTTACCTCTTCACATCATGAAGCACCTAGTATTCAAATCAGGTGGCATAAATTTTAAGTATTTTTTTTTATTTGGGCTATTTTTTTAAAGTGGTCAGCTGAGGCAGATGTTTCTGAAATAATGTTACCCAAAATACATTCTTCTCCCTTTGCTGTATATTCCTTAGCCTCAGGTTCCCTCCTGATTTTAAGCTGCCACCATTCCTCAAGGCATCTCATTCTGCGCCCTGCTTTTGTCAGATCTCACAGGCTTGCTCATGGCCGGACATAGCTGGGCAGGGCAGGAGTTTGCGGACTGAGCACCGTCAATCCAGCTCCCCACGTGTGTGACAGAGTATTTGATGGCAAGAACACAGTACATGGGAGGTGAGAAAGAGAGAGAATTTCTGCTGTGTACTGAGAAAAAAAAATAATAATGTCAATATGTTCTGAATCTAGGAAGGAGCTCTATCCCAGCTGTCCATTTCACACTGGACACAGAACAACCTTAGGCTGATAATGACTTTCAGCAACTTGCATAAACCTGATGCAAGTCAAAAAAGCAGACACAAAAGACTCTGCAGGCCTCAGTGTATCTGTGGTCCTTAAAGACACCCACATAAGATCTATCAAGACATTTTTCAGGTGCTCATTTCACCTCTGGGGAAATTAGGACACAATAACACTGACCAACAGCCCTCCTGAGCTGGAGGTCTCAGAGGATCGGCCCATGCGCTGCCGTGTACAGCTGCTCCAGGATCTCCCCAACAACAGCAGTGAACACGCGGGCTGTTTTTTTCTGACAATACAATGTCCTGGGGCTTTGCTTTGAATGTCCCATAACTGCTACCTGCAAAATACCTTCACTGGGAAGAAAATAAAGCAGTTATGTCTCTGTCATTACCTTAATAGGTAGACAGCAGAGGGACTGTGTATTTCCCTTCAGTGTGATGACAAAAGGTCTTTCCCAGCCATAATGATTCTATGATTCTATGACAAAGAAAAAAAAATGGAGAATTACAGGTCTAACCTCTAAAATTACCTCTAGGAGCCAGGACCCATGCCTATTAAGCTGCATTTCATTGCCGAGGATGGCTATGCCAGGTACTGCATGGCATGTGAACAGACTTGACATGCCTAATCACAGTTTAGCTCTAGTGTCTTCTAGTAAGGCTATCTTATAGATTTGAGAATAATAGTCTAGGACAAGTGCATAATGCTTTCCAGTCATTGTAAACAATTCTTTGCATACTTTGCTCCAGGAAAATATTTTTTCCTGTGCCAATGTGGACTCTTTTTCCTGACTTGGCTTGTGCTTTTTTGGCAGAAGTTCCAAGTCTTGACAACTTCCTCAGTGTCATTATGATTTAGGACAAGTACAGGCCCTTGGTTTTTTTTCACACACTGAACACAACTTTTGTTCCTGATTCTTTGAATAGAGAATCCTTTCTAAAGTTTTTTAACTTGTTCAACAGGAGTCTGATGCATGTGATCTTGACCATGCTGTCATAACGACCTTCACCTTTCTTCAGAAATCAGTCAAGTCTTTGTGCAGATGTACAGATATTGTACAGATCTGGACAAGCTTCAGGATACCCTGTTTTAGATCAGTATCTATTGCATTGACGTATAACAGTCATCCATTTTCATTTTGTTTTCAGATCACAAAGCTTCAGTGAAATAATACTTTTCATTGTCTTAAGATGGTGCTTATAGTTCATTTCAGCAAAGATAATATAGAAAGTGACACCTAACATGTTTTCACCAAAAACTGTCACCCCAAAACCTCTTCTTTTGACCAAATGGATTTTCAGCATTTGTTATTTATTAGCCACACAGGCGATTTTGACTATATTGTGAAATGACTGCAGTAATTACTACTCACAGTAAATGAATCCTAATATTTCTTTACATGTCTCCTCCTTTCTTGCATCATTCTTCAATAACCAAGAAACATAAGACACTATTCTACTTTCTCTTTTTTTTTTCAAACACAGCTCGCCTATGCAGATGCACATGGCTCCTCTATCTCCCACCTTCACATAGTGGACATCTGCTTCATTCTGTTAGGGAACTGCCCAAGATCCTTCTCAGACATTTGGGTTCTTAGCACTTCCAGTGAACATGTCCTCCTGATGAAATCCATGTTCTTTTCCAATCTGTTATTTGCTCATACTTCTGTCTCTTAGGTGAGAAGCTCAGCTTTCTAGGACAGGCTGCATATGCCTTTTCATCTAATATTAGATGAAAAGTTAGATGAAATTAGAGTTTCTGGTTTCATGCTGGCTTGTGCGCTAGTGACCAGTGTAAAGCAAAACAGCCAAAATTTTCCTTTTGGGGTAATAGGCCATTTAGGTCATGTTCCAGCAATGTCCATTCCTCTGAGGAGAAATCCATCTGGGCTGGCTGTATTCCTTTAATGTGTTGTATCCTATGCAGTTGTGTCAGCACTTACAAAATCTTCAAAAGGGATGAAAATCTGATACAGTTCTTCAGTCATTGAGTTTTACATCTCCTTATGCTTCTCATGCCTATGCCCATGACACTTTTTTTCCAGCATTTAGTATTCTACAGATATGTTTAGAAACAGTCTTCTCTTTATAAAACTTCATCTTTGATTGTGTAATTTTTACTTTTTGACAAATTCAAGTGTTCAGTCAAGACAAAATCTAGATATTACACAATTGTCTGTGTTTTGACTTAGATTGCATTCTAGTCCTTTCTCTGCCTTTCAAACAGCAAGCTTAGTTTTTGGTATTTCACATTATGGACACTTTTAGGACCCATTGCTTCATAATTTGTTCCTTCTGAACATTTCTTTCTTGTAATTTATTTTCATACAGCTTGTGGTATTCCTCAGGTTTATAAATCATGGCTTGAGAGTTAGCCTAGTTACCTGAAAATGGCTAAATATAGCAAGTGCTCTAGAAGCAGCTTCCACCAAAATTAAAGGATTCCTCCCAAATTGTGCTGTTCTTTTTGATAGCAACTGATTGGTCCTCCAGAGGAAAGACCTTCTTCCACCTGTTCCCATGTATCTAAAGAACCATGGCTTTAGAATGGGTTTAATTGTGTTGTTTTCACGTTCTGTGAAATGTGTCAGTTCCAAATTTGTGTAATTTATAGACCAATGAACTTCCTAAAGTGCAATTTTTCCCCAATTTTCTATCAGTGTTCAAAGCACAAGAGTTTTGTCAGAGAGCATGTTCCACTATCTTTGTTGAAAATCAAGGATTTTCACATAATTTAAATGTACACAGTCTGCAAAAATACATATCTTTCATCTTGAAAATTCATTTGATGTGACACAAGTTTGGATTCTTTGAAACAAAGACTATTACTTCAATGCTTTCAATTTTGTTGGGAGGATTTCTCTATGAAAAAAAGGACTCGGTTATCTGTGAATTTATGTAGATGTGAGTGATCTGAAGTAGGTCTTTTATGAGTAAAAATATAAGTAAAAATCTTGATGAGCATATTTCTTTAACATTCACCTGAACTTTTAGCAATCTTTCATTGTTCTTTTTTTTTAAGAGCCAGAAAAGCAATCAAGCTTCTGACAGCTTTTTTTTTCCCCAAAAGAGAATTTTAAAACAGAGGAGCAATTATGTCAAAAGCAGTTCCTCTTTGCCCAACCCCAGAACAGGAACACTCTCACCTGATTTATGACTCAGAGCAGTTAACCACTGCAATTCAGAATTGCAGTTGCTCATGAGCAGCTGTATAAATCATCTGGATGGACACTGTTCCAAAAATATGGATGTTGAATAAATCAGAGGAAATGGCAATCACCTGGTTAATGTTCACCAAACAGGGAGAGGGGCCAAATTTGCTGAATAAATTATTTGTTAAGAATTATTCACTCACTTCTACTTATCACCATCTTCGCCAAAAGCCTCCAGGCTCTCAGAACCGTTAGATCAGTGCTAAATGCATGTTTCATAGTGTAATGACTGAAGCAGGAGTAATAAAAATGTACTTACCGCTGTCAAAATTAATCTGTTAATAGGAAAGTTTGTGGCAAGCATTCTGTAACTCATATCTGTGAGGAAACAGGTTCCCCATTTACAGAAAATGGTGCTGTTTTTTCTTAAGCAGTGAGCTGCCTATTGTGTAGGTAATTACAAGGAGGCCTATGTTGACCTGGCAATGAGGTAGTGTATCTAAATACCTGAAGTGAAGGAGAAAAACAGAAATGAAAGCAGAGGCCCCATCTGTTAGACTATAATGATTGTGCTATTTGAAGGCAGAAAGGTTTGTCTGAAGCAGCTGGTTTCTCTCCAAGTGACCTTTTAGCATTTCTGCTTTTGCCGTCTGACAGATGTGTCAACTCAATAATTTCAAAAGCCCCTGAGTAAATA
This sequence comes from Crypturellus undulatus, assembly GCA_013389825.1. Lineage (NCBI taxonomy): Eukaryota > Metazoa > Chordata > Aves > Tinamiformes > Tinamidae > Crypturellus > Crypturellus undulatus. Next base: position 1,042,718 of record VWPW01032550.1, read on the forward strand.
ACCAATTGTGAGCAAGGATGACCCAAAGCGATGACAAAATGGGTGCACACAGCACATTACAGAACATAATACCTACTGAAAGAACGGGGAACATTATCGAAGAGGAAAAACATTTTACTCTCTATTTTTGAGTAAATGGTTTTCCTGCCCACAGATCAGTTGTTTTCGAGGAAAAAAAGGGAACTGTGAAGTGAATGGAAGGGTATTGTGATGTACTTGCCCTTGAAGCACATCTATAAGCTGGTTGCAGGACTCAGGTGGCATCTTTGAGCTCAAAATGGACTTTGCTTCTGCCCGCAGTCCACAGCTGGGAAGAAGGACTGAAGGCCAAAGCTAATTGGCTTTGTGAATGATTGGGGAGCTGCAGAGAGGTGACTGCAATCAGACAAGCCCCATCTGAGTTTAAATTCACCTAAAAAGTTTCCAGAAGTGAGACAGATGCTGCCTATGGCTCTAGGCTGGAGCCGGGCTGAGGATGCCCCAGCAGCACGGAGCAGCGTGAGCGCTCGGGTTCGAGTCGCTGCTAAGGACCCGCACTGCTAGAAAGTGCTGCTTCTGCAGAGCTATCAAGGACCCTCCACTAAGAATCCGATCTGCTAAATTTAGTCATATTTAGTCATAGTTGCACTTCAAAGCCTGCAGAGCTTTAGAGGAGCTGACAGCACAGCCAGCACCAAATCAGCCCGCATTTCACTGACGGAGAGCAGTAGCACAAAGAAAAGATTAGAAGTCAATCAATTCAGGCTGTAAGGTGGCTGGGTCTCTTTTCTCATTTGTTATGATGTGGAAAATGCTAACCAAATAAACATTCTTTATATATTCTACCTAATGGAGAGAAGTATTTTAAAAAACCCTTTGAGACCGAAAGAAGGATAGTGCTGCGAGTCAGATGTGGACTAAGCCAATGTTCTGCTGCAGATCTATCTCACACTCTCCACACACCTGTTTCCTCAGGTGTGAGATAAGACTAATAATATTCCCTATAATGGTGCTGTGAAGTATAATTCATTATCTTCAGTAATGAACTCTGAGCTCTTGGAAAAAAATTTTCACAGAGAAGTGCAGAGGATTATTGAGTTTTTTTTTTTTTTAATATTACCTTTGACTTATATAAATCAGTTTATCAAATTAAAATCCAGTCAGGAAGTCTGACTGTGTTAATAATAGAACTGAGGATCTCACAGATCTAAGCAGGTCCAGCGTGCCAAGCTGTGAACAACTGGTTTAAAAAAATCTCATTGCAATGTCCATCAAAAGTCATTAAAAGTCCAATTCTTAATTAAAATATGTTTTCAACGTAAGACCAGGTGTTTTTATTTAAAAGACATGAAGATATTTAAAGATTTGTAGTTGATTTACTGCAAGGTCTTCACAAATGAATAAAGATGTAATTAGTAGCAATTCCCAAAAGTGTTGATCATATAAATATGCTGAAAAGGTGATAATGAATATGCTGAGCATATAAATGTAAACTTTTATTATTTATCTGCATTGACACATATTCTAATTTAATAGAACTTTAAATCCATTCTGTACAATATCAGACACAAGATAGTGTCTGATGGAAAAAATGGGTTTACAGTTAAATTATGGAGAGGAGTGGTTATGCCAATGAAGATTTCTCAAACTTTTCTCTCAGTTGTTCCCAGTTTTACTGCTGTTAGTAGCAGGCAGTAGCTGATGTACATCCAACAGGGGCTGACAATGTTCTGTTTTGACAGTAAGGATTACTCTTAGATTAAAAAAAACTTGTAGAATTGAAACCCTTCTAAGCAAAGATCAAGAAACAAGCTAGGTTTTACTTGACAGTAGCACAGTAGATTACCTTAGTCTTCTTATGAATGTCAACTCTAATGATGAGAAAAAGAAATTTACATTCCTCATCTGTAAATATGTTAATATTTGGCCTGATTTAGTGATATACATAACTACCTGCTACTAGACAGACTCAGAGACCATAGGCAAAAAGAAGAAATAAAAGGAGGGCCATTTAAAAATTATTTTAATTAGAAAGGTACAAAGTTGAAAATAGGCAAAATTCAGGATTAGGATTAAAATTCCACATTGCTGCAGTTTTGCCATATATCCCCTGAAGGCTTCTGTCATTGCAAGAAACTTATCCATTTTGTTGGCAGAAAATCATCACCGAATGATCACAGTTCTATGAGGAGTTCCAGAACATGTGATACATGCACACACATGTAAAGCCCCCTAAAGCTAAAGAAGACACGTATGCATTTAGCTGCCTTAAACTGCCTCTATGTATTTTAACCGTGGAGCCCGCCACCACTGCACACATGTAGTCTGTCGACCCTAAATCTTGCCTGTGAGAGCTATTGACCCCTTTCTAATTTAATGCTCTCACTTGCTAAAATATCTCACATGTCATGGATCATTTCCATTGAATTTACATGGGGGGTCACCCTGATCCTTACCTCCACCATTATACTTTAATCCTATCACTGCTCTTTCCCTTCTCTCTTCCTTCAGCCCCACAGGCAATCACTCCCAATTGCTTGTGGGGCTGGACCTGCCCATCTTGCAGCAAACTATCCCAGTGACTTGCTCCATATCCTTCCCTCATGGAGATGACCCGTTTCTCACTGGCGTCAAAACACGCAATTCACCATTTCAGCCTCCATGGTAACTCAGCCCAGCCTGCTGTGATCTGCTGTGGTCACGGACGCTCATCCTTGCAGCTCTCACTGCGTGGGTCTCCATTCTCCAACACAGTGCTTTAGTCTCCCAGACTCCACACAGCAACTTGTCCAACTCCATAAAACTCCCCAGAAACAGAAGTGTAACCTCACTGCAAGAGTGACCTGCAAGAGCCTGTCAGGAGCTATAGGAAGCCTCTATAGCCTTCACTCAAATGGCAGATAATGTCCCTATTAATGAACCATCAAACCTTAAATGGAGGTTTTTATTCTATTCAAAATACCTTTCCTATATTACCTCATTAATTCCTGTATTTTTCTCTGATCTTTCTTCAAGAAGACAGTGCAAAAACCTAAGCACCAAACAATTGCCAAAGAGGCTATATGTGTGCTCTCAGTCTATATATTGGCTCATAAACAAGAAGCCGCAGTGTTATTAAGCCATCTAATTTCAGATACCATGACTATGAGGTAAGCTTGAGGTCTGTGGGATCATCCTGTTACACTAATTATCACCAGTGTATCTTCACAGACCAGTATTTTAACATAGTCCAACACATGCAAAGAGTTGATAATAATAGCAGCAGAAGCTTGTAACCAGGCACCTTCCATGCAGTGAGAAATTCAGAAACTGTTACATAACTTCTGCATTTATCTCTTCTACTGTTCTGTACGTTGCTGCTATATCTAAAAATGCCCCATGTCTATCTCCATTAGGTTTTCTATGCAGGTTTTTATGAAAACGGATTATAAATTCGGGGTCAGTAACCACGGAGTCAGGTAATTTATCAAGTCATTACCCAGATGCAGTGCCTGACATTAGCTGTCTTATGCTGCAATTTGCAGTAGTAGAGTGCAACTCCTTCCATGAGGAACAAGGTGTGTTTAACACCACACAGTGTTAATTTATCAAAGAATACCTTTTCAATCATGATCACGTTAGATTAGAAGAGAATGATGAGCAGTTCCAATTTTTAAAACATCCTTGTATTTCAGAGGAAAAACACTGTTATGATTGTGCTTTTCTGCTCTGCCTTGGAACTGCGTTGGCAGGCTTTTTCCTATCCACTTTTGCAACACCGAGTTCCGGTATTTTTTTCATCCTATCCATTTTGTCCACTTTCATTTGGCAAACACTGATCTTTTTTGCCTTTTATTTTCTGCAGAGGTAAAAATAACACATCTCTTTTCTCTAAGAACTTCAGTTTACACAGCACCTTGTCAGAGCAAAATTATTTCATTTGTTCAGTGGTGTGCAACCAGAGGAGCAAAGTAACTCAAAAGGACAGGTCTAGTGTATGTACAGAAAAAAAAATGTATTCTTTTTATTACAAACTACTACAGGAGTACTTCTCAGCAGAAGTCCAACTCATTGACAAAGCAGAACATGATGTGCAGTGTGAAACTCCTGCTAGCTTTAATAGGAGAGCATATGTTGATTCCAAAATCCTCTAGGCTTGGTCATTCATGGAGCATCTTGCAAAGAAAATCACTTTTATACAGTGTAGAATAATTCATTGAGGTCAGTGGTTGAAAATCCTTAAACCATGACTGGACTTAGCATACCAGAGTCCGTCATATTTATCAGAAATCAGGTCCTGTAAAATGGGGACCACCAGGGCATACATATTCACACCTTATCTGCAGGATGCAATCAGCAAGCTCCAGCACATCTCCTGGTTTATCATGCTTTCCCTCCTAGTCGTTTCAGCCGGGAACTACAAGATATCGGAGTCAGAGAGTATCCTGTTACCAGAAATGCATGCACAAGGGTCACTCTGCTCCCATGCAGCGCTTTTGCTGCAGCCCACCAGAGATGACTGCACTGCATCTTGTGCAACAGGCAGCGAGTGAGACCACCTCATCTGTGCATTTGCAGATTCTGGCAAAACAGTGCAATGACATCGTATGTCCTTTAGCTCCCAGGCAGTCTCATAACAGGCAGAATAGGAGGCATAGGAAAAGAGACACAGACGTACAGGGGAAACTATACTTTGTTGGCTATGGACAAGAAGCTGCGGGTGGGAACAGCTCTGGGAAGGGGCAGACCTAGGAGTGAGCCGATCTCCTGGGGTAAGGCCAGGTAGCCAAAAAGGTCCAAGATCTCAGAAGTCACTTCTGCTGCATCCTCGTCTCTTCCGCAGGGGCAGAGACCCTCGCTGGAGTCCAGGCCAGGCCAGAGAAGCACAGGGATGCAGCCCTCGTGTTGCTCTGGATAGCTGTCCGCAAACTGGCACCCCAGCTGCAGGCAGGCTATCCAAAGACTTCCCAGGATCACAGGAGCGTGTCAGTATGATCTCTGTTTTATTAAAAGCTATTTTCTTTTTTAAAATGCCAGTATAAATATAGTGTAAAGAAGGAAGCAGCTCCCAAATCGTATCCCGGAGATGATGTGCTCCAGAAACAGGATGTACGGATTTTCAAGACAGTATGTCATCTGCAAAGCATCTTCAGATCCTTCTGGGTGAAAATCTCTTTGAATCACTACTACTGAACAGCAAATAAGCATCTCAGAAATCACTTTCTCTTGCCCACTTTTACCTCGTCTGTCCAGTTTAGCTATTTCTAAGTCACCTAATATAATATCCAGGTGTTTCCTTGTTTTAAAACAGGGGTTAGAATATGGTGAAATGTTTCTGTTAGTGGCTTGCAGACAGGATTTCAAGGAATATGAAATTGGGGAAGTCATATTTATAACAGCTTTATTTCTAAAACATGTTTCTCTTGAGACCTCACAAAGTCCATATCTGTCTAGCTTTGAGGACGCAGAGTGAGACATATCTTCAGTCCGATTTTCCCAGTGGTGCACTTACTGGATGGATCCCTCTTGTTGACAGGTGAAGAAGATAGGAACCAGGTTGATTATAGTTTTGGCCTCATATTGAATTTCATTACACAAATAATACCCAGATACCATGGTGAATAGCAAACTTCTATAATAACAAATTAACATAGAGGCTGGAAAGAGATGCAATTTCATCTAGAGTGCATATTTGAATCCATCTGAATTAGTAATATTACTGGGGAAAAAAAAACATCAAATATGTCCTTATTAAATGTTTGAAAAAGAGCAGAGTCTTTACTTTAAATGGTGCACTGTAAATTCTCCTAGACAAATGCCAAGCCTAAAAATAAAAATGTGGGTTTTCAAAATCTCAGATCTGCAATGGACCACACCACAAGCCGCAGAACTATCGAAAAGCTCGTCTCTTACTTGTATGAGCTGATCTCCTGAGCGCAAGTGATTAATCTTAATAACTACGCACCCAAAAAACTACATTTAGGCACAGATGGAGATGTCAAGTTTATGGCACCTTGATTTTGGAAGTCGGAACAAAATAAGCAAAACTTTCAGCATATTGTGAGTCGCAGTAGAGTGGATACTTACCAGCTCAAGCAGATCCCAATTTTCTTTCAAGGCTCTGGGGAGCTCTGTAGTAATAAGCATTTGCTTACTAGCGTGAGTGCTGTTACAGGAGCCAAAAACTGATAGAAGATTCGATTAGATTGCAGTAAAGATCTGTGCCACGATCTCCACATTGAGTGATATGCAAACTCTAGACTAGTTTAGCATTTTTTATGCTGTCGGTCTTATGCAAGTGTCCAAGCACACATGCATGTCATTTTCAGTAGCACTGCACCATTTTCATGTTACACATAAAAAATAAATATTTGTCTGAAGAAAAATGTACATATTTTTATTTAAAGGAAAAGTAAATATTCCAGAGAGATGACTGCTTTGAACAATTTTGTTAATATAACAAAAAGACCTATATTAAAGATTTACATTTCATTACATCTTATTAGAGATATGACTAGTCATTCTGCTTAAAAATAATCTAATATTGATTTTAAGAATAACTGCACTTGTAATCAGGCAAGCATAACAGAACGTTATTTCAGTAATAATAAGATTCTTACCTTACAAATTATATACATTTCATGTTCTCACATAGTATTTGGGTGCATTAAACAAAAGTTAAAACTCTAGAAATAGGTCCCTGCAATTTACTGTGCTGAAAACTCCTTAAATACAAACTTGTAGACTTAAAAATATTTTTATTAGGGATGATTTTAAAGGATATCACTGTTTTAAAGTCTAATCTAAACCTAAAAAAGACATCTGATTCTGGCATTGTGTAAACCTGTGGGATCTCCGGAGATTGGAGCTATGCATTGAGTAACACATGTGGGTTTCCAGAGTTCATAAAGCAGTCATAATTTTTCTAGTAAATCATGCCCTTGTGGATTGCAGGATGCTATGGTCAAAATTATAGCACGAAACTCATATTTGAGTAATGTGTATCTGCATTTAATAAACATCTCCTTCGGACAAGTGCAGTTGTGTAACAGTAAAAGCATCACTATTAACAGCAAGACACTGTGCACAATCCCATTAAACATTTTCCAAAAGGAGAAAGCTTTCTAGAGAAAGACAGCTAGCCTTAAAAAAAAAAAAAAAGGGAAAGAAAGAAAAGCCCTTCTATGAGTTGAAAAGGACAAGTGACTATAAAAATGTAAGCAGTCAACCCCCAGCTGAGAAATAAAAATAGAAGAAGGGCCATTAGGCCCAGAGATGTCATCTGTGTCCCTCCTCTATATGTCTGTGCAGAGGATGTGAGGCAAGGGAGAAATGCATTGAACTGGTTCACCTCCCTGCACAAAAGTATATTATGATATTATACCATCTGCTTTTCAGTCAATACTCAGGCTTCTTACTCCTCAGTGCCTTCTGACATTGGCTTATGAAATGGGCTTTGAGTCAGTATTTTAGTTTCATTTTCATGACTAAAAGAGCAGAAAATAAAATAAGGCTTAATTAACTGTTAATGCAACAATAACGGTTGTGAGTAATTGATAAATTTGGTGTCTTACTTTAGGTTTGAGCATAATCTTCTTATTGAAGTCCCCAGCTACCAATCTAGCAGCCTGCTCGTAGGGCCTGCATACAGGACGGGGCTTGTGCAGGTTTGCGTGCACATGTTAGCGGCTTTGGGCTTCTCCAGGGCTTGGCCGAGCAGGACACCTCGTCATGCAGGCAGTGCTCTTACTCACTTCAACTGCTTGGAAAACAGGGAAAGGAGTCAGGGAAAGAGACACGGGACTCTCAAAATGTGTTCCTGGCCTGAAGTGAGAACCCCCAGTTCCCCAAGAGCAGCCTTTTAGGGCATTCCTTCACAAATACCCAGTTCTTTATTTTTTTTCTTTCTTTTTTGTCTCCACTTTTGTTTCTAACCACATTCCCTTCACTGTTTGTAACAGTTTGGTTCCCCTTGTAAAGCTTTTCAGGATGTGTAAATGTAATGTTTAATATCATGCCTTGTAAAAGCTATGCTCTGAAAATGGACAGATGTTTCCAAGTAGGTAATGAGTAACATCTTTCTCCAGCTTTCTTGGCAGACACAACTGAAAACAAATACATATGCACACATAGGTTATACTTCACTCAGAGAAATAATATTACTGGCAGTTTCCTTTCAGGGGCCAAGCTGGTCAAAGCAAAGGATTTTCTCACAACATTCAGTATCTTTTAGTTCTTCCCTTACTTGCCTGAACCAGCATAACAGCCATGAAAAAACCTTCTTAAGCCATTGCCAACTTAATCCAATACCCATTTCAGTCTGAAGATCAGGAAAAATAGATACAGTTTGCACACTGTTGGATCTGTAATGCAAATTAAATTGGTCTCAGGCAGCCATTATAGTCATACAAATGAACAAATAAGCTTTCATAAATAAAAGGGGAGAGAGACCTGAAGGCTGCTTATTTTTTAGTGCAGAAACATCAATACACTGTTAAATAATACTCAGTCTCAGACAAAAATCTAATGGAAAATAGAAGGTCATTAAGAAAATTAGGACATTAGGAATTATTCTTGCGTTAAATACAAAGTAAAAAAAGTATTTAGAAAAGGAAGACAAAATACACTTTTTCAGGTTAAGCTACTCAGATATTATCAAGCATGCTACTTTTACTGCTTCAAAGGCAATGAAAGGAAGAAAACCACATGCATTTTTTGTTTAACTTAATTAAGTCAACTTAAATATTGCTTTAAATCTGTAGGTGAATTAAGAATGTTATTTCCATCTTTCTTTTAGCTGATATGACACTAGGAATTAAGCAAACAACACAGTTTTCATCATCTGAACTAATACAGTGGAAACTCCAGAAGATATATATACATATATATGCATATATATATGTATATACACATATAAAATCCCAATAGAAACAGCATTACACATTACTCTGACCAGTACTCCAGGTCCAGAGAGACCTCAAGTGACAATAGCTCTTTTCATCTACTCTAAGATCTAGCAAAGAGGACTTTGCCCTTATTTTTGATTTTAAAGTAATACTTCCTTGTGGCTTTTATATGGGAGCTTGATATCAAGTCATGAATTTTAGGAAGTGCGTGGTGCTGTGATGAACCGGCCTTTGCCTGGGGAAAAGAGCAGCAAGAGGTCAGCGCCTGTTCTTAGTACTTCCCAAAAGTAAGCTGCCTTCAGCATGACTAAAACATCAAAAACAACAAACTGTCACTTACAAAATCACTCTGAAAATCCTGACATAAATAATAGAGCTATATAATGTTCTTAATTTCTGAGCAATGATTTCCATGGCCACTGACTGGAATTAGAAGTCAAAGGCAGCTCCAGTATCCAATATTTCCTCAATGTGTCTTTTCTTTATGATCAGGTTTTTCTGCTTTTCCAGAATTTTGGACATATTCACCTTGTCCAGTCCCACTGTAACTTCTTTGGAATGAAAAATAAAACTGCAGACATAAAATAACTTACGCAGCATTTTTGTTCTTTTCAGCAAATTCCAGGACAGTTTTGAAACTTTTAAGATTATTACTCAAAACTGGTCAATGAGCTAGATGCTCTTGACCATGAACATTTCCACCCCAGAGCTATTCTGCTGGCTGACTGCTTGTTGACAGGTGCAGTGGATGGTTGTTCAAGTCAGACCGTAAGTTATCATTTCCAGATGTCCAACAAATTTTAACAAATTGAAATCTAAGTGATGGCAAGACGAACACAAGATGTTCTCAGTACAAGCCTTCACACATATGCAAAAATAATGATTGGGAAAGCTGAAAGGCAGGGGAAAGCACCACTGTAAGGATACGTAGAAAACCACCAATAGGGATTTGAAGTATTTCAGCAGAATAACTAGATACAAATGCATTTTGAAGAATTCATACATACATATACATAGTATTACTGCCTTTATGAAAATCAGTTTAAGGTTTAAAAGCAATAATATTTCTGCGGGTCTTTTTGCCCCATGCTGTAGCATTTAGCAGAGAATTGTTTGCCTCCAACGAATGGCTTAAAAAAATCCAGTATAATTGATTCATTCCTTATAGTTTTCTCAGTCATTTTGGAGTTATTTCTCCAGACTGTCATTGGTTTCCCTGGCTACCACATCCTCCTGCCACTTGCCTAAGGGTCTTCTGCATTTGAAATTGAAAATTCAAGAAAACTCTTTAAACTTGAGCTCAGCTCACTATTCTTATTTTTACTCTTTTTTTTAACTTTGCCACAACAGTAGTAGGCATTTTGCTTTGAGAGTCCCACCAGGCACTATTTACTTCATTTCCCAAAGTAGGAAAGAGAATGAAATTTCAGTAAACTATGCTGAATATTACAGTAAAACCCGGGTACAGTAGCACCTCCCTCACCCGTGGCATCTCTGCAATGCCCAGCAGAAGCCGCACTGCGTTCGCCAGACCAGGGGCAGGTTTGTTCAATACGCAGGTGATGGTGACGCAGCTGCACGAGGGCCACATGCCGGAGGGGACAGTGCTGAGCACCAGTGGCTGGTTAAGCAGGAGCCTTGACTCCGTTTCTTGTCCCAGCAGTACACAAAAACAGACTTTATTTTTCCCTGTGCACCTGAGTTGTTTTATGTGAAAATTGGAATTGCCTCTAGCCTTGTAGAGTTTTGTGCTTTCACTGCATACACGGCCATACAAACAGCAATATTTTATATAGTGCTATAATGCTTTGTGCTATTCCAGAGAGCGAAAGTTGAAGAATCCTCTCTTTTGATCATCTCTTTAGATCACAATTTTAAGAAAGTTTATTTGAGGCAGCAAAGCTTGTCTGTGCCTTAAAAATTTTGCAAATAAATGAAAAATAAGAAATAATACACATTGCTTTAACTATGATTTATTTGATTCTGTTTTGTCCTGAAAAGAGAAGAGGGGAAACATTTTTCTTATGAAGATAGGCTTTTAAGAGACACGGCATAAAGGAAAAGATTCAAGAGGAAGCTGTACAAGATGTGCACACTTGGCTCCTGGGAAAGGAGGGAAGACACGTGCTGTAGCGAAGGCACAGACCAGCTCTGACTGATCCCCAGCTACATCACTATGACACTGTGATCCTGAGGAAGTTAAAAGCCTGCAGTATAAACCTGGCCCTATTAAAATTAACAGCCAAACTCCAATTAATTTCAGCATTACCTTCTGTGCTTCAGCTATACTGTGGTTTATCAGCACCTGTAAAAGGCTCAGCAGCAACCCCCCAGCACACGTGCACTACCGAAGGATAAATTAGCAGTGGTGACGTGACACCAGATAACAGAGAGCACCTAACTAACATGCTTCTTTCAATGGAAACCACAGACACCTCTGAAGCAGCAAAACGGAGTGTTAATTATTATCTAATTAAAATGCCTGGTCTCTGTTGCTATGTTGAGCTAGCCACGGTGCAGGCAGACACCCTGCGCTGCAGATATGAGAAAGGAGACAACACTTGAATGAGATGAACAACTGCAAAGGGGTAAGATAGGACATGTTTGCCGCGTGGGTAGGCTGTTATGATTTTTTTTTAGACATCATGGCAAACACAATTTTTAGGGACAGTTTTTGGAGCAGGTTTGCAGAGAGCTATGGGGAGCATTGTCTGAAGATACATGCTGGGAAGGATGCGCAGATGCCACTTGTTCATAATGATGCACTTTACAGCTATGAACACTTCCAAAAAACAATGCTGCCAGGCCTCAGCACCTTCATTAATACCATATATATAACAAGATACGACAAGACATATAGCTATAACATGGTGAAGAAATTGGTGTGTTTGGGCACATGGTCAGTTGTTAGTTTGTATTTTGTTTGTAGTGAATCTTTAAGAGAAGCTAATGAACTTCCCAAAGAGGTTTGCATGTTTTGTGGTTGACTGTGATTTAAACCTAGCAATAAAAGAAAAAAGAAGACAAGGAAGGTAGTGGTTAATTGACCTTTATTGTGCCTTCTGGTTCATTTAGAAATGGAAATTAAATTAACATGATAATTCAGTCCTACTGTGTTAAGACTGCTATAAACCCATTAAATTTTATGGCCATTGATTTAACATTTTTTTCTATTAACCGGGTTTAATTTTCAATATTGTCATGTAGGTTTTGGAAAGTGATAACTTGGAAGAACCCAAGTGAATGAACCACTGTGCAGCTCTTTTATGTGAGTAGCTCAATTACGGAAAGGCACAAGCCCAAGCCACCAGCCGCATATACTAATTCCGGAACCAACTGCATGCAAAGTAGGGGGAAGTATCCAGAAATACATGGACTTACCCAATTTCTAAAGTAAAACTAACACCACCTGTCATCCAGCATCCCGAATTTAATGTCAAAGGAAGAAATTAATTGTCTTCAAATGTTCTCTGTACACCAGTTTAAAATTTTTTGAAATAAGGCGGACATTTTGCATGTCAGCCTGCTCATCCCTTCCATCTTCTAGAGAAGAAAATATAGATAACCATTTCTTTAGAAAGAAAAGTTGGAAGTTCCTTTCCCAAGCTGTAATCTTGCAGCTCTTGTAGTCATAGGCCAGAAACTGCACAAAACGTGAAGTGTTAGTTATTCTTTTCTATTCAAATGTAATTCTTTTATATTCAAATACTATACTTAGATCATTCTTGTATTAGATTATATTTAGCTCATAAATTAACAATTAAGCCATCAACTTTAAAGTAGAGCTACTTAGAAATCCTTGAGGAATGCCTGCTCTCCGAACTCCAAAATGTTGATTAAAAACACACAACAATTTTAGGACGTCTCTCAGGTCCACTGAATGTTAGTGACAAGCATGGAAATGTAAAGATGGTCTTCCGAATGTGTAGTTCAGAAAAAGATAAGTCAGTGTTATCTTACACAGACTTTTCTGGGTATTTTTTCATATCTAAAAAGCCACTGTGCCATATTGCCACATTTCTGCAAAATAGTCTTTTCTGAAGGTCAATAGTACTCTTGAAATATTAATTTCTCCCATACAAAGTTAGGCTTCAATGGAAAGACAATGGCATTTTTATAATACTTTCTGAATTGCTGTTTATTATTTTTATATATTTTTTATTCTTTGAATACAGAGATCTTCTACAAACTCATCATATGAGCATTCTGTTTCATATTTTCCTATGATAAAAGCGCTATTCTTCACTAATTTCTCATAAAACTCACACAAAAGTAACACTAGCAGTATGCGAGCATATGGAGACTATCCCATAACAATAAGAACACATCACTGACAAAATCCCACACCAGCAAAAAGGACAACAATCTATTTCTTTTTTTCTTTCTCTCTTTTTGCTAAGTATGGAAGTATGCACTGAATTCCTCACATACCGAAAACATTCTGCTATGACACTTGGCTCTTTAACCTGCCAGAGCTGGCAGCAAATAAGGGAATAAAACTGTTTTCTACTATTGTTGGCAATAAACACCTGTCTGTGTTAATTACCCTGTGCATCGATACCCATCACTCAGCCAGCATTTGCTGCTCTGCAGCTTCTCCGCAAGGGACTCCCACCCAAGGAGCATCTCTGAAGCTAGTAAAGCCTGAGGAGCAGAAGCTCCCTGGAGCAGCAGGGCTCCTGGCAGGTCCCGGTCCCCTGCAGCACACAGGTTACGTCCAGGTGCACATGCACACTCTACAGAGCTGCTACTGAGCTGGAGCTGCTATCGAGATAAGATATTTTGCCTTATGTCCCAAATTTTGGTCAGGAAATGCTGTAGAGAATGCAGTCATCAAGCTAAACAACACATAACAACAACCAGGGGAAATTAACATTCAATGGTAAATTAGTTTGACTTATATTACCAGCAAGATCTAAAGAGGCAGCAGTAAAGTTTTTTCCAGAAAGGTGATCTATGGTCCTCTACTATATGATTTTGTGGAGGAGTGGAGGAGAAACAGCAGGTGAAAAATAAAAATGAGCAGTGCTGAAGGTGTAAGAATGAATGGTTTATAAGAATGTGAATAGAATGTGAAAGGCTAAGCCCTATGTAAGGAAAAATATAGTTATTGTTTATTTACTATTTACCTGAAATCTCAGAGATGCAGAATTTTTATTTAGCCTTCCCAGCCCTGCTTTCAGAAAGCTTTCAGAATGGTAGGTTCTGTTTTCAGATTATTTGGAATTACTTTGAACTTCTTTCTGTTTTCTTGGTATGGAATACAAATATATTTTCACGTAATAATTCTCTACAGTTTCTGTCATATGCTGTCAAATATATATACGTGTGCATAAATGTACATGTATATACCATGATCTCCAAAAAAGCTTTATGTGGGGCCAGGGCCAGGTTCATATGGCTTTGTCCTTATGATAACAGACTCATCAATCCTAATCAAGGCTTTGCCAGACTTAAGACCGCTTTTACTTGCATTTGTGCAGAACAGTGCAAATTCACCTAATCTCCCTGCCCGACGACTGATAGCAAGTCTGCCTCAATGCAGGCAGATAGCAGTACCAGTGCCCAGCATTCTTCCCCGTTCCTATCCTGGAGCAGCACCTTTTATTTGCATCAGTTATAGTAAAATAGGATAGGAAAAACAAGAGGAAACACAGTTCTCTTCTGTATAATTTCTTAAATCCAGACAACTTCAGGCTACACTAAACAGAAGTGAATCCTCTACTTTCCAGAAAAAAAAAAGGTTCAAAAAAAGAATAATTCAATACCTAGGGGATGGCTGAAAAATTTTAATGACATTTTTTCCCATGAAGAAGTAGGTTCTGTCTCTGAATGGATAATCACAGGGAACACCTGTTTCTGATTGAAATTTTGAAAGCTTTGCTGAAAGCTTCCAAACCTCATAACTCAGTAAATTTTGAAGGCTTGGGCGTTGGGGCTGGATGGGGGAGGTTAAGTACAAACCCTTTGGTGATAATGATTTTTTTCCCCATATGAATAAAATGATTTTCCTACTAGACCTTATGAAGGATAAGAAGTCTAAAACAAAGCCTCACAGAGCTCTGGCGAAGGTGCACGGAGAGCCATGAGCCTCCATACAGATGCAGAGAGCTGCTTCCTTGGGCCAGCAGTAAGGGAAGAGCATGATAAGTCACAACAGCACCTACCATAAGAAAGGCCCGGAGGGAGAAGGGGTATGTAAGAAGATAGAGAGGGAATGAAAGGGAAGAACATGTAGATGAGGCACTTAGTTTAGCAGCCCTTGTGGTGATGGGTTTACAGTTGGACTTGATGATCTTTTCCAACCATAATGATTCTGTGATTCTATATAGAAAGTTCTCAAATTCCAGAAATATTCAGATTTTCCCAGTTTGCCCCTTACTGAGCTGCCTGCAGGAAACAGGGGATCCTGTCGGGCTGTGCAGGCTTCCCACCTGGCTGGGGCGACACCAGGTTCTGCTCAAAATGCATGGGCAGGAGCAGCCACAGTTAATTGCTGTGATGTGAGCTGCAGGGCAGCAATAGAAAGAAATACTCTGTGTCCTAACCTATTTTGCAAAAGCCATGTGTTAGCTGGTGTCAATGTGGGGACAGGAATTTGGTCCCAACCTAGCATGCCTTTTCCCAGCACCATCCTATTTTATTATTCCTATGCCTTTGAGTTTTACTGCTTTTGTGAGCTTAAATCAAGCAATTATAGAGTAGAATGTGTTTTCTATTTGTGGTTTCCTTCCAACAGATATTGGGAAACGTTACGGTGACACTATTCTCTGTGTATCTCCATTATTGCTGCAGATGCACATCTGAACACAATCAGCTTAGGAAACCCTGCTGATTATCTGTCTAAAACCAAAGACCAGGAAAAAGTCTCCAAAGAGTTTAAGATTTAAAAAAAAAAAGGAGAGAGAAACCACCAAGACAGATTTCTTCTTAAATTCAGTGCAGATTGATATTGCCCAAAAGCTGTTACCTCAACTCTGAGCTGTCCTGTAGCTGTTGTGGTAATGGCTGGTGGCTTCCATCACATTTGCAGCACATTGTTGTCCACAGCTTCACCATCGGGAAGGCCAAGGACAGCCTCAGCACAGAGGCCAAGGTGCCCCATGCCCTTGCCATCCTCGCAAGCCCACACAGAGCGGTGCCCGCGCAGCTTCCCATGGACAGTGGGCAGTGGAAGGGGGAGGCCCTTCAGGAGGAGGATGCCCAAGACGTGTGGAGAGAAGGTAGCCCGAGGGTTTACACATTTTGGACAACCCCAGATACCTCATTCCACCTCTGACACCCACAGACCTCTCTGGCTCCGTGTTCAGCTTTCACCACCTGCCTCCTGCGCTCGCCCATAGCATTCACAACAACCCGCGCCTCCACTTTGCACCATTACCTCATTTCATGGGCCTGTGGTGATCACAGGAAGGTATGCAGCAATAGGAACGACTGAAAAATGAATTAATATTAAAATAGTAACAAGAAATTATTTTAATTAGTTCTCTTCATGACTGAATTTTCATTACAAGCTTGCACAACCAAATTATTTTAATAAAAACACTGCTGCTTCATTTTGTAAGGAAAGCTTTCAGGCAAAAATGTGGCTGTGTACTTCTCTCAGATATCACAGATCAATACTCATCTTTTTCCAGACTAAGATTGATTAATACCCATGACATACTAACTGTAAAATGAGCAGAGTACAATTAATCCTCCTTGTGCAACAGAAATAACCCATTAACTGAAGAAAAAAAATACACAGTGTGTCAACACCAGCCAAAAGCTTTAGCAAGATTAAAACTGTGGAGCTTGGATTTGAATCTGACCTTAAAAAAAATCACATTTACAAAACAATGAAAGAGCAGCAGAGCCATCTGCATGGTCTGGCCTCTATGAGTCAGGGCACTGACACGTGGGTGAACGCAGTGCAGGCAGCACCCACGGCACCGAGACAGCCCCCCTGCCCCAGCGCTGGTGACACAGGCTCTCCGTGAGGCCCTTTTGGCCCTTAGTAGATGAGACGCATATGAAATTTGGCTGTTCAGTGGACTATCTGGTGGACAGACTCTTCAGTGTCCAGTATCTGTCAAAATACCTTCCACACTCAATATCTTCCATTCAATTGGCTGGTTTAAAGTTATATTCTGTTTTTGCTGTTGCGGTGCATTCAGGTCAAGAGCATATAGCAGCAATTTCAATTGTGCTGCCCCAGTCCAGTTGCCCAGGGAGGAACACTTACAGGAAATAATATACAACAGAAGGGAGACACAAAAGAAAATAATCTTCACATTTTACCTTCCACAGAGAGATACATCACCATAGAAAATCATGGGTTAGAATGCATTCTCTTAGCATGTCAGGCTCTCAAGAGCATAAAATAAAACTAACAGTGGGCTTTGGCACACCTTGGCATGCTGGGCACATTATCCAGCAAAGAGTTCCAGGCTGCCCCGATCTGGGATCGCAGTGCATGTATTTTCACTGGGAGTGCACCAGTGAGTCCTTCATGGCCCAGGCAGGGCAGGGAAAAGCAATGAACAGTGAGTCCATGATGGCCAGGTCAGGAGCAGGAAATTCTGCCACGTTATTAGCAGAAGTTAGGAAGTGGGGTGTTCTTACAGATAAAAAACTAGGAACAGTTAGCCACAGATCTGAATACATCAGGACTGAAGAAGTGTTGCTGATTTTGGCTGTATCTATCACCTTACCATATACAGGTTACCCTGGGAAAAAAAAAATGGTGTAACTGTTATACTCTGACTTACTTACCATCATTATATGGGTCATTAACTTTGACAACTGGTGTATCTCTTTTTTGCAGCTATGAGTTGCTAGACAAGAGAAGACACAAACAAAAAACATCAAAAGTTGAAAGCCCTGAGCTCTCGCTGTGTGGAACCAAAGTCCTACGCTGAGAAAGCATCAGAATCGTGAGAACGCTCTTCAACTTGACATCAGAAGTTTGGTATTCAGCACACTCTCTCAAAAGCAGCCTGCCAAGAGTCCAAATTTCAGTGTTACTGAAGGTAGCAATCAAAGACAAAATATGAGGAAAATGTCAAGGTGAGGGAAACAGTCTTCCCTCCGGGTCCCTGAGTCAGTTTTCAAGCCACATTCTCCGCCAAACACAAATTCACCCCGACAGCATGAGCAGAGCCACACACAAAGAATTACAAAAACCTGATGCAAGTATTCCAAAAGCAGGCAGAACTGCTTCCAAATCCTCAGGAGTCAGAGGGGATTTCATTCACATTATATCTTTAAGTTGATAAAAAGCTATTTTGAACAATGTTTTAATATGTTTATCAAAGGAAAGCAAAAAATCCAACAATAACATCCCAAATTTCTCACAGATGGAAAATGGGAATCAAAGGGTTTTGCACAGAAATCTGTTGAAGTCAGGTTTTGTTTAGACAGTAATTCCTGCAAAGAATCAAACAAGATTTCCCTCCAGTTTTAACTTGGATAGAGCTCTAGACATTGGAAGCCATCTGTCTTTGTAAATCCAATACAGCCAGAAAATGATACTGTTTGACTTAAACCAGAAATACATATTCATTTCGGTACCCATGGAAGAAAAAGTTGTTGGGTGTCAAATCATCCCAAATCTACTTCACCACAAAATGGCTATACCCTATTAAAACATTTGTAAAAGCATGACTGATACAGACAGAGAGAGTTAAAACATACTGTTGAGTAGAATAAATATTTTACATCAAGACTTATCTACTAATGCTCAGTGGGGTGTGCAAAGGAGCAAAGGAGGAGAGTTCTACCCTGTGATGAAATAAGGAGTATTAATGATTAGCTAAGAAAATGGAATGATAACTAATGAAGAAAGAAATATTAGCATCTCATAGGAAGTGAAACAGCAGTTACTCTTAATAGGGAAAATGGTCTGACCGTCCCTCTTTCGAGGAAAAAAAAGTCTGAGGGAGAAAATTTGACTCAGTCTGAATCTACTAAGAGAAATCAAAGGGTAGAGAGACCACTGTAATACAGCAAAGAGCCTTACAAAAAATGACAATGAGCTGGCATCACCAAGGCAAGAGTCTCCTCTGACGACAATTAATAAGCCAGGAAGGTTCTCTGGCATTCAGTAAGATGTTAAGGATTGTCTAAACCCTTAATGTCCCCAAGATACTACTCACAAATATACTGTTTTAAAAAAACTGTATTTTCTGCAGAGGGATAAACTGGATAAACAGATTAATTCAGGCTTCTGAATTAATATTCCAAAGAACAGCATTTGAGTGGGAAACTAGCAACTGACACAATGCACAGACGCATCAAAATATGCATTTAATTGAACAAAACTTAGTTAGAGGTATTTCTAACATACTCCCAAGAAGAGGTCTGATGAGCTGCTGTAGAGGCCAACATCATTCCAAGCTACTGGTGGGTGTGAAAGAAAAGGCCTTTTAGGGGACCCTGGAGCCTGATCCAGCCAACAGACTTGTAAATAATCTGGTCTCAACACTCCTGTCCTGATGATCAGATGGGAACTTCTCATTTTCAGAAACAAACTCCCTTTTCCTATTCACAGAATTAGTCTACTACCATAAAATAAATGGACATAAATATTCAAAAATACTACATAAAGTCCTAAAAGAGCAAATCTAAAGTCCTGAGAAAAAAAATTCTTTTCTCTTGAAGAGCACCACAGGTAGCACAACCTAAACTTAAACTTTGAGATGTTTTCTGATCACAGTACCACGCTAGTACCTATAAGAACACACTTCGCTGTTTCAAGTATACTTCTCAAGACAAAAAGTCATCAGTGTTAATCTTTCCAGGCTATTAAAATATAGTCTTTTACCTCAGAAGAATGTACTAGAAGAGGAAACAAGTGGTATTATTGCTGCTGCGCGGTGGGGATTCAGGAGGATAGGAACATGTCAGTAGGGGAGACAGACCAACCTCACCTCATGATAGAGACCATCTGGCATCATTTTGCATGTGTAGATAGGAACTGGGTATCCTAACCACCACTTCCCTGATTATCCCAGGAAGAGTCAATTGCATTCTAAGGTGATATGAGTACACAATACTCTCAGTTTGTTCCAAAAAAACCATATAGAATCAAATATTCTTATATAGTTAAAAAAAGAGAGAAAAGAAGTCCTTTTTTTTCCAAAGTAACTGTATGGGGATACTGATTCTCTGGGATTTCATGGGTAAAAAGAGAGAGAGAGAGGGAGGGAGAGAAAGAAGAGGCACATTGGATTGGGAGCCATAGCGGGAAGTCATGAGAGAAAAGCTTTGCAGGGAGCTGCCAGATTTGCTGAAACCTCTACTGGTTTGCCAGATGAATCAGGCCACAGAATATTGAATTAGCAAGATTTATGACTGGGAATTTGAGGAAGTTACCTGTGATACAAAGTATGTTATGTGAATGAAATCTCTTCTGTTCTATTGACAGAAGTGTATAATGAGCTGAAAGTCTGGTCCCTTCTGCATTGCCTTTCTTTAGCTGCTCCATTTGATTGACAGCTGAGTTAGAGCTAGTCAACCACAGGGAAAACAAGGGCAGCATGCTCTCAAAAGCTACAGAACAGTTTTATGTGTGATACTTTCTTAAACTTGCTTAGGAAGTAGAAAACGAAAAATGTAAAGCACATATAAATTTTAAACCATTAAACATGTATGCATGTACATACACACTCACACAGAGGAGTCTTACAGTATTTCAAGCACCTGGAAGGACTGGAGCAAAGGTCACAATGTCAATATTTATTTATCTTGAATCTTCTTCCAGAAACACAAAAAGGCCCCTTTAGCATATGACAATAATCACAGACTGAAGGCCTATCAGACTATTGTTTCTAAAGAAGCTTCCAAAATAGACTGGGATAGGTATTAGATCCTACTCAATGTCACAAAAGCGATGTTAAGTTGCTCTAAAAAGCCACTACACATGGCACACCAATAGATCTCAAAGTCCACTTTGGAACAGGTGCCCAGGTATTGTCCTGCACTCCTGAGGATTTTGCTGCGTCCTACAGCTTATGAGCAGAAAGAAGGATATGAACATATAAATAGTGTCAGAGATATATTAAAATACTTCTCCAAGACATGTCAAAGGTAATGGTCCTACAGAAGTTGTCCAAACACAGTCTGTCCAAGCACAATGATTTCCATGACACACTTTGAGAATGGGCAGAAGATCAGATCTTCCTTTCCTGAGTCTTTTCTATGCACCCTTAGCAAGACAGTCTTCCAGCCACACCAAAACACCAAAAGGGAGAGCAGCCGGACCCTGATGTGTGTTCACTTGAGTGCACAAGAACACAAAACAAGTGTGAGGCGTCACCAAGATGGATATCGGTGCAGCTGAGCACAGAACAGAGACAATGACCCAATTTGCTTGTGGATCACAATCTTGGGCCATCTTCTGATGGGTGTCCTGGCACCACGTAGACGTAGCATCCTACAGCTGGAACAAGAGTAGTAGACTTGATCACAAGGTTTCCCTGTCCTGTTGGCCTCCAGTGACTGCAATAACTTTTGTCATCTGCAGAAGCTGCTGACTCCAAGTGGCTTCCTCCACCCAGTGCAGAATAACCTCAAAGCAAGGAAGCACACAAGGAGCCCATGGATCTACGGGTTCTGTGTTGCATCCAGCATTTTGCAGTAGGCTCTGCTGCAAAATGCTGGCAGTGTGGCAGTGTGGCCTATAATACACTATGATTTTCATTACTTAAAGCAATTTGCAGAAGTTAGCAAATTACCATCTCCTTTGTATATATCACTAGCCACTAGAATCGGCCATGCACTCCCACTTCATGGTGCTTACATCAGCACTTGTGCCATGTTTAAATTACACAGTTTCAGAGGAATGAATCAGGTCACTGTGTCTTGCATGTGTGGAATGACTTTGTGACCAGATTCATTGCTTGGCATGTAGAGGACTACATTCATCTGTATGTAGAGGACTACATCCCTGCTTTGCTGTCATCTTCAGTACAAGTCCAGTCCATATCCTCAAAGATATATCCCAAAGATACATGAGATTTGACAATGCCCTAGACAGTCTGCTGCCACTATTAATCTCAACATCAACAACCTCTCTTGGTAGATTATTTATAATAATAACACTGTATATTAGATAGTCAAATGTTACAGCCACCAACTATAATACACCTGGATGTTTTAAATGAGAAAAGAATTGCTTCATTTTCCCCATTAAATATTATTTCTATTATTGAATCCTTGCAAAAATTGCTTGACAAATATCTGTGAAATAGTCTTTTGTAAAATGATATATAATGATGCTGTTTTTCTTTGGGCAAATGCATGATGTTACTATGAACAAACAATAACAACGCACAGATGTGAACACTGCTGTGAACATAAATGCTGTCCCTTACAAAAAAAAAACACCCAAAGTACTGCATCTTCATAAATCTTAGGGTTTTATGCATTGTTGCCATTGGAAAAACAACAACATATTGAATGATGCATTCTGAGATAGAATGACTTTAGCAAGTGTACCTGACTTAGCTTAGCTTCACCTTATGTTGATTTGGAATCCTACATCTTTCACCTGAACACTACTGAGTTCATTACTGCTAGCAAAACAAGGTATTCCAAAAGCAGGAAATGTTTTAACTGCAAGTGAGATACGTCTTTCTGATTTATCAATTATTATGTTGTATACAACATATTTTACTACAAAAAGTGTAATGCACTATGCTTTTTAAAAGGTCTTTTTGTTTATTTCTGTTGTTTCAAAAAACTGTAAATACATTGTATCCTACTATTTTATGTTTTTAAAAGGTGACCTATACTTTACATTTCAAATGCGGTTTCTTTAATGAAAATATTGTAATGTCAGTCCATGCAAAGCAAATGCATATTAATATGCGTTTACATCTGTCTCATATTAATATTCATGCCTGAATCCACATCCCTACACAAAGCCAATTTTCTGACCATCTGTGTGATGGCTGGTGGATGCAATGAATAAATTTTATTTGTGAGGGGAGTGATAAATCATGTATCTTCAGTTTTTCACCCACAGTCTTTCCTCTTAGGTGCTAAAATGTTTTCATCGTGGCTAAGAATTTTTAAGTAAACCAAACTGATTAACCCCTTCACAGATCACATATCTCCATTTGCCAGGTAAAAGTCCACAAAAAAAGCATACATGATACTGCTGTGTACCTGAAAAAAGGTACGTCAGTTTTAGCAGTTCTGTTTCTTTTTCTTTCTTGTTTCTTTCTTCCTCTTGACTTATTCTTGACTCAGAATCACATTCAGTATGATAGCCTAGGTCAAATTTCTGACATTCATGCTGAGGAGTACTTTATTATCCAAGAAACCCAACTGTGCCCTGGGTTTGTATTTGGAGTTAAATACCATTCAAAGAAAGGTGTTGTTTGTAATCTGGACTTGAGTAAAACTGGTTCACATGACATTGGTAGTGCTGAGGTTGGCTAAGTAACTGGCTAGGTATGAACAGTGATTGCAAAATGCAAAGTGATGCTTACTTTTTCTACAAAATACATGTGATGATACCAAATGTTTTTACCCCAGTAACGCAAAACAGAATAATTTTGTGGTAGCCAGAACAGCTTTTTGTCAGAGGGTTACTCTCAGGCCATAATACACATATGATCCAGTGCAAGAACGCAACTATAGCAGTTTTCCACAAAGGCAAGTACAATAATATTCAATTGTAGCTTGTAGATATTAAAGAAAGAAATCTCAGTCTAGTCACTTAGAGATAAAATGTGCCAGTACCAGTTACCCGGCTAAACATGGTTAAAGCATTCACTCCAATAACAAGACTTATACTTGAGTCTTTTTTCAGTCCATGATGTCGAAACCATGGTCGCTACCATGGCTGCTACCACTGCAAGGGAACTCTTTTTCTTTGAGAAAGACATACTCTTTGGCCTGGGATAACAAAATCTCTGCTTAAAATTGGACTTCACACACTTTTGTAGAGACAGATTATGGAATCCACAAAGATGGGAGGGATTATTCTTGCCTCTTTCTAATGTAGGTCAAATTGTGTCAGCAGCAAATAACCTACTTCTACCTTGACAATCCAGCCGTAGGTAGTTTGAACATTATTGTGCACTGAACTGGAATCTGAAAAAAGAATTGTGAATGAGCTTCACACTTCATCAGCATAATTGGCAAGAAATTACTTGTAGTTCCAATAAAAACATACAATTGCTAAAAAAGGAAGCTCAAATAATACTACAGAAAATAAGCAAGATAGATAGTCATTAAATTATCATTTCCAAGAAACCAGCTTTGGGAGATAACTCTGACTGAAGATACATTTACTATTTTTTTTTCTGTCTTGACAAATTGTGTTCTGTTTACAGCCTCTCATAATGGGAAAATAGGACATTCTCTGAGCTTGCCAAATCCAGAGATTTGAATCTCTGTTCCCGCATTCCTCTTCACAAGGCAAAGCCACGACAAAGCTGGATAGAGCACATTTCCTCACTAGCTTGTCATTCAAGGCCAGTAGTAATTCTGAAAGACGTTACTGTTCATATGGGTATTGAGTGACCTATGAGAAATGAGAAAGCTTCATCAAAGTTCCCAGTGGGCAGTGTCCATATTACAGATATTGCTAGGAAAATTAATTGGTTTCTATGACTAGTAGTAGTCATAAAGATATATCATTGATCAAAACAAGCCTATTAGTTTTATGTTTAAAGCATTCAAATAAATACATTAAATATCTTACAACATTGGTTACTAATAGTTTTAAAGCATCAGAATCAAATGAAAACACATATATTTTATCCACTTGCAAAAACATAAAACATTTTGAAACTGGTTTCCAACTCTTTTCTTATTAGTTTCTTTGATTGTCTGCTATCTGCTGAGGTATACATGGAAAATCTCTTCACAAAACATCACAAAAACATCAAAGAATAATAAAACCCCTGATGTTCACTGGGACTGCTTATATGCCTTATGATATACATGTTTATAGATGCTTTGCTCTTTTTATAGATGCTATTGTCTCTTTTAAGGTTGTAACTGGCCAGCATAAGTGCTGTGTGCACACAGAGGGTATTCTTGTGTAGAATAAGGCATCAGAGGGAATGAAAAATAAATACGACCTGCCATAATTTTATGTAGCTTCTCATTTCTTTTTTCTCTGCACACTTAAACTAATGGGATGATCAGTAGGATTTTTTAAAAGGCAGAAATCAATTCTGTAATCAGTGGGCTCCCCAGATGAAGCCTGCAGGGAAATTTTCAAAGTCTGTACAAATCCACTGTAAATGCACTGAAAACAGACACAGGCTGCAGAATCACAATGGGACAAGTCCCAGTAAATACATTACCTGGGTTCCTGAACTGCATTCAGGTCCAAATGCCTTGTCTCTAATTATAGTGTCATTCTTTTCCCAGTTCCTTTAAATAAAACAAGCAGCCATAGCCTTGAAGTTTCTCAGCTTCAAAAGATTATTTGCGTCCAGACATGAATAAAAGAATTTTTCAGATTATATTTCCAGGAATGTCAAGCACACAAGGTTTTTTCCCCTCATGCTTTGGGCACTCACTCCGTTATCCCCTCCAAGACTGTCTTTTCTTATAAACACTTCTGGTACCTCTCAGTGAGACTGATTGCGTGAGGAACAGAGAAGCTGGTGTTGGATCAGAAATTTAAGGCCAAGCTACAAAGCTTGATTCCTTCATTCCTATTTTTAATGCAAAGATGGACTAAGTAGGCAGGAAGCCTGTATTCCAGCTACACCATTTGTGCCCAGCCTGTACGGAAGCGCAGAGCAGTGCATGCACCAGCCACACGCCAAACTTCGCGCTATGGAAAAGTGAGTGGTTGGTGGCTGAGGCCTCTGCTTTGTCACTATGGACAGCAGAGCCTCTGAGACCGAGAAACATGGTGCTCCATGTCCCTTTACTGTTTGATGTCCCCAGAGCATACTAGGCCTCTCCCATTGGTCTCTCTCCCATCACCTCCCACAGGGGAAACTAGGAAGAGGATGACACAGATGATGCACAACACCAGCGACCGAGCTGGAGAGGTTCAACGAGAAATTCTTTCTGCATACCTAGCAATGCCAGAACAAGGAGAAGGCGTGAGGCAAGCCAAGAGGTTGATACCTGACATTCAGCCCCAAGCCACAGAAGTCAAGATTTAATTATAAATTCAGTGTCCTCAGGCTCAGATGGTCTACAGGGAGTTAAGCTTTTCTGGTGGTTCTGTAGCCGCTTTCTACAACTGGACTCAGGTCTCAGCCAATTACCCTTCCTGCTTGATCTATCTCTATATCATTCTTTGAGTTCTCATCTGCCGTAGGCTAAATCCTCGCACTCTGAAACTCCCACTCCAGTTTCTCACTGATTTCCACTTAAAAGGCTCCCAGAACCCTCCAGTCCTGGCAGAAGTGTAGACAGGCTAAGTGTTTGGGGAAAAAAAAAAAAAAAAGGAGTGTAAAGAAGTCCCTCTGTGGTCAATTGTACTTATTTATAGGTCTTCTTCCCAGTGTCCTTGTTGCTGCTGTCATCTCCCGAGAGAATGTGAATAGCACGGGTGTTTGGTTTTAAAAGGGCCTCCAGTGGATAATGGGAGAAGAAAACTCTTCCCCACATAAGCTGCAGCAACAATTCTCATCCCCAAGGCTGAAAATGCTGACAACTTGAGCTAGGTGCTTGATTTTAGCATGGGCTGCCCACTACCCAAATGTCACTATCTTCTGTCCAGAGTAATGTGTATCTATGAAGCTGCCCTAAGGATTGTACAGACAGCTGAGGAGTTTAAAAGGTAGCTAGCTGAGATGATACACTGCAAATTTAATTGACTCATTCCAAGTAAACTGTGTGTGTTGGGGGAAGGAGATTTTAAAAAGCAATTGGAAAATTCTTTTCCACAAGTTTGTACTGCACGAGTTTGTACTGCAAGACCCACCAAGGGGAGAGTGAACAGAAGAGAAAACCCTCTCTGACTTGCATAGGCTTTGGATCTAGTCCTTTCTATTGCTTCACATGTTCAGAATTGAAATCATTCTCTGTAAGTCTCAAATAATGTATTCATAAGCATTGCTAAGAAATAGAACTTAGCTCAGATTTCTGGCAAAATGATTCATAGCTGGAAAACGTTACTTTATCCACATAAAATCTTTTTGTGAGGTTTACTTGAGTTTCAGCAATACTTCTGCCAGCAAATACTCCCCAGGACCAGGATATACTACTTGGGAAAACTGAGAAAAAAAAGATGCAATCTCTGAACTAATAAGCGGGCCACCTAGAAATGGCCAAGACCTCATTCTAGATCCAGCTCTGTTTCACTCATAGGAAAGGCAAGCACTTAAAAGGGCCTTAAAAATGGATTTTTCATGCCCCAGGAGAGGCCGAGGGATTGAAACTCTCTGCCTGTCCCACTGAAGATGTCTTGATCTCTATAAAATAACTAAATATTCAGAAGTGTGGAAAACTTACTAAACCAGGACAAGAGTGATAGCCCCAGGCTAAAGCCCCAACCAGGAGTACGGCCCTACAGGCAGGGGAAGGAGGGCTTCTCCCAGACGGGTGCTGTGCGCTAACCACCAGGCCCTTGGCCCTTCACACGTGCATTCATTTCTCTCACTTTTCCCAGAAAGATCTTTGAAAACTTTTTGTTTCATCCAACACAGAACAGAAGGCTCCTTTCATCTCCAGAATTTTTGCAGGCTGGGCATGTCTACCAAAGAGTTCACAGAGACTGGGTTCACAGAGATGCCTCTGTGCCTCTTTTGGGGTCCTTATATCTACTTTGCACTGTTCTCTTGCCATTCCTGTGCTCTTCCTTACCATTTAATGTTTTCTCTCTTCTGCAAGAGTCAGGGCTGCCAGTGCCCTGGACAGACAGGGCTCCTACCCACTGAGAGGGAAAGGGAGAAAGAGCCCTGCTGCTGTGCTCAAGCCATGGGTCACAAATGGTGTCTCCTCCTCATCTCCTCTCATCTCTCAGATCCCTCTGGTCTAGCTTTAGACAATTTTTCTTTCTTCCATCCCACTATGAGTTCTCTCTTCTAAACCTTCACCACAGGTTGTCTGCATGTGGGGTCTTGGTACTGGTCCAGTTTCTTTGCCTATCCCTAGCACTATGGCCTCAGCACTTCAACCCAGCTGGAAGTTCTTAGGAGTATTACCATCACAAAACATAGGGGAAAAACAATCTTGGTGAATATGCAGATCTCAAGAAATCTTTCAAAATTGACTTATTATTTGCAGGTAGTTCCTCCAACCTTTTAACACAACTGGACAAAAACTATGGTAACACAAAGATTTCCATTTTTTTAATATTTCTATTCTCTCTAAGCAAATATGCTAAAAAATCCCCTTAAGTTGGAAAAAAAAAAAACAGATTCCTTCTTTATATCCCTAAAACATACTTAGGTTATTTTTCTGTGTTCTGGAGTTTCTCAAAGATGACAAATAACCCAGACAAACCTGATCTTCTAATTAACCCTTCCCCACTTCCCCACCCATATTGTCAGTCACAATTCTACAGCTTAAACCCACACTTGTGTCTAAGGAGTTACATATCACAAGGGTGCATTAAATCCATGAGAAAAAGATTGAGAATCATAAGCTCTTAAAACTTTAAGGTCAATACATATTTAGACTTGGGCAATACATATTTAGATGAAGATTCTCAGCTGTGTTGCTTACTGCAGCTCCACTGCCTTGATAGACTAATGCTATGAACCAGAGGAAAATCTAGCTCAGAATTACTGCAATTCCAGATGAACAGAGTTCCCTCCTTCATAGCGAAATAAAGCTTAACTTCTAATTTCACAAGCAGAAAGGATTGTGCTTTCAGAAAGGCCTGGGGTGTTCTGAGCATCCTTGAAAGGCATTTCCTAATTCGATATTTCTCATATCATTTCACTAGTTGCAAAATGATATTAATAAGAATTTTATCCAGAACGAAAAAAATCCACTTTTATTAGTCAATATAACTGATCTCTTTAGTACCATGTTTCTGACAGATCTTGGGTTTTCAGTTAGCACATGCCAAAAACTGTCTCAGTAGCATTCAGCAACAACATTCTGAATAATCTCAGGAACTCATTTATCATTAAAAAGTCACATCTCAAAATTGGCTGCCATATCATCTGGCACGTTGAAATAATTGTATTATATTTAACCCCTCAATAACTCAGCTACCTAAATCATTTCCAAATTATATCTTACATTCTTCTAGGCTTTCATTATACTGACAAATATCTGTGTCACTATGTGAACTACAAGTTCCTTGGAACAAGCAGTCTCTCTTGCAGTGTTATTGCCAGCTGATGCCAGAAGCAATATGAGTGATTTGTTTGCTTTGTGAGGTTGGCTTTCCTTGTCCTGAATTCAACACTAACATCCCACTAATCCTGTGTCTAAATCTATGGACACTAATACCTCCCTTTTTGGACCTCCTCAGTGAAGTATCAAAGACTAAGGAAGGCTAACAATAATTTCTCCATCTGTGGGGCTCACAAAAGAAAAAAAAAATGAGGATTTAAATCTTTGTAGTACATGGGTCATAACTTATGTGTTTCTCTGGACATTACTAGGAGCAATTCTGCTTCACTTGAAGTGCTGTGATCCAAAGTCTGAAAAAGATTAAAGGATGAATTTCCTTCTTGATTCATTATTGCACATGTTTTGTTCTTAAGTCTTTACTCTGTTTATGTACTGAAAATGTTTTATTCATGAATCCTTACATAATTGTCCATGGCCATGCCACCGGATCAATTCAAACGCCTTGATGCTACAAATATGCATCTCATTTCACTTCACTTAGAACTACACAGACATTAACTGTACCATGTTCTTGTATAATGTATCATGTGCTTGTATAGTGTGTTCTGTGACATCAAAACAATCAATAGTCCACACGGTCAAAGTCTGCAGTACTTTCCTATTCACTAATCCTAATCACTTTCCTATTGCAAAATGTACAGATGCAGGACTGGGTTGACTGATTGCTCTAGAAGGCTCTGTTTGGGACTGACTTGTTTTTCCAAAGCTTTCTTACTTTTCTTTCTTCCATATCCAAAAAATAAAGGTTTGGTGGAGGGAGGCAGGGAGGAATACTGAAAATCTACATCAAAATTTTCAAGGGATCAAATATCTCACACTGGCAGCTTTTTCATCACACTGCCAGAATAAAATTTATTTTTTGTCTGGATAAGAATTTGCAGCGCAGTTGGAATGGCATAAGATTCTGCTAATGCACTCATGCAAATGTATAGTCATAGCATACAATAAAACCTCTAATTAGTTCAGATATGACATTACTCTATTTCAGTTTACTAGTAAAGTTAAGGGATGGTGTGTGCTTGTTTAGAATACATTAAACACTTTGTTCTGATTAGATTCTGTGCACATTTCACAGAGGAAAATACATCTGCTCCATCAATGATATAAAATGGGTATTTCCTCGGGGGTGTGTAAAGTGTGTATAAATCTCTGCATCTGCCTGAGATTTGCATAGATGCTGGTACATAGGTCACTTGTGCACTTAGTTTTCTTTGTTATTTGGGAGTAATGCTGGTTAGTTCTCAATGGTGTAATGAGACCATGGACATTTTTGCTTACATATGTAAAGCTTTATTCTACTGTGAGTAGGGCTGTATATTGCATTCAGGTTTTAAGCCCACCGTTTTTACATAGCTAGAATTTTAAAAAGGCTTGCTTGAATGGTACCATTGACCAACATTTATGTACCCAGTTTAATTACATCTTTCATGTTAATTAAATTAATAATTCACATATTTTGTCCGTGGAGTAATTGCAGCAAGCCTGTATGTTGAGAATATTCATCAGAGCTCTCAGAAAGGCACCCTTCTGTATAGCCCATTGTCTCATATTAACTCACTTTTTTCTCCAGGAATTCCCCCTGCAGCAATCCCCACTGTAAGCCATTAGACGAGCACATCTGCCCGCTCTAATGACCGCTCCAGTGTACACATACCTGACTGCCATCTAATTTAGACATCACCCATAGGACACTAATGCTAATGTCTCCTGGGCCAGCTAAGTCCTGGATTATTGACTAGCTACAGTTATCACTTCATTTGGTCTTTGGAGGTGAACCAAGTGCACCTGAGGTCATAAATAGGTCAAATGATTATACAGATTGCAGAGGAACCAAGTATTTTTGCTACCCTAATAAGAACCAAAAATATATTTCTAATTTGTTTTGACGGAGAATCCAATTGCTTTGCCTTTATGCAATGTCCCCTTTGTGTAGCTATGAAAATGCAGCCAATTAGGCATAACATTCTTTTTCAGTATGAGCATCAAGTTAAATAAATTGATGTCATTTAAAATTAGCAGAAGCAAAAAAAAAGAAAACTAGTGGCATCAAATATCTGATAATCAATCTTTTATTTTATAAAGAAAAGAAAATGGGAGAAATCAACACTGCTATTTCTAATTAAAATAGTAAATAGAGATGTGATAAACAATGGTGGTTATGACTGCTGTCAATAAATACATTGGGGGAGGTAAGCACAAGGAGAGGAAAGAATTATTTAAGCTAAAAGAAAATGCTGGCACGAGAACAAATGGGTATAAAATGTTTTTCTGAATGTATAAGGTTGGATGTAGAACAAGATTTTGAACCTTCAGAGGAAAAAGTTCTTGAAAAACCTTCTAATATTACCGTGAGCAAAACAATACATAATTGATGTAAAGAAATTGTATAGCCTATTTCCATTTGAGAGAAGAGGGCTGCATTCAGTACTCCAGAGTTTCTCTTTCAGACCCATGTTTCTGAAAATTGTGTTTGAGCAATGGGTCAGATTCAGATGTGTTGCAGAAAGCACAGCTCAAGGGATATTAGTGCTGTTGCTTTTTTTTTATTTATTTTCCTTAAAGCAAATCCACTTTGCTCTGGTAAAACAAGAAATTACCTTACCTACATTGTAGACAAACAGGAACTAAAATTGGTTTCAGATCTCACCCATAGTGCAGCAGATTCAAATTCACTATAACCCATGGAGTAAACGCTAAACCATAGGAAGCATATGTGAGAGAATGGAAAATTATGACTGTTCCCCTTCTGTGAATATTTCACATATCTTAATTCCAGAGGAAAAATGAAGTAATAAGGACTGCACTGGGATGCAGCATGGATACTATTAGACATAGATTTACAAGATAAAATAAAATGTGAGACTAAGAAAAAAATTATCTTTGTATAAATAATGGAATAGCCCAATAGGCTATCTGCTTCCAATAGAAGCAGATACATGATTTTCTTGAAACAAGTTGCTAAGAAAACCTGTACTGTAGGAACGAGGTCAATGCTACAGAGAGCTGTGCTTCCCATTAAGAGTAGGTTTACAGCATGCTGCTTCACCTGATGTTCTAAACTCTTGTACTGAACATTGTATAAAATCCAGGGAAAGCACAGTCATTTATACACGTCTCTGTTAGGTGTTTTTCAAGTCATCAGTGATCTGCCCCTCACCTGCCTTTGAAGCTGAGTGAAAGTTGTCAACTGCTCCTCGGATACTCTGGAGAGCCAGATAAGATGTGTTGAGACATGCAGGAGCTGCTCCAAATGTGCAAACCTCCCTTGTTCTCATCATACACAGCAAGTACCACAATAAACATGGAGTGATGAGGCTTTAAAAAAAAAAAAAAAAAAAAAAAAAAGAAGAGGAGTAATATTGTTGCAAATAGCAGTGTCCTCCCCAGAGTATCACTGAAGCTCAGAGAACTGTTGGTCTGGGATTGGTTCTGCTATTAGTACTAAAAATTAAGCAGTCTCACTAGATGTGGCTAACAGTTTTTAAACTGTCAAAGTGTTTCATATACAGTATCTCTGCTTCCCAATTCCACTTCCTCATTAACAAAGCCAGAAAAATGACTGCAGTAATTAGTTCTCGTTCAGCTTCCTTTTTTTTTTTTAATTACACTGGCTCCCCTCCCCCTGCCTGTGTACCACAGAAACACGCTCTGGCTTCAGGGGGAGATTTATGCAAGCACGGACTGAAGGATCAGGGCCACGCTGTGAAAAGCACCGAGTAGCCATTCCTTCCTGCATAGCGCAGCAGCACTCCAGATTCAAGTGCTCGAATGCAGAAACCTTGATCAAAGCCCGTGGAGGTCCCGGCAGATTGCTGCCTCTCATGTCCAGAGCATGCTCCGGCTGCAGCACTAACATACAGGTGTCTCCCAGAGATTTTAGGAAGGTCTCAAGGCCAAACGTGGACCGAAGGAGGCCATGCTGTGGGTAGAAGAATTCTTCGGGGCTCTTTCTTCTACAGCCTGGGACGGGCTGCTGCGGTCCCACTCGGCACTGGCTGGGTAAATGATGCTAGTGCAAGTGGTGTCTGTGCTCTAAAACCCTTGGGCTTCACACAAGCTTCCTCCACACAGGCCATCAGCCACAGGACAGTTGTGGGGCTGTTTATTTGACTGAGCCGCATCCAGCCCAATAACTGAAAAAGGAGCAGTTTCACTTCCTGTTACTAATTCTCTGAGCTTTCTATTCATTTTTCTATTTCGCTGCTTCAAAATACACCTGTAAGTACTCAGTCTCCCACTCTCAATAAATTAATGTCTCAAGGAAAAATGCTGCTCTTTATACAAGTTTCCATAGGACTGGGGATGGTGTTGGGAATGCTCTCCTGCCTGCAGCGGGACCATCCCTGCCCAGCTCCTATGCGTGGGGATGCTCCCCAAACCCACAAGGATGCTCCCCAATCCCACGAGGATACTCCCCAAAACCGAGGTAAGGCCATGCTTGCATTATGCCCCTGCTGCCACCAAGCAAGCGCAGGCAGCATCATCCCAGCCAGGGCCGACAGCTACACCGTCCTTCCCTGCTCCGTCTCTTCCCTGCCGGCGCTTCCAGGCATTTTGTGCCCTGCCAGAGATAAAAGGAGCGAGGCGGAGGGAGGTCACAGAGGACGATTTCAGGGAAGAGCAAGAAAAGGCTCCAAGCGTGCCTCAGATGGAGGCCCTGGCCTCCTTGCCAGGCGGTTCCCTCAGGCGAGGTCTTTCCAGCCCCAGCTCCAAGGCAGATCGCGTCTCCCACTTCCCCAGTCAGCAGCTTCTTAGGCTGCGGCAGTCACTGCTCATTCGCTTCCATTTACAGTCACTGTAGACGTTTGCTGATGCTCTGCCTGTGGGCATGGCTGGCCAAACTCTCAGTCTTTGGGCTAAATATATGACAGAAAGCATTAGATTTCAATGGAAGGGCCGTTTAATCACATTTAATGCAAAACTTCTACAAGTTCGTGGAGCTGAAGACATCTAGCTTAAAAAAAAATGACCTCTCATAACATGGAATACCATCAATTTGCCATTGTTTTTAGAGAAATATTTCTGGGAAAGTCATAAATTTGAGCTAAAAACAGGTCTTGTAAGGGAAAGATAATTATTTTCTATTCAATCTATACTCTCATTTTATTTAAATGGATTCTTAAAATAATTACATTGCTTTGAAATGCTAGGTACCTCTTAGCTTAATAGTGCAAAATAATTAAGAAAAATATATTAAACATAATAAGATACAGTTTTTAATATCAGTAAGCATTTCAATCAACAGAGTGAGAAGATTCCAATATCATTACATGCATAAATCTGCACCTGTCCTGCTCTAAGCCCCAGTTCTGTATGCAGAGTACCACATGATCAGGATTTTATAAAATCTGAATGTAGAGCATTAATTCCTATAAATGTTGATACCACAAGGAAAAGGTTTGCTAGAATTTTTCTTGTCCTGGTGAAAATCAAGACCAACCTGAAGCTGGGACTTGGGGACTTTGAGTACAGCTGGAGGCACACCTACCCAGTTCTGCTTGTTACCTTTTCTCATCACTGAAGATTTGCAGCATTTTATACCTACCTATTTTGCAAACCTCTATTTTTCTCCATTTATAAAAGGAAATTTGAATAGCATGGTAATGGTTTATGATAACCAAAGGTTTATCAGTTTATTCATCCATTAATATTCGAGCATAATCACTGATGGTATCTCCACTGCACTGAGAGTAAAACCACACTTGGTCAAGCATAGAATAGCACAAAGGTATTTTGTGCTTTTCACCACAAAACTAACAAAAGTATTTAAGGAAATAGACGTTCCTTGGGAACTGAAAGCTTGGCATCCTCCTTGGATGTTCTTATTTGCAAAATCCTCTGACTATGATTAATGAGAGGCCCACACTAGAGGTGGAAATGATGACACTAGGGGAATGTGCATGTGAAATTATAAAAAAATAATTCTATTGGTTTATGTCTCAAGCTGCCCACGCTACAACTAACAAACAGCTAATCTAAGTGAATGCTTCTGGAGAAGTTGCCTTCCTAACTCCAGGAACGCCAGATATCCTTTCCCTGCTCCTCGTCCTCATTACAGCTTCACTGCAAGGTTCAAGCTCCTTCCTTTCCAACAACATGTCTCTTGAACTTACCTGCATTCTACACTTGAGCTGCCTTTCTCAGCTAATTGCTGGTGAAGACCTAAAGCAGAAGAAAACCTAAAGCAGAGAAAGGATATTCCGATCATGGCATGTGCAAAAATTCATTTGGCATTTCTATCTCCATGTTCCCTACTGTGCCACATGTCCGAGAGCAAAAGTTTCTGTTGTGTCTAGCCTATGCTAATACATGTTAGTAGCCAAAGAGAGAGATTGGTGTGAGAAATAGATTCATAATCCCCTGATTCTCTCAGTGATCTCTGACAGTAGCACTCTGTTATACTGTTTATAAGAAATAAATACTACTGATGTTCCAGCACAGCAAAGTCTCAATTATTGCTGTGAACTGTTGCGGTTCCATTCTACTTTGCACAAGTGAGTACAACTTTTGTACCTTTTCATGTTTTTTCATAGGGATTAAAAATGTCAAAGAGGTTCAGATTTTGGTAACAGAACTCAAGGAGCATACTTCTGAAATAAGCCATGATCAAAGTCTGATCTGTGTTTTCTTATTTCTTATTTAAATTACTCCCTGTGCAAGTCCATTCAACTATATTGATACCTTTCTTTCACTGTTTCACATCTCAACCACCTAGTTGATGTCTTAATAAAACACATCTCTGACACTCCAAATATATCTCCTATTCCAAACATATGCTTCTAGTTTCAATGAAGCTAATAAGAGTCCTGTGTAAAACTGTGTAAAGTCTGTGTAAAACTCTCTGTAAAATATTTTTCCTCCTTGTTCCCCTTTTTGTGACAGGTGGCATTTGGGAAAATTGTCCAATCCTCCCTGGTCAAATGTAATAAATTTTGATAGCCAAACACTCCTCCTGCATCCCTGCCTGAATAAGAAAACGATTTCTTTAAGCTGTTATGTACATGCCTATCTATTCTGCACTTAACAGCAGTGCTTCCCAGGAATCAGATCATAACAAATCCCATTCCCTTAATTAAAACCTTGCTGTCTGTAACTTTTGGATGTCTCTAAAGTCCTTCACAAAGACAGAATGACATTTTGTTTCCTTCATTTTCCATTAAAAATGCTTGACCCACATCTTGAATTGTTCAAGCTCCTTTCTTTTTTTTTTTTTTCTGTTTAATCTCTGCTTCCTTTTCTGCTCTCTAAATCAATCCATGCAACAGCATTCAGATTCTAACATCAATCAAGTATATCACATTCATATTAGCTTTACGTCATCGGGGGGAAATGCCTGTCTGATGCAATGCAAGCAACCCAGTTGCTTGCTACCATGCCCACTCCTTTACACGAGCCTTACCATGATTTTATTATGTACCCTAGAAATGGGTAAAATCTACACTGCCCACACTAGTGGAAGGTAAGGTCTGTTATCTGACACTTTTCTGTGACCTACAGTACAGAAATTTCCAGGTCCTTGGATCTGGACTGGTGGCAGTAGGATTTTTTCTAGAATGTTCTACTATGTTTTCTTTTACTCTTAACTCTTTGTCATTGACCCCACCACCAGTGTCTCCTGCAGGATTTGGGTACTCAGCAAACTGTTCCTTCTTCCATTTTTTTCCTTATCAGGACAGTTTCCAGCCCTTCATCATCATACATCTTTCTGAGTAATATTGTCCCTCCAATTCAGCCATCGATGATCTTTAATTGCCTAAAATTCTCTTGTAAAATATATATAACAGCAGCATTAATAAACTTAAAAATTTTTCAATATGTGAAATAGTTGAAAACACATCAGCCTCACAGGATGTACAGCAAACTGCTGTTTCCACTGTCCAGTTGCCTACATCACTCATCATTTTCCAATCAAACTGTATTCTTATTCATTCGTGGATTACTGATTTTCTTTCGCACCCCTGTGATGCTTCTCTTCTGGTCTCTAATAGATGATGTATCTTTTATAACCTTTGTAGATATAATCTTTGTGCTATTGCTAAGCTCATTTTTCACTGTCACCTTAATTTGCGCTTCATTCTTACAGGTACAGACAAAACTTTGTTGAAATTATGTTTAAGATTTCAGCTTTATAATTACATTAAAAAATAAAAAGTAAAAAACAAAAAAAATAAAAGTACCTGTTTTATTCCTCACTATTACCTAAAAATACACTGAATTAGCTTAATATAATACAAGTAACTTCCAGTCTCTTATAGGCTATTTTCCTTTAACAAAATATAGACTGGTACAATTTCTTAACATCTGTTTACTGATTCAGCAATAACAATAAGAATTCAGATTCTTATGTACTACATGGAAAAAAAAGTCTCAGTTATATGACATTAACACAAATCACAGCCTGACCTGAAGTATGTAGCATCTCAGGAGGATCTGTAACACAAAAAAATCCAGAGATGAGCTGGCTTTCATCCAAGAGAGAAGTAAAGTGCCAGAACAACAGGTAATATTACCAGCATTAACACATTTATAGCTTTTTATATTCTTATCTGTTTGCAGGACCTGTGGATTACAGCCAAAGAAAAGTTGCTGCAAAAAAATCAGTACTGATCCCCTTGATTCTTGATCTAATTCTACCCCACTGTCAGTCCCAGCATTGATTAAAAAACTCTTAGGAGCACTCAAAGTTTTTAATTGCTGAGCAAAAGACCTTAGAGGACATCTGCTAGATGAGGGCAACCCCAGCATAGCAGAGCCTCCTCATTCACATACTAACCATGGTCTGGATTCTGTAGGCCATGGTATAGAAACCATTAGATTAATTATTTTTCATTATGTTTGTTTGAGGGTGAAAATTCAGAATCATTTTTATTTCTCTCAAGCAGATATTGGAAGCAAAGAAGAACTTAATCACTTGCTTGAGCCCAGAAAGAATGGGGGTTAGGTTATGGTTCAGATGATTGGTCCAACTCTTCAGCAGAGTTACCTGCATATCTTTAGAGCACAGATGTTCATGGTTATCACAGCAAGCAATACTGCACTTGAAATTATGTGGATCAAAAGTATTTACTGCTATGTTTTGATTAGTTCTTTATGACCATGAAGAATTACTATTACACTTATAACCTCCTCTAATTGAAAAATGTGTACATGACTTCTGCAAGTATCAGGGTCCCCCACAAGGACCAGGACCTGTGAATATGAAGCTTCACTCGACTGCCTGAAGAAGGCCCCCTCTATCTTCCCCTGATGAGGCAGCCTATAGCAGATGCCCACAAGCCATTGAGGCTTTGAATATGTATGATATTCCATCCTGAAGTCATAATTAATTATAAAGAGCTCTAACAGAAGGCTACACTATTATACCTTCAGTGACTCAGTACACTAAGCCCTTACCCAATGGTGTCAGTGGTGAAAGTCTGGGCTCACTAAAGTCGAGAGATCCCCTTTGTCTGCACAGCAACCAGCCTTGCACTGAGTGAGCTAAAACACTCTATTTGGTTAGAAAGGTATCCAACTCCCAAGTCTGAAACCCAGCGTTCAGGATGGGCACAGAAACCACATACTCGTAACAATTGTGCACAGTGTAATAAGATTACAATAAAATGCACCTTTACAAATATTTGCCCAGTAAATGCATGCCAACTATTCCATCTCGTGCTTAAATTATATAAATTTGAAATAATTCAGCTAGAATTCATGGAGCTCCAGGTTTGTAAAATCTATATTAGTGATCAGCTTATTTATTTTGGGGCATATCTACCAACTTTCCTGTGTCTGACTAGACTTCTAGGTGTAATTTAACCAAGAGAATGAGCATTATTGGAATTTGCAGACTACATGATTGCATGTCCTGGGAAATACTTCTGGCAGGTGCACTTTCATCTAAAAGAGATTTAGCTGGGGCATCATTGCTGAGATTATTGGCACCTGGCTGTTTATTATATAACAATCTAGTAAGAATTACAGCAAAAGAGAGAATCAGTTTTGGAGCAGGTATATGCATTAGGCTCTAGGCATGTGTAAACCCAACATTATCCAGCTGCATTCTAGGCATTAAAGAATTATATATACCCACTGGAAGTGTACCATGGTTCTGGCAGAAGTTCAAGAATCTCTGAACTTGTATATCCCCCAGAAGAGCTGTTTAATAACCAAAGAGAAAAGAAGGTTAGCATCTCAGTCGCTCTTGCTCTTACATCATAAGGCCTTTTAAGCAATGAAACTTTCAATATGAAAACACTAAATAAGCTTTCAAAAAGGAAATTTGCAGAAAACATGGATGGAAAAATGCCAGGAAGAAAATGGTCTGCAAAAGAAAGACAAAAAATTACTGATTTAAAAAAGAGAAAAAAAATGTTATGATATAGCAATATACAAACAAGGCATGAAAAACAAGAGTAAGACTGAAAAACTGATAATAGAGATAAAAAGCTTAAGTACAAGAGAGCCTAATGATGAATTTGTGTATGCAGTAGGCTAACAAATACTTAATCGCTATTAACTTTTTATTTGCACTATGTCAGCTGAAATGAGATATACACTGTGTCAAAAAATCATGCCAATTTTAATACGCTCTTTATTTCTCAAAAACTAGTAGAGCTGACAGAGCACAGATTCTGATCTGACATATACTGATTTGACTTTGGGTTTTTCCACCAACTTGTGCCAGAGAGATTGCAAACAGGCACTCTTCTTGAAGCTATAAATCTAGGTAGCAACCATTCACAACAAAGACACATGAACTTCAGGATAGCTCCACTACTGTGCAAATCCAAGCAGTACAAAGTTCTCATGAATCTCCTAATCAAACATCCTGGGAATTTTAGTCACCAGGCAATGGTACACATAGACCAATGTGTGGATTCAAATTCTTTAAGTCCAAAGAATACACTGGCTTTTTGTTTTGATCACTTTTTTTTTTTTTACTCTTCTAATTCATTCCAGTATCTGCCACTATGATGTATAATTATCAAGATTATTTGCCCTGCTTCTGTAGCAGTTTCTAATAGTTACTGTAAATTTGCATGTTCTACCATTTTTCTTACAGGAAACAATTTTATATCAGTTGCAGTTGGGGTTATATTTTGATACAGGTTACAGTTTTTAATGAGTAATCAACTAGAAAACACAGGTGGTTTATACAAAAAAAATCACAGTATCCAATAATAGCTGTATTGGAGTTATTAAGCATAGTTTGATTCTTAATGTCATTAATTAAATCATATTTACACATTATTTTTTCTGCAACACACATATCCATTTCATACATAAGCTAAAGCTGTTCATTATTCCTCTGCAGACTGATCTCAAAATGACATGCCTTTTCTCTGGAGCATCAGAATAAACATTACTTACTCAAAAGTACTCAGAGGCACAGAATTCATTCAAAAATGCACACTTGACTCAGCTAACATCTCTAATGGGCACCCTTGTCTTCATTCTGTGGCCCACTGAGTTAAGATCACAGAATCATTCTCGTTAATTCCCAGTGCTACAACTGGATACATCCTTTTGACGCTGACCACCACTCTCAGCACATGTGATCACTTAGAATAGCTTTGGATAAAGGCAAATCGTCTCTGTCAAGTTTGTATTTGTCGCTGTCTATCCACAGCTGAATTCATGTCTTTGATCCCAGTGGGGAGGACTCCACAGTCTCTCTCTCTCTCAGTGCTGTACGCAGAACAAGAGCCAAGGAAGAGCACTTTTCCTTCAATACGCTTTCAATAGCTGCATTTTATTTCCAGGCAGGCAAAACATTTCCTACCACCGACTATCCGAGTACTAGAGTTTGGCTATTGTTCTGTTGGAGGATTTAGAGGCACTGTACACCACTGCAGCCTCCCTTCCTGGCGTCTCAATGCTTCAAGCCTTCCAATTCAATCCTTCCAGACTTCAACATGTGTACTACTGACTGACTACTTACTACTCCAGTTCATGCTTCTCTCAATGCCATGGCCAGTAAGTCAGAAGGACTTCTCTTATGAATCCTGTGTAGACAGAAAAGGTNGCGTCTCAACGCTTCAAGCCTTCCAATTCAATACTTCCAGACTTCAACATGTGTGCTACTGACTTACTACTCCAGTTCATGCTCCTCTCAATGCCATGGCCAGTAAGTCAGAAGGACTTCTCTTATGAATCCTGTGTAGACAGAAAAGGTGGATTATGCAGCCTGTGTCCTGAGCCCTTGACAAACCTTCTGGATTTTAACTTCAAACTTCCACATTTTTTGTGGGCTTCATACCTTGGTCATTCTGCAATATTCTTTAAATATCTTCTATTTAAATGTGTGCTGGACTATGATGCCTTTGTTAGAAAATCTAACTTCTAAACTTTTTACACAGGTATAAGTTTAGTTGGGTGCATCTGACTATATTCAGTGCTATTCAGTGCTGACAGCAACCAAAGTAAATCCTCAAATGGCAAATTCAAAAATTTTCCCTGTTCCAAACAAGGTTAGGGATGCTATGAGCATCCAATCAGGCCCTATTTTTGTTTTTCTTCACATCACAAGCAAATGAAATTCTCAGCCCTGTTTATATCCCTTCCATACCTTTAAATTTGAAAAATGAAACATTTTCTCTTGTTTTCCTTTTCATTTCTATACAGTAATGATGGCCTACATGATATTTATGAGAGATCCCATACTCTGTGGTCTCAACATATGTTTTTTTCCTTTGGCTCCAATATTTCACTCTAGCGAGTACAACAAGAGTGATACTTTATCCATCCTTTGAACATTTGCTTCTAATGTACGCCTGGCTACCTGGTGGTGTGTAGCTGACACTGTCTTTAGCATGCCTTGATTCCATCTGTCTGTTGTGCCATATGTTTGTAATTTATCTGGCAGATGCCCTCCTAATCACAAGTGGAGCATCCTCAAGTCTCTTCCATTTCATGATTTTCAACAGCTTCTCATCACAGCATTAAGATTACTGGGAGATTCTGATCTTAGGCTTTCCTTTGCTGTGTTACTACTTCCTTCAAGGCAGTCTTCAACACTCAACAGTCATCTCTGGGGATGTCCAACAATGCGGAGTCCTTGCCTAAACCTTTGTGCCAGACTCAACCACTTAAAAATTTCTTCTAGGACATGTAGGCCTGGGTCATAGTTAGCTTCTAGCAGAAGCCTCAGCAGCTGTGCTGGCTCTCTTGGAGAGTGGGAAATACAGTAGTTTGTCAAGTTGGTGAAACTTTCATAAGATGGTCCTTGTTTCCTCACACAGACTGGGGCAAGGACCCTTTTCACTACCTGCTCCATAGTCTAGAAATCCTCTAGTGAACCTTTTATTTTCTATCATCTGAACTGCTGGTCAAATAAGTTATATACTTCTTAACATACTTCTCTACTTATTTTCTTATCATAGGCTATCATGCATCACTGTAATCTTGTCTAGGCTTTGTCTATCCCTGAATTTCCCTGAGGATAAGTTCATTATACCAACTTGATCTGCTTTTTGTACAAATCTAGAATAGAGATACCCTACCACACTTTCGGTCTCAAACTTTATCATTTTTTCCACTAAATCAATCAGGTTTGGATCTTTTGCTTGCAAAGTTAGCTTGTCTAAGCCTTCCTTCTTGAATTGCTGGAGTGGGATATACCTTAGGGAGTCCTTGGCCTTCTATATTGAAGTTAAAAGATGTTTACTCTCTACTGATTGACCTTCCTTCCAGACCAACAGCCAGTCCAGTTTTTCACTCACTACACAGCTTGAAACTTGATCCTGACTTTGACTGATCTTGTGGTCTGTCTTGTAATGCTACCATTGCAACGTTCCGTTGACCATTTTGCTAATATCATGCCCCATGTGAGACGCTGCTTTTTCATAGTGATTGGCCCACATCCAATCAACCAGTCTTGCCTGCCTTTGTCCCTTTAGTATGGCCATCAAAAACAAATGGTTTCTATGGTTTTGGGGAGGAAGTGTTTGTGGTCTTCCACTTCTATTTCTTCATCCATTATGTGTGGATGAAGTAAGACAAGTAAGACTGATTCTGAATTTCCACTATGACCCCGCTGTTCAGCAGAGTCACTGACAAGTTAGTTAGCCTAAGATTTTATACACTGGCTTTATCAGCCTTTCCTGACAACAGATGCCTCACCAGCTATGTCTTCGGCTCCTGGCATGCCCTATCTGACCAAATGGGAGGGATAGACATGAGAAGCATGAACTGCTCTGTCTTCCAGCTACCTTGAGCTTCTTTTGTAATAATGTAAGAGGAGATCAATGTCTCCTATTTCAGGACAAAGTTATCTAAACACTGGCACCTTTCTTATACCCAGAAAGGAAAATGGCAATACTTCAAACCTGTAGTTCCAGAAGGTTATCTACCCCTCTCAGTTCACTCACCTTCAAGCCCACCCAGAAATGCCAAATTTACTGCCAAAATGATAAATGTAGGTAGTGGGCAGTCGACAAATGAGATAAAGAAAGCCTGTCCTCTAGCCGACAAGCTTTATTGGAACATACACAACCATGCAAAGCCAAGCAGTGATAAGTGATACATACTCTCTGTTAATAAAATCTCATCAGTCTGTTGGCCAGATGTCCTGTGAGTCTTGAGTATCTGGAGATGGTCTACAGCAGAGATCATGCAGATTCATCTCATTCAAAGTTCAAAGCATTCACAAGTTCAAAGCTTTCACTCAAGTTCTCTGTTCTGGTCACCTTTTATATTTTTTTTTCCAGTTCTTTGTTTGAAGCTGGTAATGTCTCCGCTTACCTCAGCAGTCCCTTTTCCTCCCTCAGCTGTTGCATTCCTTTCTTTATCTTTCCAAGGAGAATTTTCTTGGCTTTCCTTATCTCCTTCTGTTCTGCTTAGGGAGTCTTAGATAACACAATGGCAGCAGCTACTCTTCTTCATTAGGACAGGGGGCGGAAGGTTCTGTCATAAATTGCTTCTACTAGCTGTTGCTCATGCCAACTACGGGATACTAGGCCTATAGCCTAGTGACTTAAAATAAATCATAATGTAAATATAGTCTTTAATTGTTTAAATCACATTTGATTCGAGGCTAATAATTCTTTCCTTCCTCAGTATTTCAGCAAATATCAATAGCTTTTAAAATCTAAGCAAATTATGGCTATCAATTCTATTTATCTGTT
Source organism: Crypturellus undulatus (assembly GCA_013389825.1). Taxonomy (NCBI): domain Eukaryota; kingdom Metazoa; phylum Chordata; class Aves; order Tinamiformes; family Tinamidae; genus Crypturellus; species Crypturellus undulatus. The sequence continues at coordinate 1,086,972 of VWPW01032550.1, forward strand.
TTTCTGATGAAGCATTTGCAGTATATTCCTGCTTTACAAAGCAAGACTTTCTTTTACATAAGCATTGATCATATTCTGTCACATCATCCAGCTCTTTTATAAATACTTGTAATTAGCATTTCACCCAGTTCATCTAATGCAACTTACTGACTTTCAAAGGATTTTGAAGGAAAGGATTTTTTCATCCTAAAATTTGCTACCATTAGTCAGTGGCAGTTTTAATCAGAGGCATATAGAGGCAAAAATCTGTGCTAAGAGCTCTAAACAGTATCAACTGCATTATTTGATGTTTTTGGACTTCTTGGATGTTCTATCACACAGTCCAGGATTCTTTTCCTCTTTTTTTTTTTTTTAAATTGGTCTCTGACATTATTATGTCTTTATTACATGACATGAATCGTTATTATTTTATTAGGAGTAAGCAATAGCAATGTATCAAACTGCGATACATCTTCTGAGGGGAGGACCTATACAAAAAATTATTCAGTTTTTGGCAGGATGTTCATCTGTCATAAATATTTGTTTAATTCCATGATAGAGAGGAAAGCCATCACTTCCATTATAGGTTTGCTATTCTTAAAATACTTAATGCTGCTTGATTTTTTTTTCTGTGCTATTGTTTCTGGATAGTGATTCACTATATTCCATCTAAATTAAAAAGATAATAATAATGAACATTAATTAGTGTCAGTACTCCATATAACACAAGGAACTTTCAAAGATGTGAGTACACATTTAAAAATATGAAAAACAAGAATATGGCTGGGAACAGCAGGCCAGCATGGATTTAGCAAGGACAAATTCCTCCTGACTAACTCAATAGCATTTTAGGCACAGGCGCAGTGGACAAGTAGAGAGTAGTGGATTGCTACATGTAGACTTTAGCAAGACTTCTGTGATGCACTGCTGTGGTATTCTCATGGCCAGCCTGGTGAAATATAGAATGGATACGTGGATGATAAGGAGATGGAAAACTGCCTGGATTGCCAGGGTCAAAGAGTTATGTGCAGTGGCACAAAGTCCAACCAGCAGTAGGTTACTAGTGGTATCCCTCAAGCATCAATACTGTGGCCAATACTGTGTGATGTGCTTACTGAAGACATGGAAAACAGGGTGGAGTCCATTCTCAATAAAATCCTAGATGATGCTAAATTGGGTGGTCAATATACTAAAGCCAGAACTGCCATGCAGAGAGACATTGACAGGTTGGAGAAAAGGGCTTATGGGAATCTCATGGAATTCAGTGAAGGCAAATGCAGAATGCTGCAACTAAGATATAACAATCCTATGTAACATAAAAGCTAAGCATCAGTTGGGAAAGATGAGCTTGCAGAAAATGGCCAGATGTCTTGGTGGATGGCAGGTTGAACAAGGTCAGCAGGATATCCCTGTGACAAAGAAGGCAAACACATACCTTGCAGAAGGCAAACACATCTGCCTTGATTAGCAGAACAAAACAGACATGGACATACTGCAGCAAAGGATGGTCCATGTGGCGTGAGCACAGGATGTACAAGATGAGGCTGAAAGAGATGTTTTTTTTTTTTCAATCTGGAGAAGAGGAGGTTCAGGGAAGATCTCACTGCTGTTTTCAGCCATCTAATGGGAGGATGAAGAGATGTGGTCTCGCTCTTCCAGGAGGTGAACAGTGATGGGAAAAGAGATAACAGGCACAAGCTGGAAAAAGAAAATTCCAATTAAGTATTAGGAAAATCTTTATCACCCTTAGGTGGGTCAAACATTGAACCAGATTGCACAGAGGGACTGTGCAATCCCATCTATGGAGATGTTCAAAATTTGACTGTTTGCAGCCCAGAAAAACAGATGTAACTGGACCTGTTTTAAGCCTCCATGCCAGCCTCTGCCTATTAATGTTATACATTCATAATAATAAGCTCAGCCATCCCAGGCTGTTTTTACTTTCTCTGAGATTTTATTTTGCAGTCCAAAGTCTCTGAATAACTCTCATTCATCAAGGTAATGCCAATGGTGCTAGGAAGAAATAGGAAGGAATGTGATGGTGTGAGTGAGATTCACAAACTTCTGACAAGCGGGAAACTTTTCCAAGTCAGAAGCCGAGTGCCTCTCACCAACTATTATGTACATTATATATAAATATATATACATGTATATATATATAAAAAATATACTACCTAAATCAAAATTGACTCAAATATATTTTCTTCACACCAATCACATTTTCCATCTGGTATTTCTGCTTAGTCTGCAGTCTCTCCCACCACTAGTGTTGGGGAGCAAGAGGATAGTGGTTTAGCATCAAGATTTCAGGCAAAGTTCTCTGTCCTACTGTTCAAACCTCCTCTTGTGTTTTCAAATTCTCCTCTCAGAAAACTCAGCTGATTCCTGAGTAGCTCTGAATTCCCACTCTGGAAACTAAGAGCATTGACACTTGTGTTACAACCATTCCACGTCGTTTTTTATGGTCACTTTTGAGAGGAGACAAAGGCAGAAGGTAGTTCCTGGAGGGAGAGGATTTTCACCCCCCAAGAAAAAAATATGCACTTACAAAATTGCTAACGCAGCAGTTAGCTGCAAAATTCCATTTTGAAAGCATAAAAGTAGATTTGCCTTTTATACTCACACTTTTACATTGTCAATTAACAACAACAAAGCCAGCCATGACAAAATTCTCCAATTCTTCAACAAGCTCTTTAATCTGGTAGGATCCTTGGTCCACAGACAGTAGCTGGCATGACAAGAACTGCATTAAAATTAGCAAATGAATTTTGTCCCCTGACACAGAGAAGGGACAATAGTTACCCAAACAAAATAAGTAGTTCATTTGCTCAGAAGAGGAGCTAATGACCCCCTACTGATTTATGCCTCAAGAGGGAAACCTTCTCTGTGAACTCTTTGATGTCTTATAAGGACAGAAGTCTTTATTTTGGTGAGTAACCTAAGAGGGCTTCTTTCACCTAGCAGGATTTCTGTTTTTTTCATAAGGCATAAGAATGCAATATCTCTAATATCTATATCACCCTATTAAATTTGAAATTGTTCACTTTATTCAAAAATTAACTGATCGGAGAAGCATAAAGGGACATGTATGCATGTGCCTTCACACATACATAGACACACAGGCACGCACATGATTTTTATCACGTAAGTCTCATTTCCTATGAGTGGACTACCCACTCCCGACTAACAGAGTCTTCACACAACTCTGCTATAAAACTCCAGGAAACAACAAGAAGAAAAGTGAGGTAAATCACCTCCTTTTATTTATGTTATTTGTACTCTTCCAATTATGAAAATCCATTTAAGGGATGATGATCCCAGCAGGAATACAAAGTCTGTGTCAGCACTTCCAGCTGTTCCAGCCCTTCCCAGCAAACACACACAGTAGCTGCTCTCAATTACTCAACATTCATTACAGACACCCTCATTTTCAGCTCCCTGCCTAGCTGGAAAGGACTCCACACAGTGTTTATCCACCCCCGCTCCCATGACTTAAGATAACCTGAGAACAGCCACATCACCGCTAGTGCCTGCTATCAGACTCACACTTTTAGCTGTGCCATAACAAGGATTAAAACAGTTGGCAACATCAACAGCTCTAAGAATGTCATGGGAGGCTGTTTAAGATTGTTTGGTTGTGGTTTTGCTCAGTAATTTCCAATCTTCTCTGAGCCTGTGCAAGGAAGCAGCCCAACATGCCCCGCCACCACCAGACCTTCCCCACTGCCTTCTTGCTGTCTTGACCTTTCTTTCTGCTGCTGGTACTCTGGGACCATTCGCCTCAGTCGATGGAAGCCGTGGGTGGTGACATCTGTAAGAACCAGGCCTGCTGCCAACAACAGGCTGAGAGGTGAGTATAAAATGCTAAAAGCTGAAGGTCTTGAAGCGTATTCTAGTAGTAAAATAAACAGATACAGATAAATTACTGCAATTGTGTATTGTGGACATAGCTTGTATCCATACTGGTTTGCACCAGTATTTATCAATCTGAATCAAATTTTAGCCAATATAAAAGAATTCCCACAAATAAATTCCCACAGATTTGTTCAGCAGTGTGACTTAAATTTGGCTTGATTAAGCTCCTGTAGGTTTTGTGTCTAGAATAGGCATAAACTGCTAGAATCATCTTTTCCACTGCCAGAGTAGAAAAATAATATATTCTAAAAGAATACTAATCATCTAAAAGAATTCTAAAATTATTCTAAGTGAAAATTATCACCTCTTTGGGAGATGAAAGTTATAGAGGAGAGCCTCATTAAAATGCATAATTATGTACAAGAAATACAAAAGATTGATCATAAAGCAGTACAAGGTAAAACCCTGAAGCCTGAAGGTATTCCTGAAAGATTATGCCAAAGTCTTAAAAAGGTGATTTGGAATTGATCATGAGGTTTTAAACCACTGAAGAAAATAAGTAAAATTTAGGCCACGTTTATGCCAACAGGAGCTTGTTAACTTAAGTGTTGTAAGAACTTTAAAATGTACAGTGAAATTTGCACACCAGCTTTCAGGATGAAAGCAGTCCATGCACAAAGTTATATTTATCCATTTTTCTATAATGTTGCAGAATGAAGGGTGTTTTTCATCAACTACCCAGCAGCTATTCTCTGCTCAGGTCAATATTGGAAGTTCAGTTCTATTATTTTGCGTTTGAGAGGTCTAGGGGCAAGACCATATTGCTGTGTTGCTACCATTCACCTTCCTCACCCCCATTCCCTGTTGTTTAACATTCAAGCATATAATAGGTATTTGTACCAATTTGAATGGAGCTTTCAGGGCAAAGCTATCTTCTTGTTTTGTATGGCACCTTTCATATTCTCAGTGCTTTCACAATGCTGAATAATAATATTGCGCCGCAACATATGGCACCCGTATCTTAAATCTTTATCAGCACTAGCCAGTAGTGTAAGTTGATGGGGAAACAGGGAGCTTTGTGAGTAGAAACAGAATTAAAACAACAATTTTCCTAAGTTTCTCACATAAATGAATTAATCTGACATTTAACATAACCCTTTCTCTGCTGGAAACTAAAATAAATATAGTCATTAGTTAACCTGCTTACAAAGCTGTAACGTCACCCTGTGTTCAACTCAAAACATCTCTGGCCATTAGGGTAGAACAAAGCCTGCTCAAGTTAGTTCAGATGAGAGCAATTCCAGAGAAGAGTTTGCAATTAAAGTACATATAATTTCCCAAGGTAAATGAAAAACCTATAAAGGTGTGTGGAACAGGCTAGGATATAACCACTTATTATAAATAGCAGATTAGCATTTATTTCCATCAGCAGTTTTTACCTACTAGACTAACAAAAGTACAAATAAACAGAACAGAGTCTACAGACTTTTTAGCCAAACCCATCAAATTGTTTAGTGGTAATATCACTATTCCACTGTGTAGTTTTTAGAATCATTTTTTATGAAAATGATATTGACTAGTTCGATCCTACTCGCTTCGTCTCTTGGATTAGCTTCTGCAGGAGGTTTCAGTACACAAAGGCGTCCTTTTAAAAAGTTAATAGCACAGGCATTGCTGCCTCTATCACAGAAGTAGAAGTTACTGCGTATCTCTCAAAGCTCCAAGTACCGTGGGGAGAGCAATGTGGGTCTATTCCTATCCCAGGCTGTCCACACAGCTGTATGCTCTTGCAGGTTTGCAGTAGATAGCAGGAGCCTGGAGGCTCCACATATACTCATGGCATCTGTAAGGCTCTAGACATCTCTCCCTTCTAGAAGGATTCAAGGAGAAAGGACACCGTACTTGGACCAAGTTTGGTTTGTTCTGAGCAGAAACTTCATGAAGTTACTGCTGCCTTAAAACCTCACTATGCTCCAGAGAGCCTCTGCTGAGAGAGGAAAATTGAAGATAAAGAGATTTAGGCTGTTCATGGATGTGGAAATGAGTTCTATTTTTACTGCAATTAGAAATTTAGAATTGGATGGTTAAATCTTTTGTTTAAATTCTCACCACAGGACTGTCCTGTGAGATTTCTACACTCATGCATCTCTGTCAACTGAAAAGGAAATGAGCTGAGTTTATCTTATTTCTTGTTTTTAAAATACATAGCACAAAGATATGTTCAGAATTCAAAGTGTGATCTTCTCTGTACTAGCTCTACAATACATCAGCTTTTAGTCTCTGTGCACTGTATATACATAATCCCATTCTAACATCGGTTTCTTTAAATGGCACTGTGCTGTCAGCTTGTGACAGGCCCTCTGCCCGCGTGGGTCCCAGCTGGGACCAGCATCACCACAAGGTAGGACTGCGGGAGCATCACAAGGACAGTGGCTCTAGCACATGAGATATTTTCAAAATACTCACAGTGTGAAAACCCTCATGGAGCACAAACGTGTCTGCATGGAGCCACACAATCACATGTGTGGATGTTGCATTTGACTTTTTTTTTGTGCATCCTCAACCAAAGAACACTTTTACTCTCTCTTCTGTTTAATAATTTGTCTTAATTAGATTATTTCTATTTTTCACTAAAAGTGAGCAATTTCACTCTGGTGCAGAGTTCTCCTTTTCTGTTGTATACATATATTAAGTCTAATTTGCAAGTATATATAAAAATTTGTTGGGAATTAAAATCAGTTTTGTCTTAAACTACACAATTTGCTTCATATAGAATACCTTTTTCCACCAATCAGTGTGTACTTCCTTACTCATCATTTATTAATAGGTTTACTATCTGTATTCAGCTTTGAATTCCACCAATTAGTAGACTCAGGCCTGGCAACACTGTGGGTACAGCTTTCATAATGTGCAAAATTATGGGAGACACAGTCTTCTATAACATCCTCATAGGAAAGCTTAGAAAGTGAGGACTGGATGAGTGGACTGTGGATTGAGGACTGGCTGGATGACAGAGCGCACAGGGTGGTGATAAATGGGGCTGAGTCTAGTTGGAGTCCCGTGTCCAGTGGTGTCCCGCAAGGGTCAGTACTGGGCCCGGTGCTCTTTAACTTGTTCATCAGCTTGGACGAGGGCACAGAGTGCACCCTCAGCAAGTTTGCATGACACCAAACTGGGAAGAGTGTCCAACACTCCTGAGGGCAGTGCTGCCATTCAGAGAGACCTAGACAGGATGGAGAGTTGGGCAGAGAGGAACCTCCTGAGGTTCAACAAGGAAAAGTGCAGGGTCCTGCACCTGGGCAGGAATAACCCCAGGAACCAGTACAGATTAGGGGCTGACCTGCTGGAAAGCAGCTCTGTAGAGAGGGATTTGGGAGTCCTGGCTGACAACAGGTTAACCATGAGGCAGCAGAGTGCCCTCGTGGCCAAGAAGGCCAATGGGATCCTGGCTGCATGAGGAGGAGCGTTGCCAGCAGGTCGAGGGAGGGGATCCTGCCCCTCTGCTCAGCTCTGGTGAGGCCGCACCTGGAGTATTGGGGGCAGTTCTGGGCTCCCCAGGACAAGAGGGACATGGAGCTTCCAGAGAGGGTCCAGTGTAGAGCCACGAAGATGATTAAGGGACTGGAGCATCTATCTTATGAGGAAAGACTAAGTGAGCTGGGCCTGTTTAGTCTGGACAAAAGAAGGCTGAGAGGAGATTTGATTTGTTCAAGTACCTGAGGCGTGATTGTAGGGAGGATGGGACCAGGTTCTTCTCGGTGGTGGCCGGTGACAGGATGAGGGTGGCAGGTGTAAGTGGAAACACAGGAAGTTTAATCTCCATGTGAGGAAGAACTTCTTTCCTGTGAGGGTGACAGAGCCCTGGCACAGGCTGCCCAGAGAGGTTGTGGAGTCTCCTTCTCTGGAGATCTTCAAACCCGCCTGGATGCCACCCTGTGCCACGTGCTCTGGGTGTCCCTGCTGGAGCAGGGGGTTGGACTAGATGATCTCTAGAGGTCCCTTTCAACCTCAACCATTCTGTAATTCTGTGAAAATCTGATAAGCCATTCATTTTACACTATGAAACTTAACCCAATACCAAAGAGATTGTAAGAATAGATTTATTGCAAAGACTTAAAATGAATTGATTTAGTTAGATGAGGTAACTTTCATAGGCATTCCCTTAAACACTAAAGTTCACTAGCTGCAAAGTTAACACATGCTACAAAGCTCTTCAACTCCCACACAAACTGACTCATACAGGATAACAAAACTATTAGTTCTCGAAAGAACTCTATATCTTCGTTTACTGTTCCAAAGACTTCTTTAGATTTGAGGGCACAATTTCAGAAATGTACGGCACAGAGAAAGTGACATTCGAAAATGGATGGGTGACCAGCTTAGAAATCAAGGAAAAGAGTTCCAGTGGCAAGTGGTTAATGTCAACATCCTAGCTGTAAAATTCTTCTGAAATTCAGTAATTTATCCAGATGCATCCATTATTTTTACAACTAGCTAGAAGGCCATTTCAAAACATGCACAATCACTGCTGCTCAATTCCATCTTTTCACTGCATCCCTCTCATTTCATCCCTCCCTTTCTGCTGCTCACATTTCAAAACTTATGTTGCATGTCCGTGTTAACTTGCTGATACTATTAATTTGTTGGTCCTGAAGTCATTTGCTATAACTCACATACTTTCTTCTAATACTTTTTATTTAATTTGTTCTTCACTGACTTTTTTTTTTCATCTTTTTTTTTCAGATCAATACCTGCCAGTTGATGATTTGCACGTCATAATTAGACCAAACATTTTTTTCATTGTTTTCATATTTATTTGTTTTTATTTTTTGTTGTTCTTTCCCCAATATCTGAGTCCCAACGCTAACAAGGGGCCATGCAGTCATTCCTAGGAATTTTATTTCTGTGCTTTGTGTAAAACACCTGAATGTCTTGTCACTGAAAGCAGAGACTTGGAAAGCAGGTGATGCAAATGAAGCCATGAGCTTTTTTTTCTGTTCTGACTCAACTGGACCCAAATAGGTATCAAAATCAAATACAAAATAAAAAAAAAAATCCAAGGATGCTCTGGCCTTTTAGATTAGTTTCAAGCTGGGGCACCTTGGAGCACTTCCAACTTCCTCAGGCTGGAATATGCACTTCAGAGCTTTAGACTTGGGCAAGATCAGGCACACAACAGTGATTCCCTCATCCTGACATCCTCTGTTTCCCCTGGAGTGAAAGCCAGCACACGGATCAGATCTAAACCAGTCATCTGAATCTACAAGGGACTATGACTGCAGGGGCCATGCTGAACCACACGCTTACACAGAGCATTAGGAAAATAATGCAAATTATTGAACGACCCAGGATGGATTAAGGCCTGTACAGGTAGCTCATGGAGATAGCCAGGAACACCAAATAGCAGGCCAGAATGAAAATTATACTTATATGCGAAAATCTGTTGTTTTAGTGAAAGGAAGGACAAAGACTTACAATTTTCGAGCAGAGGTTTGAGGGAAGTCAAGAGAGAGAAGACTGGGAAGGGGGCTCCACAAATTGTCAATAAGTAAGCAGGTATCATTTTAAGAGAAAAACAAGTGCAGAAATTTCTTAGTGAGCCATCAGAAAGAGCTAATGATACATCTGAAATATGAGAAGAAGGAACACTGAGAAAAAAAAAAAGAGCGAGAAGACTGAGTTTGGTTTAAGATTAAATTTGAATTGAGAATATAATTTGAATCCCCTAATTCTTGCTGTGATTATGGGGAACCTGCAGAAAGGGCAAGAGATGATGACATTTTTGGATCCATCCTGTCATCAAGCATAACATTTCTTGGATCAGTCCTGAGGAGGCCAAAGAAAAACAAACAAAACTCTGTGCCGAACTGTACATGGCTATGAAGAAATAAGATTAACTGCAACTAGCACATGATCTATTGATTAGATGCCACCAGATGATGAACTGCGAGCTAATGGCAAGCTATTACCCAATGCAGTCCAGGAGCAGTGGAATAAATCAATACGTATCAGATATCTGATTTTTTTTTTTTTAATGCTTTTTAGGGGAGGAAAACCTGCAAGTTGCAACATCCTTTAAGAATGTACCATGCAGATGTACATTTTAGGAATATTTTGCTCTTAGAGGTATTGTGGCAAGGTTTTGCTTTCCTCAGTTGGTGACGTCGGTGAGCACTGGACCTTCGTTATGGGGGCCTTAATCCCAGAAGCATCTGCAGCTTCTTTGTTCAAGCTACACAATGCATTTCTGTCTGAGAGGTAAAACAAGGGATGCAAATAATCACTGGAGCTTTTTAATAGTTGCAACAGTCAGATCAAGTCAACTGTGGAATTTTGATTAAAATTGTGGAGAATGTGGCTTTCATCCTTTGCCTTATTCAGAGATTAGACCTTGTTGCTCTTTAAATTTAATAAGTTTTGACAATGTCTATGATATTATTTCTAGGAGGTGGAAAAAGATTGTGTCACTGAATATTTGGAAAGTTAGCTTTCTAAAGCTGAAATTCCAAATTGTAGAATCAGCAATATCAATGGCCAGATGTCATATACTATGTTGGGAATAAGCCAAATCTTACTGCCTCTGCAGACTTAAAAATTTATTCAGGTGACAAATAACGAAAGTTCAAAACACTGTGGTTCAAACTAACATTTTGCATTGCAACAAACTATTTTCCACCATAGGCAGCTATTTGATCTTCCTACTTTATTAATGTGGTGAACTACATTTTTAACGATTTAGGTTGGGATATGAATGATCAATGGAAAATTTCAAGCTGTCAGTCCGTGACTAACCTAACTGTAAGACACGTATTTTAATCCAAAACTTACCTCTTTTTTCTTCTCACATTAATTAAGAATTAACATAAAAAGTGATATCTATTTCCTTCACACAGTATCTTTTCAGGAACGTAATGAATTGTGGCTTTGTATTAGAAGGCATAGAAGCTGGAACAAAATAAATCTATTATTTGAGGGAATTTCATTGTGAGAAAGCATGATTTGCTATTCTTTTTCAACAATGCACTATAAAGAGGATCCCAAATCCAGACAATTCTCTCCTCACAACTACTAAAAGGCATCTGAAGGATTGGAAATCTGCAGTGCAAGAAAGACACAGACATACTAAGCCAAGTCCAGCAGAAACATAACAAGATGACTGGGGCTGGAGCACAGGACACATGAGGAGAAGATAGATAGGCTCAGAGATCTTAGTCCTTTCAGTCTGGAGAAGGCTCAAGGGCATCTCACTGCTGTCTTCAGCTACCTAGTGGGAGGTTGTTATAGGGAAGCTGGAGTCTAACTCTTCCTAGAGATGAACAGCAAGAGGACAAGAGACAATTGATACAAACTGGAATACGGGAAATTCCAGGATTTTAGAATTCATAGCCCTGCATTGTATTATCTAGATACCTTTGCAAAAATCTGTGGAAAATATCTCACTTTAGGATTCCCTTATGGGCCTATAGGGCAATTGACAGAGCAAGGGCCAGTGGTCTTCAGCCAAAGGCCTCTCTTAAGTCCAGGGTTTGGGTATTTATACAGCCTTCACCCACCTTAACCCACCAATCCTGGATTTAAGTGAATCCCTTCTGCTTCACTAGCAGTTCCTCATTCCTAGTTTTGCAATCTTCAACAGGTGACCTTTATTAACCTTTTATCCTATATATATCCCCCTATATATATATATCCTGTATATGGCTTGCTGTTCACAAATTGGTTCAACCTTTTTAAACCTGCTAATTCTTTCTCCACAAACTTCTGTAGCAAGAAATTCCAAAAGTTCCCGGCCTTCTAAGTTAAATGGTACCATGTTTAATCAGTTTTAAACCTGCCTCCTATTGGTTTCACCATATTCTTCTTCCAGTACTGAGGAATTGGGTAAAGAACAGTTCTGTATTCAGCTTATCCAGCATCTTCAAAATCTCCTAAAGATTAAATGTACCCTTGCAGATACCTTTGTCTCCAGTTTGATCAATCGCACTCTTCATATTTTCTCTTCTTACGGCAACTACTCCATCCTCTTAATCATTTCAACCATTTTCTCAGGACTTTCACTGAGAGTGGACTCAGAGAGTGTGTCCTTGCCATACAGAGAGCATAAGTGCGTTCAGAACTTAAGATGTGGATGCTATACAGTTTTATATAGGGATAAAATACCATCCTCTTCCTTATTTCCAATATCCTTTCTGATGAGTACCAAGCTTTGTAACAGCTAGAAAGCTTGTTTTTGCTGCTGCACATTGACCCAATAAATACATTTCTGTTTTATTTTAGTCATTAAATAAAGAAAATGTGTTTATATCATTATATTATGTATTAGACTCCCTGAGCTATACTGTAAGCTTATTGATTTAAGTCAGCCTCAGTCTTGATAATTTTTAAATAAGTTTGCAAATTCCTCATGACAATAAACATCGTCTTTTTACTACAAAGTGCCCATGATAGTCCTGAACATTCTTCACAACTGACATAGTAGGAATGAGAATGTATAATATGACATGTAAATTTCTGTACTTTGTTTTGCTATCAGTTAGTTTACTAATACCAGAAGAAAAAGAGAAAAAAATATTGATTATAAGACTGATCTTAATCAAATGTTGTCAACCTTGGAGATGATTTTAGACTGAAATATGATGCAATTTAGAACCAATCAGATGATGTAGAAAGAAGCGCATGTTGGTACTACTGCTGACACTAAGCCCTGATTTGGTATGCTCTTCATTAGGTTAAATCATTTTCATGAGAACTAGAAAAGATCCTGGGAAGGACTAAAAGAACAATCAAGAAAGAATATAAAAAGAGTCAAAGAGCTTGGATTATTAATCCATCAAAGCAGGAGTCTCTGAGGAGACATAATTTCTCCATAGGGATATAGAATAGAAAAAAAATATTTACATCAAAGGAAAACACTAATATCAACAACTATAAATAAATGTAGGTCAAGCTGAAAGCTTCTAACCAGAAGTCAGAAGGCAAGAGGTTGCTACAGGACTGCAACCAACAGGAAGATTTGATATGTCATGACTTAATAATGATTGTCTTCCCTATTCAAAGTTGTGCAGGTTTGGATGGGCAGATCCCAAGAGCAGCAGTTTGCCAGTCACCTTTCTCTGAGCTTGGGATAACACAGCACACTGACTCACCCATCTGCCAGGGCAAGTTTAAAAACTATGCTGAGGTTTCTAGTGGGAGTGCTGGTCTCACACAGAGGCCTCCACAAACATTAGACCTCTAAAATTCCAGAAACTAGATAGTAAGAAAAAACTCCCATGAAAGCTTACAAGAAAGTACAAAATATTCAAAACAAGATGAATATACACATTTAATTTAAAAACTATAGATTTTGTCAATTTGTCAGATTACTGCTGTCTATATCTGCCCTCAATATGATCCTTTCTCTCTCTTTCTAAAAGCAATGCTGTGGTAGAGCAATTCTGTTCGGCAACAGAATAGGGGTGCTATGCCTGCCCACTCAGAGGAGAAAATCTGTGTTCATTCACAGATATCAAAAACTAGGATGTCAGAAAGGGAAAAGTTCTCAGACAGAGAAATGACTTAAATTCTTCCTTATTAGTGGAAAATGAAGTGGTGAACTGAAGAACGGGACTTCACAGGAAGATGAGAGATTCTTTACAGAGAAAGAATCAAGGATTTGGTTCTAACAGTTATTAAACAAGGCTTCAATGCATATGCTAAAAACAAAAGTGCAGTCATATTTTCCCTTTAATTATTTTCAAATTGTCTGCAAAGTCCATTTTCCCTCAGATTTTCCAGAGGTCAAATATGGAGAAGTACATACAGTTTGCACTGCCTCACTTCTTTCATTGCAGTACTTAGTCTGAAAACCAAGGAGGACCATTAAACAGAAATTTTGTGTCTTACAATCCCAGATGAGGTTACAAGTAGTTTCTAGGTACTCCAGGGCTTCCAGGAGAAAATAGCAATTTCAGTGTAACTCAGTGTGCTCTTCCATCTCAGTGCCTCTCCTTCTTGTTAGAGGTCATTGCAACAAAATTATTTCCACTTCAAAATTATTTCATAATTTTCTAAGCCTGGATTTATTGGATCATACATCAGTTCTAAGAAAAATACAGGGAGGCAAATATTAGTCTTAAATAACAGTTAAAGCCTATGATAAAACTCTTCCTGTGGGAGAAAACACAACTAGGTCAGTCAGTAGCTTTGGGAAGTCCCTTCTTCAAATTTGGATGTACTTCACATTGCTCTATTCTTTCACTTTGATGTCTAATTCCAGCCAGTAGGACAAATAACGATTATATATCAGCTAAGCCTTTACATTGACTCTTTCTCCATGGCCTGAGGAGGAAATTATGGTCGTTGTACTATAAAATTTCATTAAAATCCTTCATTTATTAAAAAAATATAAAATTGGTATCGAGTATGTACACAGGAATGAGACTACTTCACCTCTTGACAGCTTTTCCAAATTTATCATCAGGCACAAAATGAAAGTATTATTGACCAGATTCAGGCAAGTCTTCCAGGAAAAGAAGATAAAAAATTAGAACATATATACATGTCCTGCCAAAAGCTTTTAGATCAAGATCCATTCTGACTCGTTTCTGGCATCAGGACAGAATAACCTGATGATCCCTGTGATTTCTTCAAATGAAGCCCAACTGATTACTAAGGGAATATGTAGCACCTTACTAAGCGCACCAGGTTGTGGAGTTCCAATGTCAGGTCCTAACCCCATCACAAACAGGAACCAGACTCCTAAAAGCCACGGGGCAAACTTCGAAGTCTGCTATACACACTGTGTATTGCACAAGCCTGGCCTGTTAGTATGATCCCTGATTTGTCTGGGAGTCAAGCTCAAGCGTGGTCTCTCCAGTCATACCTTCCCGCTGCTGCACAACTGTGAGTGACATCAAATTGCAAAATCTCACCTTGCAAAGTCAAAGTTACCCCATGCTCTATAGTCTTCAAAAGAACCCTCAGGAGCTGGGTGTCTTTTTCTGACTACTTTCAGTTATAATTTCAATCATCAGCTTTCTTTGGTTATCCAGGATGTCTTGCCTGTACCTCGCTCAGCTAATGCACTTTTCTGACTGCTTGCTTGGTTTTGCCTTTAATTTGTGCCAGCATACACAGCTCTTAACTAGCGAGGCAAATATTCATGCCTCTTATCTGTGTCTGCATAAAGCAAGTGCCTAGTAGGTGTAAAAGCCTCAGAGATCCTGAAGAAATACAGAGGAGCTCACTCAGGCTGCTGCAAGCCGCCCTGAAAGGAAAAGGTCATGGGAAGCTTTTCAATGATACTTCCAGAAATTTGACAACTGATTGGATTTGCTGGATAAAATTCTCAGAAACAAAATAAAATCAGGTGACCCCTTGGCAGCAGGGAAATTGGTGGGATTCCATAAGAAGTTTTCCAGCTTTGCAGGTATCCAGGGCCTTCTCTACCTGGTGCAGAACAAGACCCACCAAGGTATAAGATGCCTCCCGGGCTTCACCGATGCCTCCAGACATCTACAAACAAGCAAAACCTTTAACTTCTCCTCCTCAACGAAGACCCTTGCCTCTTTACAGCCAAACTCACTAGCACCTCATTGCACTTTCTCTGTGGTCTGTAGGAAGTTGTTTTCTATCTGCAAAGGCAACTATGAGTAAGTAGTTATATAGCTGCAATTTTAAATATAAATATATAAAACACAAATTAAGCATACTGATGAAACTGGTAGTTAGTGTAATTCAAAATCTAAGTGAAAATATCAATGTGCTCCAACTAAAGAAAAAAAGAATACAGTCTAGTTATCATTTTTCTCCAGCAGAAAAATAGAGGCAATGCATCAAAATATCATTTAGTATCATTTAATTATTCAATGAAGTGTCCTCTCTGTTTTTAATCTGGTGTTATCCCTACAGAAAAATCTCTTTATTTTTTAAAAAAGGAAATCAAGAACTGGTGAGTTGAGATAGTCAAAAGACCCAGTGGTATCACTCAGTGGCATTAATCTGTTTCAGATGCAACAGACCATGAAATCCAAGGATAAGGATTTTCCTCAGATCAACATTTTCTTCTGTGCAAACAAAAAATAATCATTTTGGATAAAAAAAGGAACAATGCTTTGTTTTAAAGAATATTTTTAAAAAGGCTTATTTTAGCATTTTTAACTTTTCTATTAAGCATGCATTCCTGTTATTTTCAAATACAAGGTTCAATCACCACGAGCTTCATTTTTTTTATTTCACTGATACTTAACAGTGGTAATTTATTTCACTCTTTTTCAGTTTTCTAATCAATTTTTAAAACTTCTTATGTATACAACCAAAATTAAATTAATTGAAGTTCAGCTTTAATAGAATCAGTCGTTAGTAGATTTCTGTAAACTGTCCAAGTCTGTTTCCACTAGGAATGTATCTTCCTACTGCTGTGAATGAGATAAATACAAACTTACTGGCTCCTAAAGCAAGGATACACACATAAATGAATTTCTCAGAAGCCAATATTCTTCTATCTTCTACCTTTTTTTCAAGTCACTCTCCTATAACACTTACAATTTTCTGAAATATCAACACCTTTTTCACAAACAATTTTCATTCTTGCTGTTTTGCCATGAAGTGTTTTATGTAAAAATGGCTACGATCAAAATAGTCATAAACTCTTTGTTGTAACTTGCTATTTAGATAATGAGTTATGTCTGAAGCTTCAGTACATACAAGAACAAACTGCTTTAATTTTAAGAATGTATCTGTAGAAATTGTTTAGTATAGTTGGAAAGGAATATTAGGATCTTGTCATTTATTTACCCTTATTTTCATTTCTCTAAAAGAATATAAAATTGCAATTGTGCAGCCCTCAACTAACCATAATTTTTACAAGCTACAAAACATTTTAAGCTTCTTGCAACTGCAGGCTATAGAACCAACCACCTTGTGGGGACATGCTTCATTATTTCCTCATATTTGAGGCTGTCAGAATTAAATCTCGCTTATAATTCTTAAACTCTTTGACAGATGAAGTACACTATCTGAAAACTTTAATTACAAAACCTCGAGAAGAAATAATGGCTTTGCTGTACTATGTAGTACATGAACTAAACAATCAGTTCAAAACAAATAACCTTTCATTTTTTTCAGTATATCTCTTACACTTGGAGATATTACTCTTACCGTTGGAGATACTACTAACAGAATTATTACTAATGCCTTGAAAGCACATGGTGGATAATTCTGCTTTGAACTATGTAGTTAAAAAGACTTGTGAAAACCATTTTGATATTTCCATGATTTGAATCTACAGTGAAAAAATGTCCATTTCAAAACTCTTTGTTTTCTCAACTGAAATAGGATCTGATATACTGTTAATAGACTAAGTATCTGCTACACCAAGATATTTATCCTTTTAGCCAAGATAATCTTGGAAATATACACTAATTTAATATCAGGCAAGCTATGCTATTTGATATCAGGCAAGACTATAAGCAACACTGTCATCTTTTGTTCATTCTTGGGCAAAAAAAAAATCTATATCGTTTTAAAAAAGACAAAAATCAACTTTTTTATTATATTCATTTCAAGACACAAAGAAAACTTTTATTATATCATTTCTGTGATGCAGCATTTTACTTTTAGCTTTTGCTATAAAAAAATATGTTCCTTCAGGATGAGTTTTACCCTGAAAATAAGGTTTAAACAATAGTTTCATTGCTTAGTGTTACTGTCTAATGGTTTGCTTCACTAAATCAACTTCTACCTTCCCCATGCAACTAATCAAATAAGAGAGAGTCCCTTAAAGGAAGGGACCTGTGACATGCAGAAAAAATACTCTAATATTATTTCTTTATCTGATAGCAATGTATCAAAAAGTATTTGGAAAAAAGATCATAGAATATCTATAACAAAGTTATTTTCAAGGCAATTGTGGTAAAAAGGCTCTACTTTAAATGTTTCCTATATCTACTTGAATTAGAAATGATTTTTAAAGATTATGTGGGCCTTTCTGTGTGTGTGCGCACATAAAATTCCTTCAAAATGTACAACTGGACAGTTTGTACAGCATTAACAAACTGGAGTTTATCACAGTTCATGTTGCTGTACAGCAGAATTACATCCATATGTGCTTCAAGTGAGAAACTGGACGGATTTTTCAGCAAATTCAAAGCAGCAACAAATGCTAATTTCACTTACTTTACTCCTGTCAACCTCTGGAGGCTTTTACTGGCTTGTAAAGATAGCCAGTTTTATTGAAGTAGAAGCACTGACTGCCTGCTTGTTTTCAGTTTTATGCAATAAAGTGGGAACTAATCATAATAATTTCTGTGTGAGGAATGGAGATACCTTCTGTCTGTAGAATGGAGCATCACACAGAGATGTCTAGGCAGAGCAGACTGACGTGTTACCTCGTTGTGCAGCGATACCAGTTCAGATCTGTCAGCTACTTTATTCCTTGTACAGTGCCAGCTCTCGCAGAGATAGGGTTGGCACTCTGCACCTCTCTGCATTATAAACTATATAGTTGTAAATTGAGAAGGTATTGGCATCTCTGAAATCAATCTCAAGTTTTCCTCGGTGTTTTTATTCCATATCTTCCAGACTTTGTGCATGAGCTCATGTCTCTGAAGCTGGCTTATTTGCTTGTTTTCTTGTACATCAAAATTAAAGCAAGGTCAGTCTAAAGGGGCTGAAAACAAAGTTCTGTAAGCTGAACAAAATGAAACAATAGAAATTCCTCTACTCTAACAGTTATACAGAAAACACTCTTTGTAACCTGAGAAAAAAAAAGTGTCAGTCCTAGATTTTTAAATATTCTTATTGATTTATATTTCATTACTGAAATGAAAATAAAATATTGAATTTGTTCACTGAGACCTATTTAAAGGCGAGACTTTTAAATGAGACCTTTACCAATAATGTAAGAAATAATAACTGTATAAAAAAACTTGGTTTGGTAAAACAATGTATCCTTACAGGTAAAATCTCCCTGAAGGAAGAGGAAGAGCTGACAGAGTCACCATAAAGCAGCATCTTCACCCTTGAATCCCCCAAATTCACTTTCAGCACTGAAACTGAGGAGGGAGGTAACCCTGATGTCACACTTTCACACTGTCAAAGTCAATTTATATTAATTCCTTGCTTATATCCTGTCAGTGTATTATCAACTTAGTATTTCATCTGTGTAACTCATTAAGAGTTATACCAGATCTAGGTGGCCCTACTTGTGGACCTCCATTCATGCAATTGATGCCCAGCCAGAGAAAGCCCGTGTCAGCATGGGCACCAACTGCACTGGTTGTGCCCAGCTAGCAGAAGGACAGAGAGGGAAATTTACTTTTGTGACTAATCTGATATGATTCAAAGCACTTATTTGCTGAATTAGTTGCTCCTATCTTAAAATCATCACTTTTCAGAGCAGAACCACACTATAAATACAGGAAAGGTTATTTGTTGCATATGTAAGACTTGCTAAACATAATTAAAGTTGAAAGCCACACAACCACACTCCATGCTACTGCAAGACTATAGAACATTTCTGTGGCCAACACAATAAAGTACCATATGCAGAAGGCGTATGCAGCCAAGAAGTAATACATTTAGTAGCCTAAAATATAACATGATGTGGGCCAGTATCTGTGCAAATAATTCAGAAATGAGAAATTAATAATTATTTGGGAAAACTATGATGCATCTGCAAACATTGTTTTTAGATATGCAGATTGCCAAATTAAACACAAACCTTTAAGAAGAACAAAAAACGGTCTTCTTCTGAGCACAAAATTCTACAGTATTTCCCCTCAAAGGTAGCTTATCTAGCCAAGTATTTCACCTCTTGACTTTTGTAGAAGGCTTGCTGCGATTTTTTCAGGCACTAAGTCACACAGAATATTCTATGTTCCCTTTGTACACTTCAGAAGTAGACAACAAAAGGTTTTTCCCCCTTACATTATGTTTTATTCATAACCACTGAAAAGAAAAATTGAAACTATGGTGAGAGTCGATCTTTAGACTTGTCTCTATTAGAAAATTATATCAGAACTGGAAATGGTTTCAGATAAAGGTACCTAGGACTAGCACTGAAATCAGAATAAGAACTAATATAGGCTTGAAAAAAAAAAAAGGTAGTTTCATTACAATTTTAGAAAATGTGATTGAAATGACATCTGATTTGCTCCAGGGCCACAGGGATCATATTCACTGGTGAAACAGGCAAACAATATCTTTGAGACAAAGAAAACAGCTGTAGGCTTCATTAGGCTCCAAAACAGCCAGGGTATACAGTGTGCTTCTTCCTCCCCATGGTTGCTGTTCTGGACACAGAGCACTGTCAAAGGAATGAATTTCTTCAGAAAAAAAATAACAATAGCATTGACAAGGGTGCTATAAATATGATCCACAGTGGCTTTCCCTTAACCAGAGGCATTGTAGCTGATGCTTTGTGATGCTCCTGAGCTAAGAGAGTTCCTTAATCTATGTTTGAACAATCCTGTTTCTTGACCCTATATAATGAAATAATTTTCATTATATGAAATTTGAAATAATGACAAAAGGGGCCGGATTCTCAGCTACAGTGACTGTTATTTCTGATATGTGCCTCCATTTGGGGGAAAAAATGCATTCCAGGACAGATAATTTTTCAACAGATGTAAAAATATCATACAAAACTTTCTATTACAAGGGAAGAGAGGAAGAGGAAGAGGAAGAGGGAGTTTACCTTAAGATTTTACTGTGGTTAGAAAGTAATTTTTAGAAAAATAGACCATTGATCAAAAAAAAAAGTTTTTGAGTTATCACCATTTATACATTTATACTAATGCCATGTTTTATCTGAAGAAGTCTTTTAATTCTGGGTCCCCTGCAACTGAATTTACACATGTACTATTCCCATCCTTTACTACTTCTAGAACATAGGCTGTCACATTATCCTAAAACAATATTGTCGAAAATATTTTCTGGATCATTAGTGGAATGGCTTCATACTAGCCAATTCAGTTCATCAGACTTTATACTACATTTTATTAAAAAAAGACTGACATTTTCCTTTCTCTATAAGAAACTCAAAACAACAAAAGCTAAGATCATGTTTAAATCTGTAACCTCAGCAGCAAAGACACAAATAAACTCACCCCTGAGAAACTCATAATCTCTGAGACTATTTTAAGAACAAGTATAGCAGTGTTTAAACCATGTTATGGTGAGGAGGGCTAAATAAAAGTAGATAAACAAAAATGAATTACATTTAAAATACATATTTTACTTAACACTTTCTTTTGATTGCATTGAGCAATGATTGCAATTTATCAATACTTATTTTCAAGAGAAGTACCCATCCTCTACTCTCATCCAACATGTGTTGGCAGAGCAGAAAATCATTCACATTCTTCTAAATGCCACACTGAAAAAAAAAAGTTAATATTTAGATAAATACTATTACAGTTATGGCATGCACATTTTTCATGCCTGCTGAATTGTGACCTCAAAATGCTAATAAGAAACACAATGTTTGCATCCATAGTTCATGTTACTCTTTTTTTAGAAACAATAAGGAAAAGACTGATAACCCAATGTATTTTATGTACAGTACTTATTTATCCATTTAAAAAGTAGTGGGATGACAGCAAGGAAAGCAATACAGGCTCAATCCTGTTCCCATAAAAGAGAATGAGAAGTTTGCCATTAAATACAAGACACTGGATTGTGCCTATGTGTCAATTTGCTATTTTTTCTTGTGGCTAAAAAGCAGTCATTTACTGCCCTCTAGAAGCAGACTGCTGCATAAACTTTGGTATTCTGCAATACAGTCCTGTTGCTAGTTTTAATTTTTTAATGCATATAACAACAATGCAAAGCAATGTGGAAACATTTTATTTTATCTCCATAAATAGTAAATATTACATAACAGTACACAAGTATTAGAGATTAACCTAATGATCATGACATTTCTACTGTTTACCTTATTCTGTTAGTGCTATATAGCAAGGCTATGTAGATCAAGACCTAAGGTCCAAGAGTTTATCCAGCTTCCCTGTAAATAAAAGAATTGCACATTATTCCAAAGAACAACACAAAGGCAAGTACTAGGTTAACCACTTTGATTATTTGACTCAACATAAATATTATGTACTCCCATAGTAAAATATAAGTAGAAGGTGGGTCATGACATATCAAGTCCTCAGCGTACCAATCAAGGTTACTATAAGGTTGGCTATTTTAAATACTCATAAAGATTGCCAATTTAGGAACTTACCAAGTTTTCTAGGCTTGCTGGCTGCAGAGTTTGCAGCTCAGTTAAGTGGGGAGTGGATGCCACCAAGCGGTAGCTGTTAATACACAGCAGCATCTTCAGCATTACCTCACTTGTGGCTCACCACTTCGGCTGCCAACAATATTCCTGGCATAGCAATTTTTTGGAAACAGAATACTACTATTGTAAAAATAAGAAAACAAATACCTGGGGATTAAAAAAAAGTCATTAAAGTATAAGAAACCAGTATCACCCTCTTTCCAAAGCCTTAGAAGATATTTACACATTGTTTCTTGGTAGCAAATCCACGACTACCTGAAAGACCAGATCTACAGTCTACGTAAACAACAAACCTGCAAGAGAGGTGCTAGGTGCACACTGGAAACTTTTCTAAGCACAGAGGATTACATGGGTGCATCTACACTGCTAAATGAAATAGATCCATAGGACAAAATCAGTTACTGCTTAATTGTCTTATCAGTTTCTGCTTCTGGACAGCTCCAAAAGGTTTTTTCTCAGACAATGTATGGGCACAATTCTGGGAACAGTTTACTCTGAAAATGACTCTGAGAATGAGTTGAAATTGCAACAGGTTTGCTTCTTCAACTCTCCAGCTTACTCCCTCCATTGTCTACAATCCTTTAACATTATTGTAGCAAATTCTGTCCCTTAAATATCTCAGTAAGTTCTCAAACCACATCCCAGGACATATACAGCCTTGGTTTCATGCTACAAGAAACCCTCTGGGAGGTTATTTCATGCCTTTGCATCATTATGCCTGCACAGAGGCCCTGTGGACTCATCCAGGTGTGTACAAACACAATTACTCTCCTGTAATACCAGTAGTGAACTAGTAATAACACTGAGGGCATAAGACCACCCATGGCAGTTGGTCTTGGGATCCCAGGGAGGCAGTTGCTTACACAAGAATCAATTGAGGAAAATGCCCCATCTAGAGCTACATCCTTCAAGCACTGTGTAGAGGTAACTCAAGAATCCTACCCAAAGACCAGCTTGAGTTTGGGAAAAAAAAGCTGAAAATGAAGAAACTTCAGTCAATGGTATGCACCTGATATGTGTTGCAGACATCTAGCCCCTTGAGATAAGCTCCCTCTATCTCACTGCTCTTCCAAACTCACTAATTTCAATTTTAAATAATCTGGGAGAAATTTCCTACACAGAGGGACACAGTTTCCTACACAGAGTTGTCCCTGTCCTACACAGGGACAACAAAGAACTTCCTACTCTCCAATTTGCCTCTCAAGCAGCAAAGTGACTTGCCACCAGGTTTGTATTTTAATAAATTAGAAACCGAAAAGGCAGAATTCTGACTTTTTGTTGTTGTTGTTTTTGACTCTTAAAATCTCTTTATAACTACTTATTAGTTAAAATAATGTACCATATTAATAATACCAGTGTCTATTTAATTAATATGTGTATTAACACAGTTATCAGAAAGCAAAAGGCAGATGAGATTGCTTCCGGCAGTAGCCTGGGGGCAATGGCAAAACAGCCCAGCTTCACTGCCTGATCTGCGTGAGCCAGAGCCCTGGGAGCCACGGCGGCTGCTTCCAGGGCTGCTGCCATTGAGGCAACCAGGGAAGACGTGGCAGCACAAGCAGCACATCCCTTCTCCAAGGCTTCTTTTCCTCACCATCTACATTCTAATTCAAAATAAACATTTTGTTTCTTACTACAAATTCCCATGGAGAGAGGCAATAATGAGTGTGCTTCCAAGCTTCCCCTCTTCCCTGTATTTCCAGCAGATTGGTGTGGGCTCTTCATCTTGAGGCACCAACATTCAAAATGGGCTTACACAGCTCAGGAACTCTGAGCGGGCTTTGATAAAACACTTGGACTGTGCTATAGTGCTACCCAATAACTGGAGACCCATTCACTGATAATAATGAATAAGAGTATTCAGAATAATCTTGACCACAGATATGGGAAGCAGATGTTTTACAATCCCTTCTCTGACACACGAACCGGTCCTTACTATGTGTAATTGAGATCACAATCAGCACAGCAACAAATGTATACTTTAAATAGTTAGGGTATCAGAGAACAGTGTTAACATATCTTCCTCTGTCAATATCTGAGCAGTCGCTTTCAGGGATAAACCAGAAACCATGTGCATTGGCTAGATGAGGGACCAACTCAAGAAAACACTGTGAAACAGTGAAAACACTACTTTTCTGTAGTTCTGCTACAGAAAAGTGAACCTGAAACAAGTCTGAAAATCTAATGATATAAACAAAAGGACTGAGTAAAAAAAACCTTATTATACATGACTGAAAATAAGAAACATCAAAAAGTCTTTGCAGCAGCATGTTCCACACGTATTTTGCATTTCACCGTTGAATGCACTGTTTGCATAAAGAAAAGCACAGAAAGAGAAATGTATCCAGGAAGGTAAGTAAGAAATCAAGCAAAAGAACACTTCTTGGCTGATAAAGACCAAGAGAACATAAAAATATACAAGCATCTGTAGTAAAACATTCTGGTAGGCCAGTATCCTAGCTCTGACAGTGGCCAATGCTCCCTTAAAGAAGAACTAAGAACATAGCAAGCAATTGCATAAATCATCATGAAGCTTATATGCTGTAACCAGTACTAACAAAATGGATGACAGGTTATACTTGCCTATGGGTATTAGCTGGAGGACTGTTTTTTTTCATTATGTTGTCATTTTTTTCCATCTGATTTTTAACTGATTTTTAATTAAGATATCCTAACCTTGGTATTGGAGACTTGTGCACTGGGGGACAACTGTTTCCAGAAATCACCTCTTAATCTTGAGAAGAAAACATAGATAGGTATAGGAGCAGATTTAGTTCCTGAATTAAGTGAGGAAACCACAGACTCAAAGTAATAAAATGTCAGGAAGAGGGGAAACACTGGAATTAAAAATAAAATGTAGAAATTATTAAATGTCAGGGACAATCTCCAATCCATTGCGAGCTAAATTCTTATTCTAAAATATTTTGTTGGTATTTTACAAATATACCTAGGATAAATTAATTGATAAAATGCTAAATTCCAATTCAGAAAAATTAGACTCCTGACCAATGGCTGAAGCAATCCCTAAACATTACAGTATAAATTCTATATCAGCGTGTGTGCTTGAAGTTGACACAGACTGGGGCATATCACAATTTTTACCCAACAGTGACACACACTTCACTTCACTGCTGCCGAAAATTGCATAAGTGCTATACTATTTTTCAATATAACAGTGTGAGAATTCACTCAAGTTCATTTAAGACAGAAGGACACTCATTTTGGCGAAAGATCCACTGAGATTTCTGGTGTGACTATTTCTAAAATCAGCTTCACAAAATAAACACTTATTCATGAAATCTGCTAGTTCCTTATGTTCTGTAAGAATACTGGAAAACACCATCAATTGGATATTTCTGGCCTCTCATCTTCAGCCTCTGAAAAAGCTAAATGTCCTTTTATAAGATATCATTGGCAGAAATTGCCACTTGTGAGATATCATCTTTAGTATGTTTTACTGGAAACTTGCTTAGAGGCAATGAGCAGGAAATTGGCATTACTTTCAACATAATTCTCCATAATTATTTCTAAATCATAGTATAAAAATATTTTTCCACTCCATGATTTATGCAGCCTGTACTCTTATACATTCTGCAATGACTCAAAATTTCAGCAGGCTCTTGCAACATAATTGCATTCTTGTTCAACTTTTTATGCACAGTGGAAGCTTGTGGGCCACACATTCCAAGACTATCTGTTGTATCCTGTTAAGAACTATTGAGTCAAATCATGTGTGAAATCACCATATACAAGACAAGTTTTCTAAATATCTCCGCAAAGGTGTTCAGGACTAAAGTAGATTGAGTTTGTTAATAGCTGAAGATTACTGTCATTCCTTGTGTCTTATTATAATGACAATATCTGATCTCATTCACAAGTAACTTTTGTTATTTTCAAAGCAATTTACCTTCTCATTAAGTGTCAAGACATCAGTCTCTGTCTCTCATTGACTCTTAATTTGAAACAAATAACTTGGTACTTCTTACAATGTTTATAGGGTACCTATAAACATTGTAACAGGTACTGGGTAAGAACTTCTTGTTTTTCTAACACTTGTTTTGCCTTTGCTTTCTTGGATGAAGGTATCACAACACACTCTTAGTAGAACAGTTTTTTTTTGCTGTTTGGGGTTTTTTTTGCTGTTTGGACTCCTGGCATCTGTGAACAAGAGGCGCTGCTAGAGCACCAGTCCTCATGGGACAAGACCTGCAGCAAACCAGGAGCTTGACCAAAACAACATGTCAAAGTCACGATCTGTAATTAAGCACTTAAGACCAGGATGCTGGTGAGTATAAAATCATCGTGGCAAAAACATGTAGCAGGATACATCTTGCTCTGGTAAGAGGATTGTTTGCACATAGGATAAAGCACTTAATATGAACTAAGTTAAGGAATAAGGCTGAAGTAGAAAACTGAAGGGGAATTTGGGAGACCCTTGGGCAAGACCAGCACTACCTAGGTAACCATATCAGTAGTAAAGCTCCAATTGCCCTGCTAACAGTATCAAACCCATCAAATTTGAGTACAAGATGTAGCAAAATCAAGAAACAAGGGAAAAATAATTAGGGGCAGGTTATTTATCTGGGAGGAGATTTGTCAGAAAGGGAGAACGTGGTGAAACAGAAGGAAAAGAGACAGAAAAAACACACTGAAAAAAAAAAAAAAACTACAAAATTAGTNAACACTGAAAAAAAACCCTACAAAATTAGTAAACAGCAGTAGATTTCTCTTCCAACAGCAGGAGTGCAGATCCCTAGGGGCAGCCTGAAGGTTGACTTGCAGATCCAAGCCCACCAGGATGCTGGAGGGATTCCTCTTGGACAACCCATGGGACTTGCCCTCGGGACGCCAAGTCCAAAACACTTGCTGTGAGAGGCCAGAGTGAAGAGAGGCAGAGTCGCACCCCAAAAACGAGCAGAGCTCAGCTGCGCAGAGCGAGGTGACAGACCTGGACTTCAGCTGTGTGCAACTCGTAAGCCTGAAGAATGATGAAGTCTAATGTAGTATTCATCCCAGCAGTGTGAGGAATCAGAACGGTAAATTAACGATGGTGATGCGATTATTCGTTTATTGGTCATTTAGCTGGTTTATTAGACTATTAATAGTGCGTTGGTTCATCAGTAAACTCATCTCACGCCTGCAAAGGAATGGAAGAAAGTAGCGCCTTGAGCTAACAGCTGGCAACTCACCCGTGACTCTATTTGGGGATTATATTTACTACTCTCTCAAGACTTTAAACATTTAAGACTTTGGGGGTGAGTTTTACCATTGGTTCCACAAGATTTTCCCAGAGAAAAGGGAACCTTATTTTTTTTCAGCTTAGCTGACGCAAACACCTACTGAGAACCTTGAGTTGAAATTGGAAAGACAGTTTGCTTTAGCTTCATCAAAACTTCATCCCATCTGACGTGGCCTCTAAACCCACTCTGAATAGCAATAAAATGGTACCAAGCTCCAAGTCCAGAGTCCAGATCCTAAACGCTGGGCGCTGGGCCAGGCCCGCGGGCTCTCAGGGGCTGCCCTGCGCGGAGGGCTCCGCGCCGCCCTCCCGCCCGCTCCCCTCCGCGCGTACCCCCCTCGCGTCCCTCCGCGCAG
>VWPW01032551.1:2951-51409 GCA_013389825.1 Crypturellus undulatus
GATGAAGGCCGCCCGCATGGCGCTGCGCAGCGCCGCGCCGCTGGCCGCCGGCAGCCGCGGCGGCAGCAGCCGCCTGCCGCTCGAGGTGGAGACCTTCTCGCGCTTCTCCCCCTCGCCGCTCTCCATCAAGCAGCTGCTGGACTTCGGTGAGCGCCGCGGGGCGGGACGGCGGGGTCAGCCGCGCAGCGGGTCGCGGGAGGCGCGGAGAGGCAGTGCGGCGAGGGTCGCCGCCGCTCATGGGTGTGCTCGTGCCCCGCGGGAAGCGGCGGGAGTCACCGGCCTCCCTGGACGGAGTGGATGGACCCCGAGCCGCGTGTCGCCCCGGCAGCTGTGAAACCCCCGTTCCCGGGGCGCTTTCACACGTCACCCTTAAGAAGCCGGTGTTCACAGCACCTCTCCCCGTCCCGGGGACAGCAAATAAGGGCTGTGCTGAACTATTCCCATTTCCAAGTGTTCTCCCAGGGAACGGGCAAGGAATGTGCCTTGCTGTCACATAACAACACCGAGCACAAGCACATACCTGCGTTGAGGAAAACTGCCCAGCAGTAGCGTAGTGGTGGCAGATGCAGAGTCCCGAAGTCCTTAGTGAACTGCAAGACAGTAGCTCATACTTACACAGTAAAACTTTATTTCTTTTTTTTTTTTTACAATGGATTTATTTTATAGGCTCATCTAATGGCTGTGAAAGAACCTCTTTTGCATTTCTGCGACAAGAGCTTCCTGTGAGGTTTGCAAATATACTGAAAGAAATTGATCTTCTTCCTGATAAACTACTAAGCACTCCTTCAGTAAAACTAGTAAAGAGCTGGTAAGTAAGAACCATTAAATTCTGCCTGCAGACTAACATGACATTAACAGCCCTGCATCCTAACCATTATATGAAGAACAGACAACAACAGCAAAATGCACTAGAAACGCAGTCCATTCCTCAAAGCTGAACTGCAAGCTGTTACATGTTGCCCTAGTCTAAAATATTAAAGTTTATATGAAAAAGCAACATGGATATTTTAAATCACATCATTTGACCTAATATTTTGAAATAACTCATAGAGCAAATTTATTTTCTTACCTCTAAGAAGAGAAAGAGGTAAAGGTGTCTGCTGTTTCCATCCAATACTAAAGATTTGCAAAGCTGCCACAAAATAGGAGAACAGACTACACAAACAGCTTGTTTGATTCTTTCACTGGTGAAGTTTATTAATACAGTTTCAGTCTGCAACATATTGTCTTGGCATGGGTACTGACTGTTTGGAATTCAGTTTACACGATCTCCCCGCTTGCTAACAGTGGTTGAATATGAGTTAACCTGGCTTTACTGGCCCAGCTGCAGTGTTGGGGAGGATGGCTGACATAAAGGACAAAAAGTACTTGGGTGAGATCCAGAAGCTGTTCTTAATAATCCAGCAAGCTGTAGTCGTGCCTTTGCAAAACGTGTCTATGTCAGAGCTTATCCTGGCTTGACTGGACAAAGAGGCTCAAGTGCTTAGCTTGTGCCAAGCTCATCAAGATCAGAATAATTTTTTCTTAGCTGGCTTCCCAATCAATACTTCTGAAACACCTCACTTTTCCCAAGAACTGTACAGAGAGCCTAGATCCCTAAAGGTTTTAGATTCCAGACTGGGTGGCAAGCACAAGAAAGAAAAAGTCTTTTTATACCTCCCATGTTCAGGTGTTCAAGAAATAACTATCCATGATTGCATACCTCAGTGGAACTTGATACTTAAGTTTTTATTGTTAAGAGTAATAATTAGGACAAGACAACATCTTTTTTCATCTCCTAAACTAATAACCATCTAAAGAATAGCATGTATTTCCTGTATTCTCTTTCAATAGGTACATCCAAAGCCTAATGGAGCTGGTTGAATTCCATCAGAAAAGCCCAGATGACCAAAAAGTCTTACACGAGTAAGCTTTTCTTTAATTTTCATTCAGCTTTTCATCTTGAATTATTCAAAATGTAGTCAATTTAGAATGACAGCACTGTTGTTGGCTTAATTTGATCATCTGTCAGGAAATGTTGCACTTAAAACTAGGTGAAATCTTTGATCGTGGTGTAGTAACAGTGCAGATAAGTATGACCTGTTGGGACTTGCTTTTGGAGGCAGTACCATAAGCTATTATGACAGAGAAATATCAACCAAAACTATCCGTGATGTCAGGTCATCCCTGCTTCTTTTTAAAGTATGAACTGGAGATCTTCCTCCCTCTCACATTCTCCTCTGCTGAGGCTGTTAGAAGTGAATAAATGGGAAGTGAATTGGACACGGCTATAAAACACAGCTTTTCAGATAAAAATATCAAATTCTTCTGCTTTATATCAGTCACAAATTATTTTTTTTTAACTTTTAAAAGTATTTTAATATTAAGGTTACTCTGCACAGTCACTTCTGTTGCTGGAGTACGAATTTTGTACAAATCTTGCCTTGTGTTAGAATAACGCTCTAAAGAGACCTCTTTTTGATCTAGTTTTATAGAAACATTAATTAGAGTCCGAAACAGACATCATGATGTGGTTCCTACAATGGCGCAAGGAGTAATTGAGTACAAAGATACTTTTAAAGTAGATCCTGTCACCAATCAAAATATCCAGTACTTTTTGGATCGTTTTTACATGAGCCGTATTTCTACCCGGATGCTGATGAACCAACACAGTAAGTAGAAATTCTTATCTGAGGGAAAAAAAAACAACTTCAGGAGAAGCATGTTAGTGTAAACTTCTCCTAAAGCTGTTGCAGATCTGCTTCAGAAGATTTTGTGTGACAGTGAAAAGCTAGAAACAAAACGTGGATTTTTAAAGTAAAAGAATATCAGTTATCTTACTAACTGTAGTAAGTCTTGCATGGAAAACTTAGAAATCTCTTTCTTTGTTTTTTTGAAAAGCCTGTGGATGTTGATCTAGGGAAGACAGCGTAGCCTGCAGGCAGCAGATGGCATTCGTAACTTGAAAAAGACATAAGAGATGCTGAGTATTGTTTATGGTTATGTGCTGTGATCACACCGTGTTAATTTGCACTAGTTTTTCATAATACAGTACTTGGAATTAAATACAGTATTTTCTTCATCTCAAACAGCCCTTCTTTTTGATAACAATGCTGGCTCAGGGCACCCAAGGCACATTGGGAGTATTGATCCATGCTGTGATGTTGTTGAAGTAGTGAACGGTATGTATATTCTCATAACATAAAAAACTGTCTTCATTATCGATGCTTGCTAGGAATTAACAGACAACCAATATGTTTGTATAAGGTGTTGACAGTTTTTTTTTTGTTTGTTTTGTCTTGTTTTTTTTAATAGGGTGTCTGAAAAGGGCAAAAATGTTTGCTTCTATAGAACAGCAAATATATATATATATAAAATAGCAATAAAATGTGTCTGAATAGCAAATGATACATGAGGTGGGAGTTAAAGTTGTCTATGATGACATCAGTAGCATCTTCTGTTAGATAATTATACCCCAGATGCATCTGTTTTACAGAGTTATCAAATTTTACTCAAGATTTGCCCATGCTGCTGTGATTGCTTATTTAATCTTAGTTTCTGATGCATACAGTGAATGCAACATTATCATCCTCTGTGAAACACATGCTTACAGTCTGTAACACCCTAGCAGCTAATGCAGTTAGAAATTTTATTTTTCCATGCATTAGAATTAATTGCTGTGCTGTGATATTTCATTTCACATATTTCATTCAAACAAATATTTCAGATGCTTTTGAAAGTTCCAAGATGCTGTGTGACCAGTATTACTTAACATCTCCAGAACTGAAGCTTACTGAAGTGAATGGTAAGTTGGGGGCTTTTATGTCTTCCTATTGGTAACCAGATTACCTTCTCTGAAAGTTTCAAATTCTGCAGCAATAGTGGTACATACAGGTACCGTAATGGTACATACAAGTCCGTCTAGTTTGTGCTAGTTCTCTTCATTTACCTTTACAAGCACTTCATTTAATTTCCCCTGGTAGAACTCAGATGTCATTGCATCTTAAATACCAGATTTTCTGAGGTAATTTATGTCATTTTGATGAAGGATGACTACTATTCTGTACTTAAGTTGCCAAAGAGGAGTGCTGTTTTTGAGGTAGAAGTGAGGCTACTGAGAAACATTGGTTCTAGTCCAGGCTGCCTGATGTTCTTCTCTGGTCTTGGGCAGCCTGCTTAACCACTGCTAATCATTTCTGTTTGTTTGAAAATGAACAATGATTAAGCAAATGGCAATTACAATTCAAACACTCTGCAAATACATCAAGCTGTTCATTTAGAAAGCATGATGTATTTTCATATTTGTTTAAACATATAACTTGCTTACTATAAAATTGAGAAAGAAAACAGTTCTTGTTTTTTTCCCTCACAGGAAAACTTCCAGGAGAGCCAATTAACATTGTATATGTTCCATCTCATCTCTTTCACATGCTTTTTGAGCTCTTTAAGGTAAGTAAATACAAGCTGTTTCCTTCCGCAGTATTCTGAGCAATAGCTTTAATTAAAGCAATAGCTTTAATATCCAATCTGATTGGATTAAAGTTTGGTATAGGAGGGTGAGATTTCTAAGAAGTTGTTACATGGGGAAATAGCTTTGGCAGTTGGGAGAGGAATGACTGCAGCTAGTAGGAAGATATTTGGACATTCTTATGTGGTTATAACTGGGGCAGGCTAAGGGAGAGAAAGAGAAAGCTGGGCCTTCCAAATGTTTTGCATGGAGTTGTGACCGTTGGTATCCCTCCACCCTTAAAAATTAGTCCTTAGTGACTTT
This sequence comes from Crypturellus undulatus, assembly GCA_013389825.1. Taxonomy (NCBI): domain Eukaryota; kingdom Metazoa; phylum Chordata; class Aves; order Tinamiformes; family Tinamidae; genus Crypturellus; species Crypturellus undulatus. The sequence goes on from VWPW01032551.1 coordinate 7,702, forward strand.
TCACCCCCGTGACTGTGGTTTAAAGTATTTTGAGAGGTAATGAATGAGGTTGAACTCGTGTGCAGCCAACATGGGATGCAGAATTCTGGGAGTCATTAGCAACTGCTGAACTCAACTCTTGTCCAGAATTCTGCTGACTTTAATGAAATTACTTTTTTTATTTGCATTGGGAGGCAAAACGAATGTAATCTTTCAATCATGGAAGAGGCTGAACTGTTTAGTCACTTTTACATACACAGCTTCCTGTGCTTGTTATGTGAAATTGCTAAGTGTGCTCTTGAAAGCCAGACATGGTAACTGTGCTCAGCCTCTGCATAACAGGAATGTCATTTATCCAGTAAATATAATGTGAATGTGATATATCCAGCACTTTTTAATCATAATAATAACCTTAATTTCTGTAGAATTCGATGAGGGCAACAGTTGAATTTCAAGAAAACAGTCCTTCCCTTTCTCCAGTTGAAGTGACAGTTGTTCTTGGACATGAAGACCTCGCAATTAAGGTAATTTATTGGCCAAAACCAGTACGTGCTTAGTGTAATTTTTATGATTTCTTACACTGCAACAAATACCGCTAAAGAACTTGATACCTGCAACAACAAGTCAAAGTTACTATGCATGAGCGTTCTGTTGATCGCTTACATCTAGAGCAATTACCTAGCTGACAAAGAATACACTACAAGCAAATGTCTGCAATAATGGAAGGATTTGCTCAAATACTAGTATTTAAAATATTTTATTTTTAGTATTTGATTGCAATTGGCTTTATTCTCTCTTAAATCAGATCTCTGACAGAGGAGGTGGTGTTCCTGTAAGGAAAATTGAACAACTGTTCAGCTACACGTATTCTACAGCACCAAGGCCAAGGATGGATGATGCTCGACAAACTCCTCTTGTAAGATGATTTCAATAGCCGTATTTCTAATAAGATGATACAAGTATCTCATAGGTTAATAGATTAATCTTAAGTAATGAAACATTTTGTCCAGCTTTGTGTTAGGTAGTGTATATATGCAGAGGTTATTGAGCCTTGGCTGTATGAATTAACAGTTTCTGAAATGGTTTTCAGTATTTAGCTTAGCTGACAAAAACATCTCCTTTCAAGCTAAAAACAAAGAAGAAATTTAGCACCCAAATCTACCTCTTTCCCCGACACCTCTTTTACCCAATGACAGTAATTTAGTTGGTCTTCACTCCCACTCAGTCCTCAAATATTGTAAATATTTTATGGAAACAAACACAACTAAGATAGATAGGCTTAGAATACTGTTTTTATTTCCCTAGTAGTAATCAGCTTCTACTAAACAAACCTTAGCAGAAAAAAATGGGAAGGGAAAATAAAGAAATTTAATGCATTAAAGTAATAATTCCTTTACTTCTCCATGGAGATGAGATTTAAAAGGTCTTTCAGAATCTAACATCTAACATTTCATATTCTATATGAAACTTCTCTTTAAAGTGAAGGGGAAATGCAGAGACTTTTTATGAGTTTAAATTCCTGAACACTTCTGTTATCTAACTTTATATCATAATAGCTAGTGAGGAAGAAAAAAATCTTCATTTTATGTTGTACTTTGTTTTTTAGGCTGGTTTTGGCTATGGCTTGCCAATATCTCGTCTGTATGCTAAATACTTCCAAGGAGATCTAAATCTCTACTCCATACCTGGTTATGGAACAGATGCTATTATCTACTTGAAGGTATGTGTTTGGATAACTAGCAATAATGCAGTGAGGTAACTACTGTGGTATCATTTTAAGGAAAACAGGTCCTTTACTCATCAGTTGAAAAGCTCTTATTTTGACAATGAAATACCAGAAAGGATTGTGATTGGTCCTTAGAAGTAAAAAGTCATTCACTATTGTGAATACTGCATGTATTGAGTAACTTCTCTCCCTCTTAATTCTAGGCACTATCAACGGACTCAATAGAAAAACTTCCAGTTTTTAACAAATCTGCTTGTAAGCATTATCAAGCTACCTCAGAGGCAGATGACTGGTGTGTCCCAAGCAAAGATCCCAAGAACTTATCAAGACAGAGTGCAGCTCTCTGAAGGGACATTGGTGTACAAGGCACTCAAAGGGATCAAGCTGTTTTCTCAACAAGGACTAGTGTTTGGAAGTATTTGTTCACTTTCAAACAGGCAAATTCTTCAGTTCTGTGACTGACAGAAGAGAAGGAAGATCAGGCATTTAGAACCTAGGCTGTATGCATTGAATATGAAATCTTGCTGTGCACTTGAGGATAAGGAAAACATGTATGGAGACATTTCCCTATGTCTTTAAAAAAGAGATGTGTAAAGAGGAAATTCAATCTATTTTTATCTTTTGATCAGAGACTTGATTTGGTAGAAGTGTGCATTTTTGAGTTCTATCTAATGCTTGAGTTCTGAATACTGAAAAGTGTCAGTAGTATATATTTTTCTACTAGACTAGTTATCAGCACCTCATCTTATTACAGAACTCGTCAGGTAGGTAGGTGCACCTCTTCTTTCAAACTGTATTTATAAGATTGGGAAAAGATCCTCCTAATGTGGCAGGCTGGCAGCAAGATACAAAGAGCATACAAGTGGCTCATGGCTGAGCGAGGGAAACCTCCCCAGAAGGGGAAACAGTATCTTCCCTGTAAAAGGGGGATAACACTTAATCCCACTTAAAAAAACAAAACCCTATATTTCAGTAGAAGTTCTTACATGATGCCGTGCTCTGAGTTATTGCTGTTCATGGAAAAAGTAGCAGGGTAAGGCTCCTGGGCCTAGATACTTTAGGGAAGAAATGAAATAGCACTTGGTATTGTATCAGCAAGTGGAACTGAAAAGTTTTGATATGTCTTGTGTAAAAGTGGCATGGGAAACTGTTTAGAAAAGGATCTCGTGATTCTTTTTTTGTCATGCTGTTAGAGGATTAGTGGCTCAGTAAACTAAACCAAAATCCAAAGACTAGGACATGTGGTTCAGGTTTTGCTGCTTTGTAAAATCCAAGAACCTACCTATAAGTTTGTCATATTTGTATTGGGCCATAATTTAGCTTGAAGATGTACTTGGAGATTCTGAAATGTGACAGCTGTAATGAGCACTTCAAAGAGCCTCTCTTTGAAGGGCTTTCAGGAAGAAGGGTGGAGAAATAGAATTTTCTTGTAAGAACTATTCCTTGCAATGGAAAGTGTTTAGGAACTGAAAAGGTTTAAAATACGAACAGTAATGAAAAAAGTCAAATAACTTGTATGAATGACAAAATATAGGGGAATAGGTACAGTAAGAGTGTCAGTAGGAAAGAGCTGTTGGGGAAATATTCCATTCTCTGTGAGCTTCATTTCCCCCCCCCCCTTTTTTTTTTTTTTTTCCTCTTCCCTGTGAAATTTTCCCCTCAGAAGTGAGGTAAACCTAAAAACAGGGTGAAAGTTAAGTACTATTTGGAATTGCCAAGCTGGCCAGTCAAAGTTCATCAGAGATGTGTATTTTTACTTGAAAACCTTTTGACTTATCAGCATCATTATCTTAAGTGTTTATGATCCTTGGCAAAGGCTCCAAATACAGCGTATATAAATACACATGCAAATACAAAGCATTCTGCCCACTTGTATGACAGGTTTCTAAAGCAGTCATATGTATCAGGTAGAAAACCACTCCATACTATACTGTGAATATCAAATGTAATTCTTAATAGCAATAGAATTACATTTTTATTCTAGCAGGGGTAGATTTTTTTTGGTTTAAAAAAAGCAACCCTGAAATAGCATTCTGATATGCTTAACTTCTTGTTTTAGAAACTTAAGTTTAGAAACACTTTTGTTAAATATTGAGCATATGACTGAAGTACTGCCTGGAGGCCCATTTATCCTACTGAATAACATGTGGTCACCAAAAGTCACCAGATTATTTATCTCTGAGCTTAACTCAGTGAATGAAATGGATAATATAAATGAAAAAGCTCTTTCTAGAAAATACAGGTGTGCAAAAATTGCCTTCACTGCCATAATATACTTGAATACTTTGTTGATTTTTGTATTGAATACAAGGTCACAAAAACATACCTAGGTAGTCATTGTTGTTAAGTAAACACAAATTATACCTCCTTCTTTGTGCTCGGTTATGCTTGAACATGAGTTGTGATCTCATGACATACTGTATATCTGTAATATAGCTTCAGCTACTCCAGGTGGGAGCTGTAACTTGTATCTCAAAGCAGTTGAAGCACACAGGTGCTGTAAGCACAAGTCTGTAATAGCGCTTGTAGTGCTTGCCGATAGAGGCTTTCTGGTAAGTGTAACTTTTGATGTCGTGTGTTCAGAACACTGTAACGGTGCAGACATTGGGAGGTGCGCAGCACCTAAGAAACCCATATGGAATATCTCTTAATAGTGAAAAAATACCTAAGGGCTGTCTACCTAGATGAACACAGTGCCTTTTTCAACAGTTTTACTTTTTTAAAAAATCCTGAAAATAAAGCTCTAGTTTTAAGACTTTTACTGCTATGTAAGTGTATAAATAATTTTATAATAAAAATTGTAACTGATTGGCTAGTGTCTTTCCTTCTGTCTTCTAAGCAGTATACTTAAAGCACATGTTCTTCCTCTTATTTATTAAGACTTTAAATGGAGTTCAGCAAGGCAGCTCTGTTGCAGAGTGTCAGAGGTCTGCTGAGACTTTACTTGGTAGCTGAGGTCTGTGTATTGCCTTACACAATTTAGTCTTCCTTCATGGAGGAGAAACTGAGAATCCTTCATCACTGCAGTCTACCCTCTTTACTATACGTTTACTCTTTATCTGTAAACTCAATGAAAATTGAACACCAATTTAGTTTTATACAAAAAAAACCCTTTTTTTCTGGCATTTTATTTACATAAACCATTACTTTTTAATGCATAAATCATCTTTTCTATTGAGATATTTCTATAGGTTTCACATTTTAAATAGTATAGTTTGGTCTGTAAAACTTGATTTTAAATCCCCAAATCACATTTTCAACCTCCCTGGGTGAACTTCTCTCTTGTCTTGGTGCTTTATTTTCAAGATTTTCTAACTGTTGTGAGAACTATTATTCTAAACCTAGATGTTGTCCCATATGAGTACAGTAAAAGCAAAGGATGTTTTCAATTATCTTAAAATCTCAAAACATGTTTTTTTATTGCATGTCACTTAGAAGAAGCAATTCTGGTCTGCACTGGACTTTGGTAAGGTCTGTTTTCGTGGAGAAGGGATGGTGGAGGGAAAAGGTGGGAACAGAGTGTTATTTTAGTTGATCATTTCTGGTACTGCTAATCTTCTTGATAATGTCCACTGATTTCAGTCATCTCCAAATATCAAAGCTAACCTGGAACTGAGAGCAAAGAACTTGGTAAATATTAAAAGGAAGATTGTCCACAGTACAGAGCTGGGCAACTTGTTTCTTCTGCTCTTTCTGAGCTGAGAGAATCTTGCCTTATCTTACCCCTTTTGATGAAAGCTTCAGTGACTTTAAGTAACTTAACTTCAACATTCAGGTTTTCGCAGTACTGAGGGAAATTCATTGCTCTTCTGCAGAGTATGGAAGTAGCAGATGTTTTGAGAACTGTCAGGTATAGTTGTAACCGAGAGGGTGACTATTCCCTAAGAAATCTGACTCTAAGGAAAGTGGCCTTAAGAAGCTTCAGGCTTCTCACCAGGAATGTTTGCTTTCAGTTTTGCTGTTGAGGAACAAACAGAGCTTGTTTAGACCGTTCTTTTCAGTGCAATCATGTTGATGTATTTCCATGTGTCTTGCACTTGACTTTAAATTTAGAAGCTTGGTTCATATCATCTGATTATTCGAGAACACTTTTTTAAATATTAGTCTCACAAGCCTTCTCTCACCTCTTAGATTGCTTCTTGTCTCTGCAGAGTCCTACTGCAGAGCAGGGATAAACTGATTTTCTGAGTTCCTAAGGGGGAAAACTTAATCATGTAAAATATACAGTAGGCCGTCCCCAAAAGATTAGTTCAACCTCTGGAACCAGTAAGTGGCTCTTCCATGACTGCTGCTTCATGTGGTTATGAAGATACAATTCCACTGCCAGTGCAGAATTCATGATACTAGCACTGAGTTTAACCACACAGACTTCAAATGGGGTTCCACCCTTAATGAGTATCACTTCCACATGCTAAACAAAAATATCCATTTCAGCTCAGAAGTGGTAGCACGGCTGTTTTCTCCGTCAGGCCTACAGGTATCAGACAGAACAGATTGCACCATAATGAAATGTTCCTCTGCTAGTGCCAGATGTGTTGCAGATGTGGCACCTTTACAGCCCATTTCGGCAGTGAGGCAGCAGAACCCTGCTGGGGCCACGACACACCAGGCTCCCTGCGTGAGCCCTGCAGAGGGAGCACGATGAGCAAGGACATCCCAGCACTGCGCTGCGCTCGCAGGCCTTCACTGCCTGCCAAGCTCCTGCGGCTTCAGAACACTCCAGAAATTGAAATGATTTTTTTTTTTTCATTTTTTTCTCTCCACACAAAAGCCAATGAGGAAAAGGGGCCGCACAGTCAACTCCTGATTCAGCAGAACACCAGCAGTACGGAGATGGACCCACTGAACCACAAGTTGTTGTTCATTATCNGCTCCCTGCATGGGCCCTGCAGAGACAGCACAATGAGCAAGGACATCTCAGTGTCCCAGCACTGTGCTGTGCTCGCAGGCCTTCACTGCCTGCCAAGCTCCTGCGGCTTCAGAACACTCCAGAAATTGAAATGATTTTTTTTTTCATTTTTTTCTCTCCACGCAAAAGCCAATGAGGAAAAGGGGCCGCACAGTCAACTCCTGATTCAGCAGAACACCAGCAGTACGGAGATGGACCCACTGAACCACAAGTTGTTGTTCATTATCATCACCTTCCTGTCACTTACCTAAGCCTTCAGACATGCCAGACTTTGTCCTCAGTGTGTGATAATGCCCTTCCTGTAGCATCATTCCAAAAGGTCTTTGAATGGCCTTGGTTACCTGTGATAACAAATACTACTGGACTTGAAAAACAATTTTCCCCTCTTGCAGTAGCAACAACGACTTAAAAATATTGGATTATAACCCCTAGGAATTGTTTGCCATGAGCTTCTTGAATGAGTTTAGCCCACGGGAGTGAGAAATTAACAGTTTGTGTTTTTCCAGACTCAGCTAATTGGAAATAGGCAGGAGAAGCAGAGGAGGAATGGTGAACAGGAAAGGTGTTTTTTTCTGTGCTAACATCTCTGGGTTTTCATTCTCTAAATGCTTATAACACAATTTTAAATGACCTTTGTCCAGATCCTGGATTACAGGCCCTCAGGTGGCTTTGTGTACCTGCTCGGGGCAGGTGCCCTCAGGATGGAAACAGCTCCTCAGGACCTGGCCAGATGCTGCTCCTCTCTTCAGTCAATGAGGACAAAGCAGGACAGTCCTGGTAGACAGTCTTAGCTGGCTCTACTTCTCTCAAACACGTTATAGGGAAAACATGTAGACAGCCTGAATTGCGCCATGCCATCCTACATATCAAATAGCAGCAAAGTTTTGGGACATAGTTCTGCTTTTTGATATTAATGCTTTTTTTTTTTTTTTTTTTAATAGTTGTTCTGCAGAAGAAAAATATGCATAAGATACCAGGAACTGCTTCTCACCAGATCTCTTCTAACTTACCATGCAGCTAAGAAAACCAAATTGGAGTACATGAATTGTCCCCATGAAGAAGGAGCCCCTTCACTTGGCAGTTTCTATCAGGAAGGCACAAGGAAAGGCAGAACTCATTTCATTCCTTGCTATGTTGAGTGCGGAGCACCAAACTATGCTGCCTCTCTGGAGTCATGTCAAGCAGAACCCAGACAGACCTGGGAAATGCAGCAAGAAGAGTGACCACCCTTCAGGACTGTAGAGCAACTTCTTAAGAGTTGGAAGAGGATTCATAGTCTAAGGAAGACACTTTTAAAATTATGTTATGGTGATATATTCAGGTAAGCCTGCCCTTTGGAGGGCTCAAATAAGAATGGCCAGTGGGAAAAAAAAATAAAAAGGAAAAAAAAAAAAGAAGAAAAAAGATCCTGAGTATCCTGAAGACTCTAAAAGCTATTCATTTTACACTAACGTAGACACCAGCCTAGCTGAAGAGTCCTCTGGTCTTCGATGACCAGAGTTCAACTGACTGTAGTGGGACCTTAGATCTGTAACTCAGATGTTGGCACCTACCTTTAGGTCCTTTCAGCTGCCTACAGCTGTTTCAGTTTCCTAAGCACAGACCTCCTTGCTATGTGAGAAGCTCTAGAGTATCCCACTCAACTCCCAACTGCCACCCCAAAAGAGCAGAAGTCTTGGTCCTTGGTTAAAACTGCTACTCCCATGCAAATACCTGGTATGGTTGCTCTAGGCTTCACAAATATTAGCAGACATGGATGTTTAGGCAAGCGGCTTGAGCCTCCTTACTAGTCTGGGGGTTTTGGAAGGCTTGAAGCACACACAGAGTTCAACCAGCATTGCCCCCGTGTTGTTGCTGGTGCAGTGGCTAGATAATGGAAAACCATCTTCAGGATAACGCGGCGCTCATAATTGTGCAGTTCCTCACCACTACCCTGCATGTCCTAGCATGGTGGGTCTGTCTGCATCTCTGACCCGTCATGACGCCCCATGGCTGAAGGAAGGGGCTCTGCACCCCACACGCAGCAGTGCAAGCACCTGAGACTAAAGATTTCTCTCTAGGCTTATATGCCCTGGCAGAGCCCAAGCTTACAGAGTATGGGACACCAAAAACGCCATTTATTTGTCAACTGGATGGGTTTTTAAGAGAAAATTAGGAGCTGACTGTAACTGATACTGAATATTGTTAAACAGCATTGGGCATAGCGGGAAATCGGGTGCACTGAACAACTTTTTGTAAGCATTTTTGTTTATGGATTTGCTTATCTAGCAACATAGCAGCCCCCAGCACTGCTGGCTGATTTTTAACAAATTAGCTGGGAATCAGGGTGGAATACCTGGCAGGGATCCTTGTCCTTTCCTCCAATCCGTGCGGCATGCACGATCAGTGATGTGCTTTGCAACGGGCACTGGTGACAGGCAGCCACTCCCCCGCTGACAAGGGATGTGAGTGGCGGAATTCAACCTTTGCGCAGAGGTGGACCAGATGGTTTCTACGACTCTGCATAACAGCAGGTACATGTTATTGCATCACAGATGTGAGAAATCTGTTTACATAGGCATAAATCTCAATTTGTGTTGACACAAAAGGATTTGCTTCTACTTAGGCAGGACCTAATATAAAAATCTCCTGAAGTCACTGGACAGCTGGCTACTGTTTCAAATCAAGCTTGCCACAGGCCTTACATGAATACAAAATTAAAAAAAAAAAAAGCTTCATTTTGACAATCTGACCTGGGACACTTGGGGTTTTATTGTTCATGTTATTTGCAGAGATGCCCAGAAACCATCTGCTGTTCTGTTTTGTTTCATGAGCTTTACCTCTGCCCCCATGCCCTCCTGGCCCTCTGCTTTTCCTGTTCCTGCTGCTGGTGCCAGTCAGTGCACACCTCCATAGCTGAGTGACGGGAACCAGGTTTCAGAGGCATATCACACTCTCAAAAGCTTTTTCTGATTTTTCAAGGCCATTGGATGATCCATTCACTTCAGCAAAAAAAAAAAAAAAAGCACTTTCTGCATATTCCCAGGCTTCTGTCTCTTGAATGACAACATTCATGTCAAAATGGATGGAGAAATGGCAAAACTATTCACTGGAGTACCATAAATTGATTCAGCCAGATGCTGGAAATTATATTATAGAGATTAGTATTCAGGGATGACACAAAGAGATGTTTTTCTCCTCCTCCAAAGAGTTGTCCTTGCCTTCTCCTTTACTGCGCAGCAGAATGACATTCTCCACCTGAGAGTATTTCTGTTAAGGGAGTGGATGTGTCTTGACTTTAAATCTGTACCATTGCAGTCAAACAGCAGAAAAAAAAATGAAGAGCCTTCCATGTCTTCACAGGAATGAGCACATGCATAGCTAGAGGAAACGAGAGTGTGGGGGGACAAATTCTATTCTAAACAGCATGTTTATTTTCTGGAGGGTGGTGGCTTCATTTGAGAAGATCAGAAAGGAGATTCAAGCAAAGAGAAAGGCTACAATAAAATCTGCTAAAATGAAGGTTGCTTTTCTTTAAAATATGTTAGCACTAGAAGGTTTCTTTGTCTTTTTTTAAGGTAAACATTTATTACAGAATAGAAGTATATTAGTACATAGATGGATATTGCGTTAAGCTTTCACTTAGAAAAGTCAAAGTTACTCAATTGTTTTCAATTTTAATAGAACAAGGATCAGCTTCCAAAGTAATAGATTAGTGGGTTACTTATGCTTGAGAACTTCACCTGATGTAATTGCACTTCCATAGAACTTGTTCTTGTGTGTAACATGCTTTTAAAATACATTAACCCTTTATTTTCTCTTTTTTAGGCTATACAGGATGTGTAATATAATATATGGTCAACATACTAATGACTATAAACGAAAATATTAGAGTCATTAGTATTTCTTTATACTTCATACCATGTGCACTGAAATCCAGGAAAAGCTTCCCATTGAAACCAGTGACTTTTGGACAAGGACAAAATGGTTTCTTCTGCCAGTAAGCAGAGGAGGAGTACACGCTTCTCAAGGTCTCCAGAAGACAACAGCCAAACTAATTTACAACCCTTTAAAAGCATGAGGTCAGAATAAGGACCAGTATTACCTGCCATATGGTATATGCAAGAGAGCATGTACTGTGACAAAGGAATGTGCAGTAAAGAGACATAGATGGGGAGAACAAGGATTAAGAGCACCTGAAGCCCTGGCTGGAGAGGGAGGCTGGGAAAGCAGAGCTGCCCCAGGAGCGAAGGCAGAGGAGGGCAGATCTGCAGCTAGTACCAGGCAAAAGGACACAGTGCAGGGCTGTAAATAAGGCCAGAAAGATGACCCTTGGGAAATGCATGGCTGCTGTTGCGTTGCTAGCTGCTGACTCTCGTTCTGCTTACCGCTTTCCACCCTCCCCCTTTTTGTTTTTTTCCCCCTTTCCCTGAGAACAAACACGGGATGAAGCCGCAGGGATGGCAGGGGGGTCATTCTTGGCAGTGGCCGTGCGGGTTCCGGGTGTGAGGCAGCAAGGCCAGGGCACGGCATGTTCCTGCCGTCTGCACCGCCCGCGCAAAACATGCGCGGCTCCAGAGGCTGCCGGTGCCGGTCCTGCTGAGGCTGTTCCTGGAAAAGCTGCTCTGACGAAGCCGCGGGCACCCAGGGAAGGGGCACAGGCGGCCTGGCCATGGCCTGGCTCGGTCACCTCGTGCCTCAGCTCCCGCGGACGCCTCACTGTGGTTGAGGTGGCGCCATCCCACCAGCACCCACCTCACATGGGGCTTGGCAGGTGTTGATTTGCCGTTAAGACCCCAAAAGAGCATTTTCAGCTGTCCCTGGGAACATGCGGATGAGCAGATGTCCCGTTTTGTGCCCACCTCTAAACTGTCTTGCAGCTGCCACAGTGGGAAGCTGGAGTCGGTAGCAAGTTTGAAGCCAAACAGCGGCTGGCAAGTGCTCCTTGTGCCATGGATGCCCCCATGAGGGGGCCTCCTCTGGGGAGCTCTTCGAGGGGGGAAATAGCAAAGCATTAGCTAAGAGCAAAGGGGGAAACTTTGGTAACTCTCTAACAGTGTTGACAGCTTCAAGAGTTACTGAAACTTGTGGTTTGCACCTCTCAACGTTGATATTATTGTTGTTAAACAAACAATATTTAACCTTTCCATTCCACGTTGGATTTGTTTTTTACTCATCTGTTTTTGGACTTCAGCCCCAGGCGTGCATGACCACTCTCCCAAATTTATTGGAAGATTCAGCTTCCACCATCGTCTCCAGATAGAGGAAGGGCTGAGCCCTGGGTCAAGTGAAGAAGAGAGAAAAACATCCTTAGGGAAAACCCCACCTTGGTCCCATATTGCCGAGTTTGCCCCAGCTGTTCCCTTAACACTTAGGGGACACTCACTCACTCACCTTTTAGAAAAATCTGGTATTCTGCACTCCTGCATATCTGAATATGAAGTTACAATTAAAAAAAAAAAAAAGCACACTAAGAAAAAAAAAAGAATCAAGATTATCTACTCAAACTTAATTCCTCTGTATGTGTGCTACCCAGATTTTCATGACGGGATCATTTCTCTCTTTTCCCACAACCTGTGTGTTGGATGAACACAATGCCAAGGCTGGGTAGGGAAATAGGGAAATACTTGCCTGAGGGATCTCTGCCCTCTTTATGGCAGGGACTGTGAGTTGCATGAGAACCAAGCAGGACATAAGAGAAGCTGGACCCATGAAGAAGGCAATTTAATCTTGGGTAAAAGCAGAGGGCGACAGGCCCCCATGTGCTGCTGCATCAGTGTCTTGCAGGAAACACCACAGAGAGACCAGTGGTTGTGGGCCTTTTTGGTGGCAGTAGGAAGAGGGAGGAATGCAACAAACTTGCTGAAGCTCAGGAGGTCTGAGGTCTTGTTGAGGAGCCTCATGAACATATGAAGTGAGGGAATGACTGAAGACCCTTTCAGTAGAAGAGCTAAACAGGTTGGTGTGGGTTTAGGAAATCTAGATCCCCGGTATGGTGGCAGAAATCCTGGAAAACTGCAAGGGCACACAGAGGTGCAAGGCCTAGCACCCAGCAGTGCCCCACGCACTGCCCTTGCTCGCAAGGGAGTGCAGTAACGGAGCTGCAGGGGAGGGCAGGGCATGCCACAGGCTTACCCTGCTCTTAGATCTGCTGATTTTCCACACTGAGAAAAACAGAAAGATATCACTAATAATAAACTTGTAATAAAACAAAGCTATCTGAAAATAAAATAAAATAAAATAAAATAAAATAAAATAAAATAAAATAAGCATAAAATCCGCCCTGGCTGTGTGCCTGCTGCAGCCCCTCTCAGACACCCAGGCAGACTCAGCCTTCAGCACAGGGAGGCCTGGGTGGAGGCCGGGAGCTTTGCCGCATTGCTAGTGGATGTCTGAGGGACACTGGAACTTGCTAAAAACATCAAAAAGTCATTTTAAACATTTAGAAGGCACGACAAACTCCCCCCGCTTTTGTGGCAGCTGCTCTGCAAGGAGCTCTGTGCTCCCGCCAGAGGAGCCGGAGCTGCCGGGCGCGATCGCCGGCTGCCCTCTGCTGCCCTAAGCACGTATGTCTGGCACACGCGGCGCTCGCGCTTGGGTGATGCGCACCGTGCAGCCACGGAAGGCCTTTTTTTAAAGCCATTACTGCCAAATGATGCACCAAAATGCAGAGCAGTCACCACGTGCAGGGATGGGGCTGAGTTCCATGGGGCTGCTCTCTCCCTTCGGGGTCCTTGACATGATTTAGCAGCTCGTCGACAAAATATCGAGGCAGTCCCCCTGACAGTGCTTCCTACTGGCTGTGCTAGCTACCTCACCGCCATGTAAAGGTGAGCACCTACACGCTGCCGCAAAATGCAGTCAGGAAAACATTGAAATAATATACAATGTTCAGTGTTCTGCTGTTAAACCCTCTGAATAATTTCCCAGTCACTCCAGCAAAAACAACGAGGCAGCGAGAGCCGGTGTCCTGCCGGCCGCACTGGCTCCGGTGCATCGGAAAGTCGGGCGGCAGGGGCGAGGGTACGTATGGTACATGCCGTTCCCCGTCCACCCCGCAGCTGCCAGCAGCACCGTCTGGGCACACAGACACGGAGCCCGGCGCGAGCATAAACATTTACTGCTTCTGTCCCTTCCAGCTGGTGGAGGCTCCTGTAGCTTACAGAAGTTCAACCCTGTTTATATTTTGTGACTCTCTGGGTGTGCGTGTGCCCGTGCAAGTCATTTTGGGGTATTTTTAGCTGGGATAAACTCCCTTAGTGCACCAAAAAGAAAAAAAAAAATAGCCTCAAACAGAAACTCCTGGAAGTGCTTTCAGGCTGGGGAGGGAAGTGAAACCATTGTAATTCTGTGGATTTATGGCAGAGGAAAGAAATTGAGATATGGGCCCAGATCGCAGACCCAGCTCCCCTGCGACACAGGGTTCAGTGCTGATGGCTCATGCTGGCAGCGTACCTCGGAGCTGGTGGGCACCCGCAAACCTCCCTCCGCACCCAGTGTGGCAGCAGCAGGCTTGGCTGGCGGAAGGGCTGGCTTCTTTTCAGCAGAGAGATGTAATTCAGCAGCCCTCGCCGCCGCTGGGGCTCGCAGGTCAGTATTTCTCTGCACAGGCGTTCAGGGACCCGCGCAATGTCCTGTCAGCAAACGACTTTGCCCTGGGCACAGCAGTGTTCTGCCCCCGCCTGCACTGTGCGGCGAGCTCGCCCCTCGCCTCAGCGCGGCCCTGCCCTGCAGCGCCGCCCGCGCTTNATGTCCTGTGAGGAAACGGCTTTGCCCTGGGCACAGCGGTGTTCTGCCCCGCGCGTGGTGCTGCACTGCACTGTGCGGCGAGCTCGCCCCTCGCCTCAGCGCGGCCCTGCCCTGCAGCGCCGCCCGCGCTTCCCTGCCGCGTGCCCCGCGCCCGCACACCGAGGGATCACGCAAGCCCGTCTCCCTCTGCGGAACGCGCTACGGCACACTCGGCTTTCTGCCACTCTTTTGTTGGGTTGAGAGACCTGTACCTATTCCTCATTTCTGGATCAAAATTATCATCTGGATTAACTGCTGCCTGGTGCAGTTACTACTGAAATAACCTAACCGGCTTCTAAGACTTATAGTCTCTGCAGCTGGTACGGTTACACTGAGGCTAAAATGCAGTGGAGAAAAAAAAAGGGGGGGGCAAATATCAGCATCCCGAGTCAGATCTAGCATGAAATAATGGAGCGGAACAGCTCATCAGTTACACACAAAACACCACGTGCCCTGCTGTCCCTGTCTCAGATGTCTTAATTGTAATTTAGCAGCACTCCATAGGGTGCCCAGACATGGTAAAGGCCAACAGAACAGCTGCCAAGAGCTAAGAAAACGTGAACCATGTATTAAAATCAAAGAGGTCATTGTCATATGTAATATACCTTGTCACCTTTCTGCTTTGTATGTTACAAAGCTTGAGCTGCATTTGGAGAAATAGTCGGAAACAAATTTCTGAGCAGCCAACCAATTTCCACCTGACAGTCGCTGCACATAGCAATCTTTTATGACCCACGCGTCTGCTGTGCCACAAGTCCCCGCTGCTCCACAAATAGAAGCTGTGGTAGATCTTTCCAGTACCTTAATATAATTCTTAGGGAGGTTAAGGTGTCAGACGCTCGCTAGGCTTTGGTATCTCCGCTAATAGCATGCTCTGCACTGTCATTTAGCCAAAGAGCAAATCCTGGGGAGCACGGGGAAATTCCACTTCCATATCCTGAAAGTGAATGGAAATATTGCTGCGCCCAGCCCATCTATGTCTTGCAGCATTTCAGAAAAGCAGCAGTATCCCATCAAGAGCCCTGCAAACCTACGAGCACATTGAAAAGCTCAGAGTTTAATAAAGGTGTGTAATAACATCGGCCACCCCGGACTGTTTCAATCTTGCTTCCAGTCTTAAGTACTGATCTCTTATATGTTTGATTTACAGACATTTGTCCCAAAAGCAAAATTTCTTGCCAAGAGGCTTAGTACACCTTGAAAGGACTTAAAATGTGACTGACCTGAGTTGAGTCTCTGCGGCCAGTCCAGCAGTGCTGTATAGATAAAAGTAAAGGTGCTGCCTTTCACAGCAGGTCTGACCTTATCCCCATCCCCTAGGATCTGTGTCCCAAACATTTGTTATTCTACCAGCATTTCAGCAGTGTTTATCTTGCTTTGAGAGGCTTAGATCAATCCATGGTCACATTTGTTAACTGGACACTGTAGCAGACTATCCTTTGGGAAGAAGAAAACAGACTTCAGGATGGCACCAGTGGTTTGGAATAAATAAATTTTCACTGATGCCAAGGCACTTTCTCATAAAGGGAGCTGAGGTATCAGTTGCCAATAGGGAAGAATTTGCCACCCAGGAAAGGGTAGTTCATTCTTTGTGCCTGCCTAAGCTTTCAGTATTTAAATAGGCCATGAACTGCAGAGGAGATTTCTCGAGTATGGCTACATCTCTGCTGAGAAGCCAAATGGCAAAAGGCAACTCATTTCACAGGAGACACCATGCAACACTGAAAACAATTTTCTAGTCATTATAGAACATGACCAGGGTCAGACTTGCAGCCCGAGGGTGAAGACTCAGTCTCTTCTTATTTCCACCCGCAGCCATCCAATCTGCGTCAGCTTTGAAAATACAGAAGCATGATCAAGAGTTACATGATGGTGTGAAATTTCTAGGAATCTGTCAGAATAATAAGCTTGTGCATCCTGTAAATTAAATAAATGATGACCTTACTATCAAGTAGCCCCAGGACTCACATGGGCAACTCCATCCAGTGTGTGTGGGAAGAGAATAGACTATAAGAAAAAAAAGAAAGTAATGTTAAAAGGTAACAAATAATAAGGTTCACTTACTGTTGGTCTTTCTAACTCCAACAACAGAAGCAATTAATTTGCATCAATCAGGTCTTTCTCTTTTCTATGTTAGGGATGTTCTCCAGTGTTTTTAACAGCTTGCAAATTCCTATGACTATAATCAGCTTGATCCCACTGTGCTCCATGTCAGATACCACAATGGCTATAATCTGGCACCTGCTTGGTACAAAGCTTGCAAGTGAGGCTGGGTGCCCACAGAATAAAAATTAAGTGTGTGCGCTGCAAAGGGGGAGGATCCGAGAGAATTTAGGAATGCTGGTGACAGCCTTTTTTCTTCTCTCTCAGCAAGACAGTCCTGTCTGTGACAGGTCACAAAAATCCCTGCTATTGTTCTGTCTTAAACCTCCCTCTTGCAGATGCAGAATTTCTCTTGCAGACCCAGCAAGCTCAGGGCCGTGTTCCAAATAAAATCAGCTACTTCCATCTGTCCCTTTTGGATTACCACGTTGTCAGACTGCTCAGAAAACAATCAATATTCTCTTGCCTTGTCCAGTTTGCAAATCCTCTCCCTCATCCCTAATTTACAGAGATACATTACCTAGAAAAGCTTTGGTTTTCTAAGCTTCTCCCTTCTTCTTCCAAACACACAGACTGTCCTCACTGCAGTAGAATGCAATGGCTCCCATTAACCTGGTGCTGTCTCAGAAAGAAGATTTTCTGTGTACTAGTTTATCCTATAAATTGTCCCAGATACTACACATCAACTACTGCAGTGTCTCAGACAGAGATATTAAAGACTTTAATCTTTGCAACTTTTCAAGACTCGGGTAAGTTTGGTCGAGGGGACTCTATATTACAATGAGTTCCCTTTTATGCCTACAGGAAAACCCTTTGTCTGGTCTAAGTTGTCTTTGAGAGTGTGTTTTAGAACTGGAAACTATTGAATAACAATCAACGCTGATGTCCAGCTAAACCTGAACGAATCTATGAACTAGGATCCTATCACAACGTACAAGCTTTGATCCATGGAAACTGAGATGAAAGGAACACAGTTCATATGAAAGCTTGCCAAAAAAAAAATGGCTACAATTTTTATCTTGGGATTTAAGAGGATGGGAATTAAGAGGATGGGTTTGATGGTAGGACAGCTTTGGATATTGATATAACAATTGTTAGGTCTGTTATTAATTATAATGGCTCTTATCACTATGCTTTCTGTCAGCAAAGTGATCTATAATGCTAGATACTAAATAGTCTATACATTCCTTCAAGTGCTGTTAGCGCCACTTAGCAATTGAAGACACTGAGACACTGAGCAGCTTGGAGTCTCCTGTGCAGGCAGGAGAGCCTAGCATGCTGCATGCTCTCTCCCAAAGACATAATAATAATCACAGAATCACAGAATGGTTAAGGTTGGAAGGGACCTCTAGAAATCATCTAGGAGCAATTAAATTAAATCTTGCAGTTAAAAGAGATATTCTTATGACAAAGCTTTATATGATACAGATAGGTGTACTGAATAATGAACTAACATTGCATTCAGAGTCAATCCATAAGAAAACAGGGAAATGACTGAAAACTTGTCTGTGCTTAGGGTTCAAAGCAGTTCACGCATTTCTTTCTGGGAAAGCATTTCTCTGGGTCTAATAAGCATACTGTTTTTGACAGCAACCTTGCTTTTACTCCTGAAATTACAGCTAAAGAAAATAAGTGAACAGTATCAAAAGGTGTTTACATTGACTCTAATGATATCTAATGGGTAGTGGAATAGTTACCTAAAGAAACGGAAGCATAATTGATGAGGATTTTTAAACCAAACTGAAGAAAGCGCAAAAGTTTGCAGTCCTGAGTTTGTACCTTCTTGAGCTGCACTGGGAGACTGCAGATCCCATTCCAGGCGCAGGGAACCCCAAAAAATAATAACTCCCAGAGCAGCAGGCAAATCCCAACCCAGTTTCTCCCTGGCCTGAGAGTGCATGAAAGCAAAGGTCTGTACAACAGTTGTGCCAGGTCTCCTGCAGGCATGAGCACAGCGGTGTCCCTGAACTGGGCATGGAGCCAGGATGGAGACAGTTGGATGCAGTGAGCGGCATCAGTAGATGATCCCCTCTGGCTCCAGCAGCAGGTACTTCTTCATGGCGGGCGGGATGGCGAGCAAGGGGACAGCCCTGTGGCACCTTTCCAGCAGCGTCTCCCGAATAACGCATCTGCACAAGTGCATGAGCGACCGCGGGGAGTTGCTGCACACGGCAAACAGGGAGTCGTAGAAATCCCGGTAGCGCTGCAAGAAACAACAACGGTTTAGAGCAGTAAGACCCCTTCTACCCATCTCTCCCTGCAAAACACACACACTGTGGCAGAATGAGGTAAAAACACATACGTGACCATCCCATGCCTTGCTGCCTCATCCAGCAGCCACAGATTACTTGATTTAGCCAATGCTGTGTGAAGTTCTTACACTTGTCTCAGATATTTAGCATTATTTAAGTTAAGATGCCTGATGACATCTTTAGGTTTAGTCCTCAGTCTGAGGTGGGGTTCCTCTGCTAACTGCTGTTAATCGTCCTAATTGGTGAAGAGCTTCAGCCAGCTCAGTGCAAATTAACTAGTTAATGGTCTAAACCTCACTACAGGGCAGCTAGGCAATAAAGGCTCAGTGTTGCTGGTGAGTTAGCTGAAGCTAAGGAAAAAGCAGCTCTGCTCTTGGTCATTGCCTTTCTATCCTTGGGGAATAAATAGAATCATGTTTCTGCAAAAGAGAAATACAGGTATCAAATTAATAATGTTGAAATAAAAGTAGTCAGTGGTAAGTACATGAGAATAATTAACATTTCTCCACCAACTTGACCTTATTTGATGTTGCTGCTATTTGACAGACCTGGAAAAATGTTTTTTTTCAGATGAGCATTTTGTTTACTAGTGAGTACACATTTGTGTCAACAAAGCGTCATCTCGGATTTCATATCAAATTTAGCAAGTGACGTAGACAACAAAAAACAGCAATGGCAACAAAAACAGAATAACTCTAGGCTTTTCCAAAACAGAATGTTTCAATATTTTAGATTAAAACTTTGTTTGAAAGTGAAATTAATTATCTCCTAGATAATTAATAGATAGAGATAGCTAGCTAGATAGAAAAGCATGATCATTATAATCAAGGCATTTGCAAGGCATTAGGGGCTTACATCGAAGACGTCATCAGGTATGGCTGCCTTCCACTTGGCTGTCCATTTGATGTGCTCATAAGAGTTGATGACGACCTCCACGGCTCTCGGGTGCGAATGACAGGCCTGTAGGACCTGCAGGCAAGACATAGACCAAGAATATTTCCATTATGCAGCCCCTGGATGTCTGTCCCCGCTGCACAAACATCTTCCTTCCTCATGGGCAGAGCTTTCACAGGGGTAAGGAAAAGCCTCAAGCTTGAAAGTTTGTCTGCTCTATCAATATATTAACTTATCTCTGCCTATCTTGCTTCTGTCCTGAGGCCATCACGGCTACAGCAGAATGGCTACTACAAATAACAGGAGTTCCACCTACACATTACAGAGAGAACAATCTTCTGAAGCAAAGCTACCTGGCTGCTGGAAAAGACTTGGAGGTGACAGGATTCGAATGCAAGGCTTGCAGTCA
This sequence comes from Crypturellus undulatus, assembly GCA_013389825.1. Lineage (NCBI taxonomy): Eukaryota > Metazoa > Chordata > Aves > Tinamiformes > Tinamidae > Crypturellus > Crypturellus undulatus. The sequence continues at coordinate 27,741 of VWPW01032551.1, forward strand.
CATGAGGCACCGGAGCCCATGCTCTGCCCAGGGAGCAGGGAAGGATCCCAGGCTGCTGTGGCCCCTATGGATAGAATAACGCTTTGCATTTGCACTGCCCTGGGCTCACTTTTGTGCAGGATGCAGAACATCCCTCTAAGGATAAACTTCACCCTGTGTATTTTGCAAATGGTAAAAGAGGGTTTGGAAGAGACGCCTAGTCCATGCAGCATGTCATAGGCAGAGGCCCCTGGTGAGACTCTCAAACACAAAAATGAGTATTATAATTTTTGAGGTAAAAATAGCTAGGCCCAGAATGTTCTCTTCACTTGTTAGAGACACGGCCAGCCCAGGTCCCACAGAAGATGTGGCATTTTATTTAAAGATTTCTGGTTGTTTGGCCTGTTGAAATTTTAGAACTATAGAAGAGAAGGTGCAATGTGTTGTTCAGGGCAGAGGATCAGAGAAAATGAGTCCTGATTACAAGCAGCTTACTTAGCTGCCCGATAAAACTCTCTTAGCTACTCTGTCTGTGCTTTGAACTTTGCAGAACTTGAGAAATTCCTTGAGAGAGATCCTGCCATTGGTTTTCTCTCTCTCTCTCTCTTTTTTTTTCTTTTTTTTTTTTTTCCATCAGCTTTGAGCCCAGGTCCATCCTTTCCCTTTAAGTGTTCACATTTTTTTCTTAGGAGCAAGAAAAGTATTATGGAAAGCCATTTAATCTTGAATTATTTATTTATTTTTAAGGCTTAAAAGTGACAAACTGAACTGTCTAGTCTGACCTTCAGTATTTGGTACAGATCATGAAATATGATTCCACCCAGTGAAGCTGATGTGAGGTTCAACAAAACTGTATAGGTTTTCTGAAGTGAGGAAAGTGAATCAGCTCTTAAATGGTAACTTGAAACAGCACTTAAAGTTTAGGTTTCTAGTTGGTACCGAAGGCAAATGGATCGTGTGTCTGGGTTCTGGAATCAGCAAATTTAATTTTGCTTCTGTTAAATGATGTCAGTCGTACGAAAGCTGATGTTGCAAGATTTTGGGCATTCTGGGCCCACAGTTAGCAAGACTCCAGCAAATCCTGATACCATCAGACCCTGCAGTTTGGATCTCTGATCCTACTCATATGCAAGACATCACCTCTCTCCACTACCTCTCCTCCACACAGAGCAGTCCTTAACCTTGTGAAACTGCAGAGGATATATCCTAGCGGCTCCATGATTCAGCAGCAACTGGTAGCAAATCTCAGGCTGCGCGGCTGGCCGCACGGGTGTCACTTTTAAGATATACTGCAATGGTGCACAGCCGTTGACATCCATGATGTTGGCCTCTGCCCCTGCCTCCAGCAACATGTGTAGCAGCACATGATCACAGTTCCAGGCAGCTTTGTGGAGCGGTGATTTGAAATCCTCATCACGAGCATTCACTTCAGCTTTATAGTCTAAGAGCATCCGGCAAATGAGGTGATGGTCCTGGCTGTATATCTGATCCTTATAGTGAAGGGCCCAGTAGACGGCGCAGGCCAGGGGAGTCTCCATGTGGGCATTGACAGCATCGATTTGCGCTCCTTGCTCCACATAAAAGGCCACAAGCTCAGGGATACCCAAGCGTGCAGCTGTGTGCAGGGGAGTCTCCTCCTCTTGATTGTTTGTTTTGATGTTCACATTTGCTCCTGTATAAGAAAGATGATGGGAAAGAAATAAACACAACAGAATCCTGGCTCAGACATCTCTGCTTGAGCCCTGCTGTCTATTCAAGGACAGGGCAGTGAGCTTGAAAGATGCTTGTGGAAATGCAGATAGCTAGAGGCACAGATACTATGTTTTGTAGGCCTCAAGCAAAACCCCCAGAAACTTTTGAGATTCTTGGATCTGCCTTCAGCTGTGAGTTGGGAAGAAAGGACATTTTCTGCTAGATCCATAGGTAATATTAAAAATATAATATAAAATGTAAAAAGCATAGCTGAGGGTCTGGATCCTGTTTTCAAGCAGTTAGGCAGGCTTGGTAAAATCACTGAATTTGTGCAGAGTTTCTATTCCAGCTGAAGCAACAGCACCATCTTCTGGGCAGTAAAGCAGAGTTCCTGCACAGAGGGAAGGAGCAAAGGAGCATAAATTCTGCCTTGCTCTTTGCGTGCCTTCTGCCAGGGCAGTGACAGCTATCAGGCTTGCTGCAGCGTGGCTGTCTAACGGCCCTGCTGCTTTGCAGCTACTGGTAATTTGCCCTAAAGAATACAAATTACTATAGGAATAATCCTGAAAACTTTTTTTTTTTTTTTTTTGAAAGAAGAAAAGGTTGGTAAGGTCCCATTCCCCAGAGATAAGTGGTCCCAGGCAATATAAAAACACGCAGGGGCCAGCAGGCCGGGCAAGGAGCTTCCTCCAGAGATGGAAGATGTTGAAGCTGGGTGACCACAGTAATTGGGTGACTCCATTTCTTTCCTTGAGCCAGGGACCCTGGCAGTTTGGCAATGAAGCACTCAGGCAAGAACAAGAACGAGTACGGCCATCCCACATCTCTCCAGTCTCATGAAAGACCCTGCACGGCTTGTGTTACACCAAGACTGAGGTGTAAGGACTGTGGAGGAGAAAGGGGAGTCAAAAATTGCCTTTGGGCTGGAAAACCCAAGTGCCAGCTGCAGTGCGTGCAAGGCATGTGCAGTCACGATGACTTCCAGGAGAGTGTCACCAATCTATGTTTGAAAGCAGCCAACAGAAAATGGGATCAGTTTTGCCTGTTTGTTGAGCACTGAGCAGGGACAGGGGGAATATGCCTGGGTAAAATATGGTGTAATGACATTGAACAAAACATGGTCTTCGGCTACTGAGTAGTGAGGACAGGTATGTAAACACCAGCCCAGTTTTGCTCCGGAACCTGGCCCGTATTTTTTGGAGCTGCTATGTTTATCTCACATAGGGGTTTAAGTTTACAGAGGAGTGCCCTGGCATGAAGGGCAGCTTGTGAAGCAGTAATATTCTGTTACTGATGGTGGGAAGGAGAAAACCTTCTGAATATGACCTTTTGTTTGCATTCATCCTATGCTATATTTTCTAAGAGTACATTGGGTTTCCTAAGCTTTTCCATGGTGGCAAATTTAACTCCTGCTGTCAACACTGTTTGCTTTAGGCAGGACACAACTGGCAGCATTTATTTTCCTTTCTACTAAACAAAGTAATATGCATCTTTCCAGCAAAAGAAAGGTGACGTGGTTATTCATTTGGGCTGGCAGATTGGCTTGCCCTCGAAGCATACTTGGGCTCTGCGTTGAAGAAAAGCCTGCAATAATAACATGTGTAGCTAAAAACACAAAAGCATTGGTACTTGCCACAACACAGTGTGATAATTAGGGGAATCTTTCTGTTTGTAACTATAACTCTTGAAGGTCTGACTCTGCTGTGCACTTCATGACTGTCTTTTACTGTGGCCTGAGTCACCTTCCTTGTGTTAAGGAACCAGTGTGTGACACCAATATAATTATTGGGGGAATTATGTCTGTTCATAGGTTCATTGTTACAGATGGTCAGCAACAAAATCAATCTTACTTTGGAAAAGTATAATCCTACATAATACCTTTTTCCTCCCAGGACAGGAGTTTGGTTGCCAACAAATTAACAGAGTATGAAAAACTGCCTCCATTTTTTCAAGGCTATGTCATTAAAAAAAAAAAAAAGAAGAAGAATTTTGCCAAGATCAAGGAAGTTTGAATACAGAAGAAGAGTGAAGGGCCACACTTTCATGTGAAAACATTTTAATAGTAAACCTACATGAGGAAAAGACAGAAAAAAAAGACTCCCTGACTGCAGGGAACCTTCCCATGGAGATGGTGGGAGCAGGCAGGAGGGGTGAGACAGGCAGGTGGGAGCAGCAGGGATGAGCACTGGTCTAGGGGCAGTGAAAGGACCTGAGTCTGAGGCAGGGGAAGGTGGAAAGAAACATGAGGGTGAGGAACTAGGTGGGAGAAACCTCATCTGCTCAAGGAGGTGGGAGAAAGAAGATGTGAGTTTGCTGTGGATGGGAGGATAAATATACCCCTACTTTGATGACTTACATCTTAAGAGAAGCCACAGATACCCGACCACTGGGAAGGCCACAAGAGCTTCTCCAGAGGGACCTTCTCCAGAGGTCACGATGACTGCTCTACCTTACCTCTCCAAACCAGCTGCTGGGCACACGGCATGGCGGTGCGCGACGTGCAGAAGTGCAGGGGCGCCTGCCCGCTCATGGAGAAGCAGTTCAGTTTAGCCCCGTGGCTGCAGAGGATCTTGAGACACTCAACATTGGCCAGTTCACACGCCACGTGGATGGCAGCTTTGCCATTGGGCCGGCAGTTGATGGTAGCTTTGTGATTGAGAAGGACCAAAAGACACTCCAGATGCCCGTACATGACAGCAAGATGAAGTCCAGTTGCCCAGGATATTTTTAATTTGTAGCTAGGCATCCAGTACCCTGCACAAAGTAAAACTGTATTACCATTCTTGGCTAAGATTTTTCTTTGGATCACCCACCTACTGAGAGGGAAGCAAAAGTTGGACTTCTGCTTTACTTTACTGTAATTTCAGTAGCTAGAGGTTGATATATACAAAGTTCTTTCAAGCATAACTCATTTTCATTAAGCATATTTACTGTGTGTGCCTTTGGGTAGCTAATTCCTATGTAGCTGTACTCTGAAGGCAGCTTCCTTTTTTTTTCTTGTGACTTCTGTAGACTGAATTAAAAGAAAATCTCAGAGCGCTTGAAATGCCGCCAACTAAAAAATACGGGGGAAATGGGATCTCTAGCCTGCCGACAGCTGAACAAATGTGACATGAGAATAAGGAGGCAGCATTTACTGCTGCCAGTGACTCAACAGGCAGGCATCGTGCTGCTCGTGCACGGGAGAGCTCAGGCTCTTTCTTGCGTGTCAGGAGCTGGGCTGGAGCTTGCAGTGCTGCATTGCACAAAGACAGCCCTTCGCAACCTGACAGCAGCTAGATCAGGCCTCCCACCAACAACAGTCCTCAGCAGCAGCAAGCCGCGGTCTCGAGGCTGACACAAACCTTGAAGACCCACGTAGTGACTTTTCAGAATTAAATTTAGCCCCCAAATCTCTCAATCTCTCTCTCTTCTTTCTTTTTTATTATTTTTTTTTTTGGTTGCAAACAGGTGTAAGACCAAATAGCACTTAATTCCCTGTTCCCAAGATAGGACTGCATGCTTGATGACTGCACTGAGACAGTCTCATAAGTGATTACTATAATCATTTGTCTAAAAAAAAAGAAAAACCAAGCAATCATCAGTAGAAGGGCACATGATTCTAGGATTTTTTTCCTTTTTTTTTTTTTTTTTAGGTATGGCAGCNGCACTTAATTCCCTGTTCCCAAGATAGGACTGCATGCTTGATGACTGCACTGAGACAGTCTCATAAGTGATTACTATAATCATTTGTCTAAAAAAAAAGAAAAACCAAGTAATCATCAGTAGAAGGGCAGCATGATTCTAGGATTTTTTTTCCTTTTTTTTTTTTTTTAGGTATGGCAGCTGCATCTTAGCTAGAATGTGCATATATAACATTTTTTGGGGTTTGATTTATTTATTTTCCTTTGGACAACTGTCTGGTTGAATACTGTTATCATGTAAAAGACAGAAAAATACTAAAGATATGCAATGAGGTCAAATCAATTCAAATCTTGAATCTCCAGTTATACATAGCTTTTCATTCCTAATGTCACATGGATGCCGTTTGCACAGTATAGAGTCAGACAGAGAGAGATGGGGAGGAAGGAAAGAGGTAGGTTGAAATAAAAAGCTGGTGACAGAGAAAAACTTGGATTAAAGTTCCTCTTCCTCTCTTTGTTAAATTGTGCATATGTCTCTTAAAATAGACATCAGTAATGCAGTTCTTGTAAGTCTCTGCAAAATGCTAGATTTCAATATAAAGGGTAGAGTTATAAAATTGACAGTCAAGGCCGCAGCTGCACCTGCTCCTCTGGCCGGTCTTCAGTGGCATTTTGCTGACAAATGCAAGCATTTATTAATGCCAGCATATGAGATGTCAGAGGTGAGAAATAGTCTACAAGACCTGTGAGAAACTGCAATCCTTTTCCCCCACTTTAGTTCTAAATTTTGGGAACTACCAAAACCTTTGCCAAAGTAATCCACTATGTCTATGGAAAAAGCAAGTAGCCATGAGGCTGCCTGTGTACCTGGGCCAGGGACAGGCTGGCCAATGGAGGTGTTCAAAACCTCTCTCAAGCCCTTGACTACAGAGGTAACTTCACACTTTCTGTAAGAAACTTGATTCATTCGGTTCTCCCAAACCAGACACACAGGAGGCCGGCTACATCTTGGGGCCTATGTGTATAGCAGAGCAAATCTCCTAAGCAGGCTCCCTGCCTAAATTCCTATTCCTTCTTGTCAACAATGAGCTGACTTACCTCACAGGGAGCCAGATCTGATGCCTTGAATGCTAGAAAATGTACAAATGTGAGCCATTTAATAAATGTGGCAAAAAACAGCAGGAAAGCAATCCTAAGAAGCCAAGGTATCACTCTAAATAGCCATAGTTTTCCTTTCAGAGAACACCGTTGATTTCATTTGCCTGTGCTGCCATGGACAAGCTCCTTCACGGGTGCCAGGTGCATCTCCCGGCTCTCTGCCCAAACCCTAGGCCTTCCTGAGCCCAGCAGACTGGCCACTGAGGTGCAGAGCTGGATGCAGCATGAGCTTGCGGGAGCCTCCTTGTGCCTGCTTGAACTGGACACAGCAATGGTGTGTGCAAAGTCAGGGGCCTTGGGAGCCTGCAGCCTTCTCTGAGAGGGGCAGCAGAGCAGCTCTGCCATCCATGGCATCATTTTTCCACTTCATAGCCTCAGAATGACGAAGGTTGGAAGGAACCTCTGAAGATCATCTAGTCCCACCTCCCTGCGCAAGCAGGATCATCAAGACTACATTGCATAGGGTCGCCTCCAAGCAAGTTTGAAGACCTCCAGAGAAGGAGACTCTACAACCTCTCTGGACAGCCTGTTTCAGTGCTCTGTCACTCTCATAGTCAAGAGGTTTTTCCTCAAATTCAGATGGAACTTCCTGTTTCAGTTTGTGAGCGTTGCCTCTTGTCCCGTTACTGTAAAGAGTCTGGTCCCATCCTCTTGATACCTTTCCTTAAGGTTTTTGTATACACTGATGAGATCTTCTCTCAGCCTTCTTTTCTCCAGGCTAAACAGGCCCAGCTCGCTCAGCCTATCCTCATAAGACAGATGCTCCAGTCCCATAATCATCTTTGTAGCTCTGCACTGGACCCTCTCCAGTACATCCATGTCCCTCTTGTACTGGAGAGCCCAGGACTGAACCCAGCACTCCAGGTATCAACTCACCAGGGCTGAGTAGAGAGGGAGGATCACTTGGCTGGCAATGCTTTTCCTGATCCACCCCAGGAGACCTGTGGCCTTCTTGGCCACAAGGGCATATTGCTGTCTCATGGTCATTCTATAGTCCACCTGGATGCCCAGGTTCTCCACAGAGCTGCTCTCCAATAGGTCACCCCCAGCTCACATTGGTTCCTGGGGCTACTCCCCACCTAGGTGCAAGACCTTGCACTTGCTTTTGCAAGGCAACTATGAGGGAACCTTCATGAGGTTCCTTTCACCATCTTTCCAACCTGTCCAGGTCCCTCTGGATGGCAGAACAGTCCCCTGGTGCCTTGGGCCTACCGAAGCTGGTTGTCTGGATAGGGCATAATTGGGGGTTAACTTTTCTCCCCACTCCCTGCTCCAGCAAGTCCTCCTCTCCAACCATGGTTATCTGGGCTTCAAGACTAACAGTAAGATTTGTGCAAGAGTTGATAGAGTGCCTTCTGCATTGCAGAGAAATTAAGTTAATCACTGCTGTGTTTTAAGCCATTGGGTGCATCTAACTAACTCAGCAGAAAGCAGAGTGGTCTCCAAAAGAGACAGGTTAATGCTTGCAGCCAAATGATCTATTATTAGAAACCTGTGTGTTAGTCCTGTGGCCTAAGATGCATTTTAGCTGGCAAAAGAAAGAGTATTTTTAAGACATTTTTATCACTAAGTGATAAACCTGCTCTCCAAGGAAAACAAGCCAGGACTGCAACATCTTCACCCATATGAAATCAAAAGAGCTGATTGCTAAATGAGAAGTAAACACAGCAGATTAGAAAAGTTATCCCTTCCTTAGGGCATGGAAATAAAAGTGTATTTGTTGTGCTGCTGGGACTGGAGATATTTATCTCCATAAATAATTAATTCTTAATTTCTGGCAAGGGCCTTGTTTAGGGTTTTTTAAGGTTATGGTTTACTACCTAGAGTTCTTTATATTCACATGAAGAATCTATTGGCAAGCAAATAGTGTGCTGCCTTTAAAGGAGTCCAAACTTATTTTTATCACTTTGAGTTGTAAGTTTTAAAAAACTCAGCTAGTATCTGGCTGAAAGAGATTTATTTTTCTATATACTGGAAAAGCTAAGGTGTCTTTCCTGGTTGTGTCCCTCCACGATGTTTTTACAGATGGTTTGTTCTGATTATTTGGCAAACACAACAGCACATCTCACTTTGAAAACTGAGTCTCCCATTCAGCAACATTTATGGTCCCCAGGACTTCCCAAAGGACTGAAAATGGAAGACATTGAGCACTTTACATTTCTCAATGGTCTGTTTATGTGACATACCAGCCATGTGCCAGAAATGTATATATCGTGTTTAGCTACATGGTCTATTCTGGGCTTTGCACTTGAGTTCATGTGAGGAAATGCAAAGCACTGCTCTTTCTATCCTCCCCTGAACCAGTGACACGGAGGCTCAGCTGGGTCTCTGGCCTGCCCTTGTCTGAGCCCGCGGATCCGGCCGCCAACGTCCCGTCCATGGCACCCGTGCAGTGCGGGAGGCAGCCCCGGCCACCGCCGCCCCGCGGAGGAGGGCGCAGGCTCCTCCTCAGCTCTTGGCTGTCCTATAAACCTACAGCAGTTTTGCAGCCCATCAATTGACATGCATGGTAGGGTCTGCAGGGACAACTGCCCACAGCTTCTTCTAAGTTACTCAAACCCATCCATTTCCTGCCATTGTGTTTACCTTTCTTGTAGGAGGCCAGAATCAAGTTTTCGTCTTCCACTTCAAATACCGTGTCCACGTCTATTTTCTCCTGGCTCAAGAGCTCTTCCAGTGTTTCGTAGTCATTTGATTTCAGGGCTTCAAGAAAAGCTTTTTTCACCAACTTGGCAGCTGCTGCTCGAGTCATTCTCCCCTCCATATTCTCCCCTTCTTTGTACGTCTCCTCCAGCTCCATTTCCAAATGTATTTGTGCAGTGAAGAGGGGTGCACTGAGGTCCTAGAGCAGAGTTGCATGCTGAAGTTCCTGGAGACCAGAAGGTAATTTTATCACTAAGTCATGCTGATCTGCTTGTTCTATTTATATATGGATCATTTCGGGGATTGAAATGTCACTCTTGGATATCACCACACTCTTTTTATGAAGGCGAGGGCAGACATGCTAGCAATAACATCAAAATAAGAATGATCTTCATGGGCCTCATATACCTTAAGCTTCATTAAGCACATGGTTACCCTCTACTCCAGACACATACTCACATTAAAAGACACTAGTCCTGGCTGACTGAGAACGCTAGTTCTCAGGTGGAGAAATACTCATGCTTCTAACATGGTTCCCATTGCTGATTGACTGCAGTGAGAAGTGATGGTCTCTCTGCAGATGCATTTCAACTAGTGCATTTAACTAGTGCATCTCCTGCGGGAGACCGCTTACTCTTTCCTAGGCCAGTGTTCAGTACGTCAGTCCTGATTACAGTGCTGCAGCCATCAGGCAGGCGTTCAGGGCAGCACCTTGGCCATACAGGGCTCACAGATGCTCTGAACTGCAAAGTCTCGAGGGATTTCCTTATCCTGCCCAAGGATCCTTATAACGTATCGAGCAGCAAGATTTTACTAGACCTCACATGAGGCCATGGGTCTCCACTGCTTCTTCTTTTTCCCTTCCCATTGTTTGAATTACCCTTCATCTAAATGGAGAACCCTTCACTCTCCCTCACGACTCCATCACCCACTGAATGGTGCCCCTACCTCCCTTTTGGTTCTCCTGCCAGCCCTGTTCTTGTCCATGGGCCAGCAGCACCATGTGAGGACAGATACAAACCTGCTGTGAGATGCTGCCATGCTCCACACACAAGCACTGATGGCACCTGCACGCACTTGGGCTCCTAATGAGACCATAGCTAGTAGGAGACTTCTCACTCTTGATTTAAATGGGCCAACATCAAGCCATTAAAATGTTTTCATGCTTATTCTTGCTGACCTACAAGTTCAGCAGCTGAGTGGGCTGATCAGGTTTGAGCAGGGTGATATCAGAAGTCATGTCAGCCCCTCTGCTCCTTGGGCCTCTTTTCTCAGCCAACTCCACAAAGACTTGTAGGACGTCTATCCATGGCAGTGCACCCCAGGTCCATGCTATGGCAAGTGTGCCATGCAAATGTTACAGAGAAATTCACAGAGAATTGTGAATTTTTTGAGCACATCATTTCTAACTGCATCTGAACAAATAACACTTTACAAAATAAAGTGTTCCCCTGAGGTGTTTGGTTCAGACCTGTAATAAAGTTGGGGAAGGAAAAAGACCAGTTCCAATGCTCCAGACATCAAGTCTGTGTGTTTCTAGCTTTACTGTGAGGTTCAATGCCAAGCTCTTATTACCTTTACCTTCCCTCCTACATAACTGTCTCCCACTTTCTTTGTAACCTTATGCTTTGTGACTCCACTCCATGCTTTAAAAAAACAGGTTAATACTTATCTGCCATGAGGAGTAGGGTAAGATGTGAACTGTAGGTTTTATGGAGTTCTTATTACTTGCACCTTTTCTTTAACCATTATACCTGAAAAGTTTAGTATATGCAATGCACTGATATGCTGCTACAGTCACCTCATCTCTGCTTTCTCCATGAAATGGACTAGTTTTTCATCTATTTTTGATAAATAGCATTAGATTTATACAAGGTCATTCAATCTAGCTGTGTTTCGAAAAGTTCACACCAGTACATCTCCATGCTGCTCTGCCACTGAAGCTGCGCAAACAGATTATGGTAGCAAATTACTGCCTCTCTGCTGATCCATCAGATTTGCTCTTGGTTGACAACTGATGTGAAGCAGTTTGCAACAGCTTGGGCCACAGTCAAAGAGAAAGTTAATTAAAATCATCTCACATTTGTCAAGATCCAAGAGGGATGCACAGGGACTGAGCTCAGATCAGCCAATGCACAAGAATTTGTGCAGTAATTAGTGTGGCCTTGCTCTGATTCTCACAGAAATCTTCTTAACACTAATGAGCCTTAAAAAAGAAAGGAAACAAGTATAGCTACCTGCCTCCTTGGCAGTTAGTGCTTTTCTGGATATGTGTATGGGTACACTGCTGCTTTCAGTAGAATTGTGTACAAGAAAAAGGAAATGGCCTCATGTTTTACATTGACAAATAATCATACAAAACTTGATTTTTTTTAAGGAAGCACATAAGAAGTTTTATGAATTTGTTGTGCTGTGAAATTTATTTAAGAATATGTAAGTACTGAAAATCATTGGTGAGATCATTGAGGTCATCAAAGTGACTGATTTTTCCCAAAATCCGTATTTTTTTTAATTATTTTTTATCCCCCAGCATACCACAAGGTGGCAGTTTGATTTCGAAAGTCAAAATTGATGGTTTCCAAGCCTCTAAACTGCCAAGGATTCTGAACATTTTACCATGAGACAATAGTACATCAGTGATTTAGTAGAAGCAACTTTTACAAGGAAGATCTATAGGCTAGACTTCTCTGTCAAATAAAGCAGGTCATTGTGGACACGATCCAAGGTCCTTTGAAGTCAAGGGAAGTATTTTCACTTTATGTCCTTTATTGGGTGGGCACCAAGCAGCAGAACTGAGCTGGGGAAAGCTGCCTTGAGTGAGGTGGGTGCACGAAGGGAATTTCAGAAGAGGGGAGGATGGTCTGATGAGGACGATGGGTTTGTTTGAGGCAATAGGAGGCAAAGACAACTTTAAGGAGAGGAGGAACATACCAGAAAAGATGTCCTGGCAGGCTGTGCAAAATGTGTCTCCTGAGCTGGAGCTCCTCCGTTGGCACTTGCTGCTGCAGACTGAAGATGTATGGGCAGCCAAGTGGCTCTGCTGGTGTGTCCGTGGCAGAGCTGCGCGCGGCTCTAGCGGAGCAGAGTTTTGGAAGTGAGGAGCAACGCCCTGAAATCTGAGGCAGGCAGAGAGCCAGAAAGAAAGTGGCTCCCAAAGAGCGGCTGTGATGCAACTGGAGCAGCAGGGAGTTGTTACCAGCTGCAACATGGAAAACTCTCCTGGTAGAGACACGAGGGCCCTGGGCCTGTGCTACAGCTACACCGTCAAAAGGGTTCAGTTGGTAGGGTGGGTACAGAGAGGGAGAGCACCCACTGATGCAGTGTGACCTTTTTTCAGCTTCAGCAGGGCTGCTGTGAGCACGCTGCCCTTGCCAGGGGTATTGAAACACTGCGGGTGTCCCACAGCTCTCCAAAGCACAGCCACGTATGGGTGCACTTGGTTGGATAGGTCTCCCCGCAGCAAGGCAAGCGCCCTCTGCTCCCCTCAGCAGAACACTGGTTAATGCCGGTTACTTCAGTAAGAAAAGCAGGGCCTCCATGTGATGTGAAGCAGTCGGTCCTGCTCAGAAGCCTCATACACTGGGAAATGTGCTGAACCTCAGATGCGCTGCCCCTGAGGCAAGAAACGGATCCTTGAGTTAATCCTTCACTTTCATCTCTTCTAAGCAGTGCAAGCTCTTAAAAATACGTTGCAGTTGTGATCCCAATTCACTTATTTTCCTGGGGCCTCTGCAGCCTCTGCTGCATCAGCCCCAGTTTCCCATGTCGCTGCCCAGGCTGCTCACAAATCTATTGTTTCTTCCCAACAGCTCATTTCCCAAGCCGGATTAAGCAGTCCTTTTACTTAGCTGTACCACACATCTTTTTGCCAATATTAATATTGCCTTTTTTTTTTTCGTTCTTTTACATCTTTCTGCCTGTTTTAGCCACTGCTATATTTTATCTGATTTTCTTCTAGAATGCTGACTGTGAGTGCAAAAATTACATAAATCTTTCCCATTCTCCTTGCTCTATTTCTCAGTGGGGAAAAAATCCTTAGCTGTGCCAAGTGCAAGCTATTTTTTTCCAGGTACTCAGCTCTTCTGAGAAAAATCCTTTCTGTAGATTAATCCCTATAGGTTGTTCACCTTCTTAGTGTTGTCTGTTTGGAATTCTCCTCTTGCTCTTTGTTGCATTGTTTCACTTTTGTTATCATTTGTTAGGGACAGGAGGGGACAAAAGAGGGGTCCCAGGTCCTCAGAGGTGTAGACATTTATGTCCCCCCTCCTTGGAAGTCAAATCCCTAGATGCTGAATACCTATGTATCTCTGAGTGAGTGGACCATCCACTTTTGCTTTCAATAAAGCAAATACAATTTAGAAATGTATACTAAGAGATGTTCTGTCTTGAGGCATGTGTGTGTTATAAAATTATAGGTTGATGCCATCATTTCCTGAACTTCATGGCAAGATTTCATGGCGAAGGCTGAACGCGCTCTTCCATGCATTTCTTTTTTTGGTTTTAATGTGTGCTATTTCCACCTTCAGCTGTTTCTTTTGTTTTTGCACATTCTTCCACATCCGCTATGAATGTATTCATTAGGATGTCCAGAAGCGACTGGGTGTTACAGTCAAGGTGTTACATATTGATGGCAGAGTGGTAGCACTGAGTTTAGGGATATCTTAAAAATGTCCATTAAGATAAAAAAAAAATGAATATGAAAAGTATACACTGAGTATTCTTATTTTGCAAAATAGTTTTTTTAAAAAATCACCCTTATCCAGATCCAGTGCTGTTAGGGTCTTTGGTTAAAGGCATATACATTTGCAAACAAGGTGCCTGTATATATAGGAAAAATCAGGAAATCAAAATCAGGTGCTTTCAAGTCAGTATTTCAAGGAATGGAAAAAAGACAAATCTTACCTAACCATACCAAGTGGAAAATTCTTCTCATATTTCTGCAGCTTTGTGTCATAGTATCTGGCAGTACTTAAACTTGGGGGATTTTGTAACCACAGCTAAAATGTAAATCTCTTACAGTTCTCTCCTCCTGCTGAAGTGAGGCATAGACTATGGGTTTAAGGGAAGCCTGTGGAAAGCAGCTCTTGAGAGGCGAGTGTTGCTTCACAGCAGTGAGACAAAAATAATTCAGTGCCCACAGAGAGCCCTGCAGGAGGCTGTGTCCCTCGTCTCCCCTCCGGGCAGCCTGCCCACGACTGGGCCCCGTGTCCCGCAGCATGGCCAGCGCCGAGCTCTGCCAGCCTGTGGCCAGGGTCGTTCCCAGCAATTTTTGCCATGCCTGCAAAGTAAGGCTGGGGCAAAGCTGTGCGTGGAGCTGAGCTGGTGTATTATGAGACGTTTCCTATATATTAAGTACGTATCATATAAACTGGCAGAGTTTTTTGGATAGGCAAGCAGCCAAAGCAGCTCTCCAGTTTTGCAAGGGTGGCAACACTCCAAAATAACAGTTGTCTTGGACCAAAACACTGACACATAAAGGAATATTAACTCATTCAGTAGTAGCAGTACTGTTTGCAAGCCCAAGAATAAGAGTGTTCCTGCTGCTAAGGACTCAATTTGAAGTGATGCCAAGAAAAAAACACATGGAAGAATCTACTAAGAGGGAGCAATGTGTGCAGAGGGAAGACGAGATAGTCCTAAAACAGGCAGCGCGTAACCAGCAGGGTTAGGTGGGGTGAGGAAGTGGAGAGGGCATGTGCAGCCCTACGGTGGCTCCGTAGCTGTAGCTGTGTGACCATGCCAGGGGTCACGATGCCTGTTTTCAACCTGCTCTGTTGCCTACGTTTCCCACCCTCTCCCCGTACATCTGTCGCTGATAAACAGCGCTTCTTGTTTGCTGCATTTCCAAGCAACGCAAGCTGTCAAGCTCACTCCTTCCACGCGGCATCTCCCCTCCCTGAACTTGACAGACCAAATCCTTACCTGCACAATTTAACTATGTTGGTCTAGAGAACATGCACATTAGATGCTGTTTTTACTGTTACGGCTTGGGATAAATCCTGCTTACACTGCAGGAATCCCAGTCTTACCGACAGGCACCAGAAACGTGCGTGCACAGCGCAAGGCAGAGCTAACCTCGATGCCCTTGCAAAGGATGCAGAGCCGAACCACTCTGTGCCAGGGGCTGGCAGAGCAGAGGCAGTGTGAACAAATTCCTCCATCCTACAGAGCAGACCTCGGTATGTTTATCCATCATCCTGAGTCTATTAGTAGAAAAGCCAAGGAAATAAGCAGTATTTCTCATTATATTCAGAGTTGCCTTGAGTTGAATCACTTATTAAAAGATTTCCTAAGGAAAGAAAATAACTAATGTCACCATTTATCCCTTGTGCTGAATGATTGAGCCATTAATATGGTTCAAACCATTAATATGGTTAAAACATTAGCATCTTATAATGATTTGTATTTTGGTTCTGCTCGAGATTGTAAAATTATATTCACTCTAATCAGGTCTGAGTGCATTTACTAAATCTGTATAGTAAAATGTGCCTGCAGTATTCAAAGCATTTTATTTCCATTTAAAAATCAGTTGCCGTAGTGACCAATCACAACTTTCTCAGTAGTTTTGCCTAGGAATTAGATATAGGTTTTATTGTCGATTTTTCTTTTTAATTTTTCCTTCTGTATTCTGTGGACCAAGTCCTCACTTCAAGCATTTTTCTTCTATTTATGCTCTGTTCTTTTTCAATCATATTCTCAAATAAGGCAATAAGAGTTCTGACTGAGTTTGAAATACAGAGCATGACTTTGGCTCTTCAATAATTATGGAAGAATCGGAAAAATACAATGCTGCACTCTGTGTCTCCTTTACCATTAATAGATCACCCCAGGGGTGATACATAAAAGAGTTCTGAAGTTTCAAAAGCCTTGAAAGGCCAATAACTTTCAGTATCAATGTAAGAGTAATGTCAAAGATATAGTGAATTGCATCTGAAATTGAAAACCACTCACAGAAAAGTCTTACTTTTTTTATAACCACACCTTTAAGAAATTAGCCTACTTATCACATGGTTGCAGCCCTAATCCCATCAATAATGCACTCTCTTTTGAGAAGTGGTAACTTAAGAGGTGTTTTCACTCCTCTTTAAGGTCCGTATCTTATCCATGGGAGAAATAGGGAGTTAAGAGCCTGCTCAGCGCTGTGTCGTCTCTTCTGATGGAAGATTTCTGCACTGAGTGAGGCAGCAAAGATGTTTCTGAAGTGAATAGATAGAGGAAGCAGATAAGAGAAGCTGCTGTTACTCATTTTTGCTATCACCTTTCTCAAGACCAGGCTTCTATTTCCTTGGTAGGAATAGAGAAGTATAAAAAAACTATAGAGGGATGGATACAAGCTGGAGCAAGATAGCCTGGAAGGTGATGGGCAATATGGCAACAGTCAGATTAAACAAGAGTTTTTTTCTTTTGCCCAAGCATAGATATCCACAGTGTAGACATCTGCCTTTAAGTTTGTCATATAATCTTCTGGGAGGGTCTAAGGGCACAACTTCACTTGCCCTAAAATGAAGGTCAAAAATGCATCAGACATACTTTAGAAATGCTAATTTGCTTCCATTAATTGTATAAGAAGCCTAATATAATGTAGCTTTGGAATGATATCTTCACTGTAGACGCCTGAAGTCGAGTGAGCTCAGGGTCCTGAGGGCACTGCAGCCCTCCCTGCCCTCCGTATGAGACAGTGAAGACAAGTCCGGGTCCCTTTCTAGAAACAGCTCTCTCAGCCAGAGAGATTCCCACTCCACTCACCCTGAGCCACCCCTCCACGTCACTCCCACCGGTACCCTGTCACTCTGCCCTTGTGTCCCACCTCCTCCAGGAAAGTGGGGCTCGTGATATTTCAGGACTACATAAAGGCTCCTGCTCCACCAGAGCCACATGCTTTGTTTCCCAGAGGAAAACAGAGGAAAAGCCGTGATTAGTAGGTCTCAGTGATTTCAGTGAGCATTGGATTAGGTCCTAGATTCCTTTTGTGTATAATGTGTTTAGAACTTTGGCTTGAAAGACAAGTATTTTATGAGTCTGTATGAGTTATATCTTTAAATAAATATATATATCTTTATAACAGTGCTGTCCATATATGCCTTTATATCTGAATAAAAGTATTTTAGAAGTTAAGGATTAAGAATATGGCCACAGTAAGTAAACTGTCTTATATTTTAACAAGCAGGCATCTGCAGGCAGGCATCTGCATCTGCATTTTAACTGCAGGCATCTTTTGGCATTTTTAGACTTAATACCAGTGTATGTTAGACCACTTTCCTATGTGAATAGTATTGTTTTCAGTTTGGTCTTAAAGCTTATGTGAATATTAGCTGAAAGATTTTGCACATTAATTTCATCTTAATTCTAATGTAGGATGGATAATTATATTTACTCTGTGAAGTGAGCGGGTGTTACTTGCATACTCTGCAAGCATTAGGTGTCCATCTTACCCCATATACATTAAGGATTAGACAAGAGGGCTTGGAGAACAGCGTTGTTTGTTTAAGTTCCAGCTTTACAATAGTTTATTTAGTTTTCACAGCAATGCCTGTCTGAAGTGCTTCCATTTGAAATCAGTGTTAAGAAGGCATCATTACTCTTGTTTGCACTTAGGCACGTTCATGGACCGCACTTGCAATAAACCCATATAACCATCAAACATCTTTTAATACTGTGATTACTTTTGAGTGCCAGATAATGCAAGGGAAGCACGTGCTGACTCTTCTCTCTCTGTAGGACCCCAAGACCCTCACAGTACCTGTTGCCCCTCACCCTATATGTCTCCTGACTTCAGCTGAACATGAAGCAACCTACGTGGTAGGAGTGTGGCTTGGCCAGCTCAACACACAAGGAATGACTGGGCCAAACCGAACCACCAGACCTGCAGAGCCGGCTGTGCCGGAAATGAGGACATTAATTTGGATCTCTTGGCTTATCCTCATTGTCTGAAACCCCAAATGCTCCAGTTGTGCTTTGCCCATAGCCACCTCTGCTTCCTTGGTTTCGGGATGGGGTCACCATCTTCCTGTCAAGGAGCACCAAGTGCTTCCCATAACACCAGGTTACTACCAGTTGCTCCATTAGAACAGATTCATTTGAATTTCTCCTTTTCTTTGAGTCACATAAGAGCCTCTGAAGCCCAAATCTACACTCATGTATATCTGAAGTAACATCAGTGAAGCATGGGTACCCATTTTCTCATGCTTGGAAGCTTGAGAAAAATTCAGACGGACCTTGGTGGTGTTATACTGGGCTCACACAGTCGTAGATTTGAAAGTAGGCTTGGCTGTAAATGTGGGACAGTCCAAAAAGTGAGAAACCATATGCTGGAATCAAAATTCATGAAACAGATGTGGACTACGGCATTCATTCTCCATTTCCTCTTGTTTTCTGCTTCCTGGTGTTAATATAATTTAAGATGTCCGTAGTTTATAGATAAGCTGTATAATAAAACTCCTAACCAGAAAGTACCTGTTTTAGCTCAAATTATCATAGTGTAGTGTATATATATATATACTTATACTTATATTTGTTCAAGTATTTGAAAGGCAGAGCAATTTTCTTCCTTTCTTTGTGTTAGTAAAATATCCTGAAAACTGTTCAATTTCTTAATCTGACTTCACAGAATCGCAGAATGGTTGAGGCTGGAAGGGACCTCTAGAGATCATCCAGTTCAACCCCCCTGCTCCAGCAGGGACACCCAGAGCACGGGGCACAGGGTGGCATCCAGGCGGGTTTGGAAAATCTCCAGAGAAGGAGACTCCACAGCCTCTCTGGGCAGCCTGTTCCAGTGCTCTGTCACCCTCACAGTGAAGTTGTTGGCTTTCTTCCAGGCCTCCAGCACCTTCCTGTTCCCCATGACCTGTTCATTTTACTGGGATGTTGTATCCTGGAAATCTGTTTTTTGTTCTTTGTTTTTGCTTCTTTTCTGACAAATTTGTCTCACATTAGCAGTGCATAAGTAAATGGGTTTACAGGTATAGCGCTGCTTAATTAGACATTTCCCCCTAATTCTTTTTGTGTTGCTGGGCTCTTCTGCTTTGCTGGGAGGCTTTGATGTCATCAGCATGCTGCAAACTACCACATCAGTTGTTTGTGAGCCTCCTGTGTTGTGATACTAACTCCAAGCTTGATAATCAGGATAGGGTGTCTGCTTGGGAGGTTTTGCTGGACTGACTATGTATTCCCTTCTGCCACGAGCATGGCCACGTGCAGTGTTTTGCCTGACGCTTGCCCCAGTGCTCACATTGGTGTAGATGAAATTGCGTGAGTCTTTGGCAATGGTTAATATTTGACAGTGCTTCAAATCTCAGTGTTCAGGAGGTCATCCTGACTTTTTTTAGCAGCAAGCATGAGTCATTCACGTAGAGCGGGCTGAAACTCTCGGTGTACAGACTGCACAGTGTCTGAGGCTCCTGGAGTGCACAGGATTGAAGATGACAGGAACACGGCTCGTCGTTGCTTGCCTTTGAAGTCAAGAGCCTCTTTCCTTCCAGACACAAGGCTTTAATCTTTCAAAAACTGCACTGGTCTCCCTCCCCTGCATGACCATTACTAGTCACAGCACTGGAGATGGCAGAATTTCGCCTGCAAGTTGTGTTGCCCTACTAGCACAGCACACTGTTGCCTGGAAAAAAAGGGCAGCAATATTTGCTTTATGTGTGTGACCAGACTAAACCGTATCAGTGCAATCGAAGACATCAGCAGTACTCTGCACCCCCAGAGCACGGTCATCAGCCAAGCGCAGACTGCCTGGAAGCAGCTCTCTGACTTTTGATTTAGCCAGGCATCTCTTCAGTTTAGCAACTCCACCACGTATAAAATAATTAAAGCGGCTCCCTTGACTGTTATTTCCAGATGCAGTGAGAAGCACTGTAAAAAGTGCTGTTTATCATAAAAGATGGTAAACAAGAGCTGTGCTAGGACAGAGCTTTGCTTGGGGCTGTCTTTGACGGTGACAGGTTTTGACGTTACGTCCTCATGGAAAAGCTTTGTGTTGCCCTGCACCACCATAAAACAAGCCAAAGAGATTCACAGACTTATCTGGACATCCAAATTTATGCGTCTGCCTCTGGGCTGCTCATGGCCAACAGTGCTGGAGGCTCTGGTTGGCCCTGCAATGGCCCGCTGGAGACCCTTCCTCCGCTCTCTTTGAACTAAGACCAGGCGGTGAGCCAGGCTCTCCAAGAGCCTTTTCAGTGGCCTCACCAACAGATCCGCTGATGTTATTCTGGTGGGAATTTTTCTCAGCAGTTGAAAAAATCAGTGCATCTTGGTGTCACTGAAGGAGTGTTCACCTTTCTGTGTGCAAAAGGCAGTCAGACACGACACTATCCTTGAACCTCTACAGGGACAGTGTTTTTATTAGGATCGTAATATACACCAGTTTTATAACTAGGTGGTGACTCAGCTTGCACATATTGGTGAGGTGTTAGCAGGGACTTTGCCTCGCTCTGTGGCAGCTGCTGAACAGCAGGAAAACCCTGCTCTCTGCTCTTGAGTGGGGACCTTCAACTTCATCCAAGCCAAAGGATGCAGGACTTACTGAATTTCTGGGATCTTGGAACAAGCAATCTGCAATTTCCCTTTGATCTCTTTTATTCCCCAGGGTTAACGTTGGTAACGTTAACATTGGTTTAGGATCACAACCTTTGCAGAAATTCTTGTAATCTTTAACCTCTGCAGCTTTGGAAGCACTTCCCCTCATTCCAGTCCTATATGCTGCAGTATGCAAAACCCAGGATTTGCTTGTGTTTTCTGCCTGTTTTTATGGTAAGTAGATTTCTTGCTTTCCAATTTTTGTTTTTACTAGAAGCCTGGTGCAACACCTGCGTGGATGTCAACAGGAATGTGACGGACTGTTCCTTTTCATTAATCCACCCCTCATGGCCACATTTGGCAAAAATGGATGAGTTCAGTTTTAGAAATCAGTGCAACATATTGAGTCTTTCCACATTGATTTGATATTACCCTCTGTTTCTGCATTTGAGCTATGGCAGTATCCAGGCTGGTGTCTAGTTGCTTCCTCACATCTGTCTGGTCTTTGTGTGCACAAGTCATCTCCTGCATTTGATTCACTGTTTGCAGAGCAGCTCTTGCACAGTGCCTGCTCTGTGACTCTTCACTCAGAGTGTGAGGACTCCTATGGGCCCTCCCAGCTTGGGCAATTCTCACATTGCAAATGGTTTTGGTTGCAACACAGTGGCAAAAGCAGAGAGACACTGGTGCTTGGATCCCAAATGCAACCAGTTCATCTTGTGCCTCCGGACAGGCCCTGGGAGCTAACGGGGCAGTCCTGGTACTAATCACCAGGTTCTTAACACACACTCTTGGGAGCATTTTGCCTCCATTTCCCTTTCTGATACTACCTACAGAGAACTTTTTCCAAGCTTGGTGTCCTCACCAAGTCAGTATCACCACGTCAGCATGATGAGTGAGGTGTTTCACTGAACTGTCTTGGTGATAATATTGAGATCCAAACAGAATCGTTCTTCAGTTGCATAAGGTTGCTCTATAGTCAGTGCAATAATGATTTAATCCTTGATGTTTTCATAAGCGTTTTTCGACTAACAGTCAGACAGTATGTTAAGCAACATTCTTGGTTATCTGTGATGATGCATCCCAATACGGTCTGTAAGGTAGCTAAACTTTCCATGTCTACAGTAGAAGTGTAGGCTTCTGTATTTAGTTAGGTGACCTCCCTCCTCTCCAGAGTGCTTTGGAGTCCTCTTCTGACCTTTATTCTTTACCATAAATCCATTGCAAGTACTTTGGTAATACAAATACCACAGAATTTACTTTGGATGAACATTGGTAAAGTGAGAGTAAATCTGAATAAAAAAAGAGTTTAGTTGGTTCAGTAAACGCACAGTTTCATTAATGACTCAGCATGATGTGTTTTGAAATAGTTTGTTGTGAAATCAAGGTCTGTGTATATTAATCTGTTATCAAAAAAAGATAATACGTGATAGAGAAGTAGATGTAAAGGGCATATACTTAACAATTGAAAAAAATAAGATTTCTAAGGTTTTTAGGAGTAGAATTTACTCTCTTTACCTTTAGCCACGTCAAACTCTTGGCTCTTTTGCCACTTAGCTTCCTGCCATCATATGTGGAGAGAAAGCAAGTGAGTCAAAGCCCCCAGAGTCCTGCTCATCCTCTTTCACCCGCATTTCTTGTGATGGACTGAACCCACTTTGGACATGTTCACAGGCCCTTTCTTTGACTGTGGAGGAGTCAAAATGATTAAACTGGATTAAGACCTTTCCTTTCTCCCTTCTCTGTTTGTTCCTCCACTTCACATCTTCCCCAGCTGAAATCCTACATCAGATAACGTGCACATGCCTCTTTCCTGCTTTTAATGGTTAGACTACATGAAAGGGATTGCTCCCAGGACTCGGCCAGGTGTGCCAAAGGTGAGGAGCTCGGGGAGATTTGTTAGAGACCAAAGAGCAGAAACGTGTTCTCTAGCTTTGCTCCAACAGGCCCCCCGGGGAGGAGAAGCGGCACCATGTGCTGACAGTCCCTAGGCCAGTCGGGATTTTGCTCAGGATGAAAGCTGCCCAGAAAACAGGCTCTTCCTCCACTACGGGATAACTTCGGGTGAGATTGACTATCTCAGGCATCTGCAGAGTAGGGTTCCTCCATTCGAATGGGGCCCTTGCAATGCGGAGAAATGGACACTTTCTAAGGAAGATTTCTTGATCTGGATATCTTTCATGTCAGATGCTGCCACGGAGTGATGGTTTAACTGCCGTGACTATAGAGGATACCTACATGCCTCGACATTAGCAAAACATATGGAAAAGGAGTCTTTTCACCTCAAAGGAAAGCACAGATGAATTGCATCCACTATGTGCCAAAAATGAGACCCAGACAGGAACTACCATGTGCTTTGTCAAGGTGTGTTGTATATAAATAAATGGAACATACTATGTCTACAAATGGTGCTGCAGCTGGTTGAGATCAGAAATCATTCTTGCCTAAGTCCTTTTACACTTCTGTAAAATATACAGTAAAAACAAGGTACAGTGGGGTTGGTGATCTTACCTATGCCATGAGCTATATTTCCCAACGGTAGACCATAAATAAAGGAAAGCCCTTGGTTATAGGCATATCTTTGTCATATTAGGTCCTATGGGTATATTTTGTCATAGGGGTATATTTTGTCATATAGGTGTAAGGTTTGTCATGCCGGTGCCCCAGCAGTGTAGCACAGCTGCCCATCCGCCCCACCACACAGGCTCCCGTCTAAGCAGACTTGGTAGAGCGGGACCTGCAGCACTGGCAAAGACACTACCCCTAGCTTCGGGGTCAGCAGCGACCGGAGAGAGGGAAACCTGCAAGTTGGCGGGGGAGGGAAGAAATGCTTTAAGGCGGTTGCCACAAAAGGCAGCAACACTGAGGTGCACCCCCCGCTTCCCTGCGCCCCTGCACCCGCAGCAGAGAAGTTTGTCTGCTTGATCGCTTGTTCGCGTGTTTGTTCGAGCAGCTGCTCCCCCCAGACCCGGGCCAGCGAAGGGCACTCGGAGGCGCTGGGAAGGGGGCGGGCAGGGTCGGGGGCGGCGCCGTGGGGCGCGGAGGGCGCGCCCG